>PYSS01000050.1:81457-129035 GCA_003049465.1 Magnaporthiopsis rhizophila | reverse complement strand
GGGGGGGGGGGGGGGGGCCTAGGTGCTTCGCTTTTGATGGGCAGCGCGTGTGAGTGTCCTGCCGACTGATACGCCCAACCCCCACCTCGCCATCCACGGGGTGAAATAACAACGTAACAATGCCGGTGAGTGTTTTGCTATCCAAGCAGGTCGCCGCGATGGCTCTATATTGCTGCGCGAACAAGCAGCACCCGCGGCGCCATCCGAGCGGGGAACCCCTTGCCTAATAATCAACCATGCGCACGCCGGCCGCCGCGTCCTTCTGGCCCAAAGCTCGTCATGGTTACCGGCTATCCGACCTCGGGGAAGTCGACGCGGGCAAGGCAGCTGCACGCCGACTTCTCGGAGCGGGTCCAGACACCGGCCGGCTCCAAGTACCGCGTCCATCTGATCTCGGACCAGACGCTCTCGATCTCGCGCGCCGTCTATGACCTGTCCCCCGACAAGCTCCCGGCACACACCCGCTCGGCCAACGCCTCGGAGAAGGACGCCAGGGCCGCCATCTCGGCCGCCGTGAGGCGGGCGCTGTCGCCTCGGGACATTGTGATCCTGGACGGTCTCAACTACATCAAGGGATGGCGCTACCAGCTCTACTGCGAGGCCAAGAACCTGAGCACGCCCAGCGCCGTGCTGCAGATCGGGTGCAGCGTCGACGTCGCCAGGGGCGTCAACCAGGCGCGGCTGCGGTCCCGTGACGAGGGCCAGGACGCCGCCGCTGCCGCTGCCGCTGATGACGATCAGGAGGGCCCCTACGAGCCGGCCAACTGGGAGAACCTGGTCTACCGCTACGAGGAGCCCAATGCCATGAGCCGCTGGGACAGCCCCCTGTTCGCCCTGGTCTGGGAGGATGACGACGCGCGCGCCAATGAGGTGTTCGGCCAGCTGTGGGACGGCATAGCCGGGGAGGGGCGGAAGCAGGTGGTGCCCAACAACGTGGCCATCCAGAGGGGCACCACCGCCGGAGGTGACCATCTCTACCAGCTGGACCGCGAAACCCAGGAAATCGTCAAGAGGATATTGGAGCTGCAGCCGGAGCAGGGCGGTGGGACGCTCAGATTTCCGCGCGCTGCAGCCGGCGGCAGCGGCAGCGGCAGCGGGGCTGAGGATGATCTCGTGCTCGAGCTTCCTGCCGTCAAGGTCGTACTGCCGCAGCTCCAGAGGCTGCGACGAGCATTCTTGGGCCTGAACAGGGGTGGCATCGGTCTTGAGGGCGCGGGCAACATGACGGTTGCCAGAATACGGGAGAGCTTTGTGAGATACCTCGGCGACTCATTTCGGGACGAGGAATAATTTGTCTATAGGAATCACACAAAAAATTCGTCCATGCTTGTTCCGTAGCTTTCTCCGGCGGCTTTGAGGGTCGTGCTCCGCTATGCAAGGTACATACATATCATGCCACCACCCATGGGTGTCGAGATCTACCAATCTCACCGGGTGCATATTTGTGGTTGGTGGATGGCAGTTGGCGGACCAAGGGGAGGTGAAAGCCCAAGGTTGGAGACGAATATATATATAAGTTCCTTTTCCAGGTGTCCGTCCTGGCGTGGCCCAGATAAAAGATAAAACCCCATCCTCACCAACTCTTACAACCGAAGCTTGGGAAACGCGAAAACAAGCAGGATCAGAAACACCATCAGACCATAAACCATCCCGTACAGCTTAAGACGGCCAATGTAGCCCTCGCCCTCGGCCATCCGGGTCAAGAATCCCATCTGGCGGGAGGCGGCCTCGAGGCCCTGCTCGTTCCTGTTCAGCCCTTCCCCGGCGCGGCCGAGGACGTGCTTGTCCTCCTCGAGGGAGGCCGCGAACGCCTGGGAAGACTCCTTGAGCGAAGACGCCATCCGGAGGATGGATTCGGACAGGAGCTCCTGCTCGGCCCGCTGCTGGTCGAGGACGGCCTCGGTGGTGGCCAGCTGGCTGGCCGAGGGCGCGCCGCCGCGAGCGTCGACGCTGTCGCCAAATAGGCTGCGGCCTGTGGCTGCGACG
Source organism: Magnaporthiopsis rhizophila (assembly GCA_003049465.1). Taxonomy (NCBI): domain Eukaryota; kingdom Fungi; phylum Ascomycota; class Sordariomycetes; order Magnaporthales; family Magnaporthaceae; genus Magnaporthiopsis; species Magnaporthiopsis rhizophila. The sequence goes on along the minus strand of PYSS01000050.1, from coordinate 127,049 downwards.
GCCGTGTTGCTGCTGCTGCTGTTGTCCGGCCCCGCGTTTGGCGCGCGTGACCGTAGCGTTTGGGATGATACCGTCTCGGCCGTTGCGGGTGCGGAGGGCTGGGAGGCAGGGCCTGTTGGCACCGGTTCTCGTGCCGCCGTCTGCCCTGTATTGCTGCTGGAGATGCGGATGTCGTCGGGCCCCGGCTCTGGCTCGTGTCCGGGCGCCGCAGCACCCGCATGTTTAGCAGGGGGCTGCTGCGATGCGGTCTCGGGAGACGCCGGGTCAACGTCCAGGCCTGCCGCCGCGCTGGCAATACCACGGGCAGCTTCACCGAGAATGTCCTCGTCGCCCTCATCGTCCCCGTCGTCCTCGTCGTCCACGCGGTCGACGCGCCTGACGCCCTGGGCGTCGGCCATCTCGTCCAGGTCCCGGATCCTTTCGGCCAGCTCGTATATGAGCTCGCGGTTCTTGATCAGGCTCGCCTGGAGCGCCTGACGCCTGGCATGGACCTTGACAGTCAGGGCCTCTTGCTCTAGACTGGTCAGCAGCGCCCGGGCATGCTTTATGCTCTGTGTTGTTACAAGCGTCAGTATGAGGATTTTGGCGTGACGGTGAGGGATGAGTGGTCGCCGCTTACGGTATCGACCTTGCGCCTCTCAAACTCGCTCGCCACCAGCCTCTGCTGCCGCTCGGCGTCGGCGCGCAGGGTGGACTGCTGCAGTCGGCTGAGCAGACGATTCAGTTCGGCGAGCGGGTCGACGGGCCTCGCTGCTGCTGTTAGCGTCGCCGTGGTCGTCATGGTAATAAGAATATCTAATCTACGGGCGTGTTCTGTTGCGGCTTGTGGTCTGTCTGGGTTGTGTACACAGTTACGGCTTGTTTCACGTGCCTGCACGACTTGGTGATGTGTCCAAGTGCGTCGTTGGGCACGGCTGACGTAGCCCGATCAGTAATTGAGGTCTGAGTTATGGGCTTTAGTCGTTAGACCCCTGAGGTCCCGCCTGTATTGAGTACCCCTAGGGGACATGTGGCCCTATGGTGCCCGTCTGATAGGGTCTCCACACGCCTAATGCCCGCTATGTGATTTGTGCAACGCCAAACAGGAAGCAGAGGAAAGAAAAGCCAACCAAAAATAAAATCAACGCCATGCCAATGCCATCAAGACCCGAGAATTAATCCAGTTGTACCGGCACCTCCTCCTCTACCGTCTCTCTGTTCTCGCTGGCGCCAGTGTCACCGACAGAAGGTGCACAGGTGGAAGCAGTGCAACCGGCGTCTTCGACACCTGCGGTTTCGATGCACACGCCGACTGACAGTGATCTGGTCTGAAAAGATCGGCAACAGTTAGTTAGTCAGAGATTCGGATGTGGACGCAGTGGCTGGCCGTGAACAAACCGGAGGGATATATCTGAAGCACCCTTCCTCGGCACATGTTGGAGATGCTCGATCCCCCCAGCGCACGCCCGTTTTGTTCAGGAAGAAGCTCTTGAAGAGGGCGAGTTCGTGCTGGTACGTCTGGCACGAGCCGCTGGGCCTGTAGTAGCTTGTCTGCGAGCTTCCCTTCTTCTTGTAGTGCTTGGCCGCGAACCAGTACAGATGGGGCTTTGCCCTGGACTCGAAGAGCTATGTCGGGGGACCAAAGCGTCAGTTATAACTCCTGCAACCCTTCCTATCTGGGCGATACCACCTCCCGCCTAGGGACCATACCGTGAGATCGAACCGCTCCCCCAGTATCCCGTTCGCCTCGTCGTCGCGTGATATAGAAGCCTTGCATTGGAATCCGGTTTCGTCTGTGTAGACGCGGTACATGGCTAGTGTCCGGTCAGTCGGAGATGCCGTTAGCTGTTTGCCGACATGGATATCATATGGCATCATTTGGCAGATTATGGGGGTCGTGGAGCATGTGTTACCCTCGTTGACAAACCTCCCGCACTCCTCGAGCTCCCTGCCCTTCTCCATCTTCTTCGTCTCTCTTGCAATGGCCTCCTCCGCGCGCATGTCGTACCGCAGCAAGTACTGTCCCTCGCGCAAGAGTTTGCCTTCCTGGCAGCAGCACCTGTGTCATTTGATATTAGCCTTGTCTCAAAACCGAAAGGTTAGGGAGGATCGAGTTCTTTTTCTTCGTTTTCATTTTGTCTGCTTTCTCCCCCTCAAATATTGTAGCAGCAAGTAGAACTCACTCGAGCCAATCCTTGTGGACGACACGGCATCCTTTCTTGCTCTTGCCAAGCCTGAGTGCTCTCTTGACTGTAGAAGGTGGATCTGTTAGTATAGGTAGATATCTAGTAGCATTTATTCATGTAGACCATCAGGTGTTTTTGTGTAGACCCTCATGTGCTTTCACGTATGTAGACCTTCAGGTGGGTCAGCTTTGAGGTCCGCATGTATAAGGCATATACTTTCCTCGAGAGCCCCGGCTCTTGTATTCGTTCTCGGAGCATACAAGATGAGTTGTCGACTCGTCGATGTCTGGGACCATCTCGCCTCCACGGAGAGTTATCCAGGCTTTAATCTTCTCATCGGGCCAACCGAGGTCGCCAGCAATAGCAATCTTGAGACCCAGGAAGATCTGCTTGACCTTGGTCGTCGCTGTTCGCCGAGCCATGTCTGCATAAACTGTCGGGGCCGTAGAAAGAATGGCAAAGGACCAGCGGTAGCCAACAATGCTGTTTTAGAAGGAACTATTTCCTGCTGTTAGCACCCAGAGAGAAGGAAGAGATGGTGAGGCTACGAGGCATCAACAAGTGGTGGTGGACAGTTCTGTGGGAGACTGAGACCCATCCAAAGCCACAAGAAGCGCATTCAGATGAGAACAATCCCAGAACTACGGCCTGACGTCTCGGCTCAAGTGATGACCATGCGAAGTCGGCCAGCGAGCAACGTACCCGTGCTGCTGAATTCGGGCAATGACGCTGTGAGAATCCAAGGCCCACACGAGCTGCTTGAAATCGCGAAGAAAGAGAAGCTGCATTGCTAAATATGGCAAGCTCTTGTTCAGAGGAATTTAGGCCAAATACCAACCCGAGAGTCTATTTTTATCGGATCCGCTTGGCCGCCTCGACAAAGGCTCGTATCTTGGCCAAGCTCTGTACGCCGTCCTCCTCAACGCCGCTGCTAACATCGACGCCGACCACGCGGCTGGCACTCTCGCCTAAGGCGGCGACAGTGTCCGCAACGGTATCAGGACTAAGACCGCCAGCAAGAAGAATTTGTAAATGACTGTCTCTTTCCAGCTCGGAACTGACCGCAGATATGTTGATAGGCTCGCCCGACCCGGAGCCCGAGTCCAGCAGAGGAATTGCATGATAGCCACGAGCGCCGATCCCGGCCTCGCCGGGGCGGAACTTGCGTACGACAGGGACGGGGATGAGCCGGGCCCACTCAACAGGCTCGTTGCCGTGGAGCTGGACAACATCGAGACGATAGCGTGCCTGCTTTTCCAGCACCTCTGCGAGCGGCTGGTTTTGGAACACCCCAACAAGCAGTGGCCTCCGTTGACTGAGGGTTGCCTTGCCGAGAGCGAAAAAGTCATGTGTCCCACTGGAAGATGGCGAGGGAGAGGATGCCAATATGCTGGGTGCCTCCGAGTGGAGTTGCCGAAGCGCGCTGGAGATGGAGAGGGCGGCGTCGTCCGAGACGCAGCGCCTGGCGCCAGGGACCAGGATGATGCCCACGAGGTCTGCTCCGGCCTTTGTGGCTTCAAGGGCAGCCTCGGCCGTGCGGGTGCCGCATACCTTTACGAGCAGCGGCGTGCTCCTAGGGTTCGGCGGCGGCGATGTGTTGCCGGAACACAGCTGGCGAATAAAGGAAGATGCGTCAGTTGCCCGCATGATGGATTCTCCGACGAGAACGGCGTTCACCCCATCCTTATTGCACGCCACGACGTCATCGTGGGTGTTGATTCCGCTCAGGGCGCAGAGAATGGTCTGCTGTGGCACCATGGATCGTAGGCGGCCCGTGGTGCCCAGGTCGACCTCGAAGCTTTCGAGGTTCCGGTTGTTGACACCGATTGCTTTGGCTCCCAGAGCCACGGCCAGTGTCATTTCCTCGACGTTCTGGACCTCCACCAGCGGCTCCATCCCGAGGGAGAGGGAGTACGAGTATAAGCGTTCCAGCAACGCACCGTCTAGCATCTTGACGATGAGCAGCACCGTATCGGCGCCAGCCAACCTCGCCTCGAGAATTTGATACTCGTCGAAGATGAACTCCTTGCGCAGAATGGCGGGTCGGCCGGGCATGTTTCCGAGAACCTGCCTCACCGCCCTCAGATCTTCGATGCTGCCTTTGAACCAGTCGGGCTCGGTGAGCACCGAGATGACGCTTGCACCGGCGAGGGCATACTTGTGGGCCTGCGTCGGCGCGTCGATGTTGATGGCGAAGATGCCCTTGGAAGGGGAGGCACGCTTGATCTCGGCCATCAAGGCGACGTCAAAGGGTGACTGCCGGAGGCGGTTGAGAAGGGGCACCAGCGGCGGGGCGGCGTTCAGGCAGTAGGCAGCCTCCAAATCCGCCATCCTCTGGGAAGGTAGCAGCTTCTGCGCCGCCACGAGCTCCTTGCGACGCGCATAGATCTTCTGGAGAATGTTGGGCTTTCCAGGAGCCGGGCCAGGGGCGGAAGCAGGGACAGGGACGGCAGGACCGGCAGCGGCTCCAGCCTGGAGCAGGTTGGCGTTCTCTTTCCAAGAGCCGCCTTGCAGGCGGACGAAGTTGCGGAACATGGTACGGCCCTCAGCGGACAGGATGCTCTCGGGATGAAACTGGACGCCCTCGATGGCGTGCTCCTTGTGGCGGACACCCATGATGACGCCCCGGGAGCCGTCCGGGTTGGCTATCCAGGAGGAGACCTCGAGTTCTTGGGGGAGGCTCACATAGGTGCCGGCCAGTGAGTGATATCTGGTGACGGGCAGCCCCTGGGCCAGTCCGGTGTAGACTCCCTTGGAGTCGTGGGTCAAGGGGGACGCCTTCCCATGCAGAATCTCACCGGCAGAGGTCACATCACCCCCGTATATGTCGATGATACACTGCCTGATTGGCGGTTCGGGATGGGAGGTGTCAACCAGAAGAGCACGGCGGAAGGCAACACAACCACCAGTCAATGAGAGGAGTAAAGGAACAAAGAAAGACTCACTGGCCCATACAGACGCCAAAGATCGGAATCTTTCCGGCAAAGTGCTTGATGGCATCGCGGCTAACGCCCGAGTCGGTGGCGGGGTGACCCGGACCAGGGCTGATGACCAGCTGGGTGGGATTCTTGGCGATCAGCTCGTCGAGGGTGATCTGGTCATTGCGGAAGACGCTGACGGTGGCGCCCTCCAGGACGAGGTACTGGTAGACGTTCCAGGTGAAGGAGTCATAGTTGTCGATGAGCACGAGGTTGGACGCCGTGGACACAGGCGGCGCAGGCTCGGGATGGTTTGGGGAGTGGTCCACGATAGTAGCCGAAGACATGGCTGGCTGAGCTTCGGGGGGTGCGTGGCAGAGGGATCTTTCCAGCGGGCGTGACCTTTGAGCGGTGGTTATAGCTAGCTTCTTTTTGTGACGAGAGCGAGAGTGAAAGAAAATCACACACCGAGGAGGGGTGAGTAAGCCCCACCTGAATAACGACCTATCCCTTGATTGCCGTACTCCCTGAACTTACGACGCCCCTGTACAAACATCGACAGTTTTGCCTTGAGTTTAAAGGATAATCGGCAAGGGCCAGAGATGGAGTGTGTGGTCACCAAGACGTCCATTTTCCATAAGTCTTTTATGTTCCTTCATTCACAACCCCACACTGTAGCTCGCAAATGGGGATAGGTGACCGGATTGAGCGGCTCCTTTGGGACGAAGCAGCTGCACTGCTAGCCCCCCGCCATGTCATTGCAGTTCTCCCGTCTAGGTCACATGGCTCCCACGATTGTCTATATGAATATAATTGAACTTGCTGGCAATCCAGGCATTAATTGTGGAAGAAGCACTCAAGCGAGCGTCATAACGCCAAGGGAACCCGGGGTATCGATTGACCCTCCTGGAGTGGGGAGCTTGCTGTGTGGGAAGCAACCCGCTCAAGCCCAATTGGACTGGACGCGTCCGTCCACTTCGGCCGACCGCAATTGTTCGAAAGCGCGTCTCAAATTTGATGGCACAGTTGAACGCCGACGCCGACGCTCGCCTCCTCCAGCCACATTCTTGCGCAAGATCCCTGACCAGCTCGCTCGACGGTGCACCTTGCTCGCCCAGGCTCACAGGATCCCAGAACACAGCTGGGAATAATAATCATCCTTGGGAAGCTACTCCGCGGCCGAGCAAGTGAGCTCCTCACCACGTCGCATATATTGGCGGCAACACCTGCCGACCTACCTGCCCGTCGAGCTGGGCACAAACTTGGCTCTTTCGGCTGCGCAAAGCCGCTCCAAGGCTGGCAGCTTGACATACCTGTCTGTAGCTCATGGCTGTCGCTTTGCATATCCTAGCCAGCTGATTCCTTCTCGAGGCGCCTCTGGATGCGACTGGCCCCGACTGGGCGAGCACTGCACTAGCTAGCCATGGCTGCTCCCTCGGACCGCACATATTTCCCCCCTCTCGAGGAGTGTCTAAAGGGTGAAAAGATATTGCTGTGAGCCCAAGCCCGCCTGTTCGCGTCTCCCCCATGCGCGCCCGCCCTCTCGCTGACACGGCTCTGCCGAAGCTCCTGGAAGGCTGTCTCTTCTTCTTTGGCCGATCCCGGCCGCCTCTCCTCGCCCGCGGTCTCGTCCTTCCTCGCCGACCAGTTCGTGGAAGGCCTCCTCAGCGACCCCGCCAAGGTCTTCGAGTCGCCCAGCGCCCAGTCCAAGGCCGAGTTCGAGACGAAAACTGCCGCTATCAACGTCACCCCAGCTCCCAACGACACCTTCGACCTTGCCCAGATCAAAAGCGATGCTCTCTGGCTGAGCAAAAGCGTCGCCCTCAGTGAAACCGCCGCACTGCGTGTCGTTGTCGCCGAGTTCCAAGCCCGCAGCGCCAGCCACCTGAGCGGGCCTCTCTCAGCCCAAGATGTGGCAAACGTGCACGAGATTGTCGGCCAGCACGCTTCACAGGGCGCCGGCCTCCTATCGACCCTCACCGCCACGAGCCATGCCGACGCCGAAACCATCTGGACTGACTTCCAGCGCGAGGATAGCCGGCGGCAGCGCATCCTCCAGACGTACCTGTCCGAGCGCCGACATTTTACTGCCGCCGCCGAGTACACGACTACCCGCTTGCTGGAATCCCCCCCTGCTGGAGAGCTGCCGCAAGCCCGGCAGCGTGAGCTCCTGCACAAGACCTGCCCCGCCTGGCTGAGCTACCTATCCGGATGCATGAAGCGGTCCATAGCTGGCCCCGAAGCCAACCTGCAGGAGGCCCAGTACCGCACCGACGCCCTGGTCGTAGACTGGATCCGGACCTGTCTGACCGAATCGATACATGTCATCGCTATAATGCTCCAAATCCTCGTTGGCGCATCCAAAAACACGTTTGCGCCGCCGGCGCTTGTCAGCCAATGGTTTACCCTCGTCGCCGAGTATGGGTTCCTTGACGGGCTCTCGCCGGCGGACGAAAGTGCGGCGGAACTTGCCGTCCCTCTGAAGTGTCTTGTGTGTGCTGTGTCGATGGCGCTGCTTAACCTTCCTAGGTCAATGTCTTTTCTGGATCAGGAGGTGGAGCTCGGGGAGGACGAGGAGGCATATATCCAGGAGGCCGACGTCCTTTCGCAGATCCACAACGCTATTCAGGGCGCAGCGGACAACGCCCTGGCCTCGCCAGCACCCGTCATCTTCCTATGGACACTCCTTCTGCATCGCATGCACTCGGCATACCAGGAGCGGGCCGAGAGGAGGGACCTGGCGCAAAACCAGCGCGCTCAGGCCGGCTTCGAACTCGAGGGCCACCCACAATCTAGCTCCGGGCGGCGCAACTCGGCTGGCAGCATCATCTCGTTGGAGGCTCGCAGCTATGATCACTTCCTGGTCATGGCTTCCATGTCCCAGGATGTGCAGATTGCCGAGGGTCTGGCCGTGGCTGCTACTGCTGGCGGCTTGGTCTACAATATCCTCGCAAGCTTTGCTTCGTGCGCTGGGAGTGGAACCGAGGCGGCGTTTGCGCCAGAGGTCGGCGCCAGGGCGCGCTGCGTCTTCCTGGACCTCCTCAAGTTCACCTTCCCCTTCGTGGGCTACCAGTCGGAGCCGCTGTCATGCCTGTTCGCGATTCTCTCCGAGGACGACAACGGCCCCGGCTCCGGGGCCCCCTTCCCCGCGGATGTTGTACTGCAGGACCAGTATCTGCAGGATTCGTACGTGCGCGAAGCTCTCAACCGATATCCCTACGAGTATTTACCCTTCACAACCATGTGCAAGCTCCTAGCTGCCCGTGCGGGTGACGACGAGTCGTCAGGCATGGTGACTGGGCATCTCCTCAGAACGCCGACCTTGACTTTTGTCCTGCCCGACGGTTTTCAGGAGTACCAACTGGTTCAGGAGGAGGAGAATGCGAACGCGATCCAGATAACGGAGGACATTCCACTTTTCGAGTCGGGGTCATCCTTGTGGAGGCGGCGACCCGACGACCACGAACCCTTCTATCTCGCCGCAGGCTCCCACGGGCGCTTCATCACGGACAGCGGCAGGCTTGTGGTGTTCGAGTATGAGCACTCTGCCCTGGCGCTGATGGGGAAGCGGCTCGAGGTGTATCTGTCACCGCAGTCTCATAGGTCGATTCTGCTGCCGCTCGGCGCGGAGGAGGTCGCCGAGACCGTCTCCCTACTAACCACTCTTGTTCGCCGCGAGACGAAGACGCAAGGGTCGGAAGCCGGTATATCAATTCTCCAAGAGGCGAGCAAGGCTGTGTCCCGGACCAAGGACGTGATCGCCATCGTGTGTGGCATCCTTGGCGGCGCCATCCAAAACGACACGGCCAGCGGCGAGGCCGCATCCTCCATCGCAATCCTCTCCGAGTGCGTGCGCTTCGTGCACGCTGTCTTGCCCCTCTGCCCCGGCCGTGTCTGGTCTTACATGGCCAGGTGCGAGCTTCTCAACACCGAGGCCCACGCCGGTAGGCTGTCCCGCATCACCGGCAACGCCGAGCTGTGCCCGGACCGCTTCCGTTTCCTAGACTCCACCATACGCCTCCTATCGGATCTGGTGGACAGCGCGATGGAGAGTTCGGTTCGCCGCAAGGTCGTCATCGCCAAACCAGGCGCTCTGCAGCAACAGGGGAGCGACACCAACCCCTGGGTCGGCATATCGGACAAAATCCTGGCACAAGTGGCGCTCTCTACTGCGCAGACGGCAATGGACATATTTGAAAACTCGTCGGCCTGGAGATACACATCAGACCTCCACCACAGCACCATTGTCGGCCAGCTGGCGCAGATCCTAAATAAGCTGCTGGTGTACACGTACAGCATCGACGGTTCGAACGAGCGCCTGACCGAGTGCCTCGCCCCGGCCGCGGGCTACGTCGTCGACTGTTTCCTGTCGTCGTCCTCGGGCGGCCTGAAATTTCACCCTTTGCTGTCGACCCTGCTGGCGGCCCTACAGATGCCCGAGCCATCCGGGCTCTACCCGCGGGCGGCTGGAATCCTCTCATTCCGCCTTGGGGCCGTCGTGGAGCTGGCGACGTCGCTCGTCAAGGTCGCCACGTCGCTAAACAAACCAACGACGGTTCTGGAGCTGCAGCTCTTCAAGGCAAGCTCTCTCCTCGCACGTCTGTGCGCCGTCAGCGAGAGCTTCCGAGCCCCCGCGCTCGGACTCCTGGAGGCCGTCGTGACGAGCGCCGAGGGAGTGGTGGACAGCGAGCCTCCCTCACTTCTTGGCTATCTGGGTCCCCAGATTTCGACATCATTCCTCAAGCTGCTCTCGCGGCTGGACCGCCCCTTCGACCGTCCCGGCGAGACGATGCGACTGTGGAAGCTGCTGTCAACCATTGTACGCAGCAGGCAACGCTGGCTGGCGAGCTGTCTGCTCACGGGGAGTGTTCCACGCGACGCATTCAGTGCCGACAGCAAGACAAGCAAGACGTCGCGGGTGCGCAAGGACTCAGTTCTGGCTGCAGCCCGAGACAGGCTGCAAGATATATCATCGATGCCTAGCGAGGAGGCGCTCGCGGTGCTCGAGTTCTTCACAGCGGCGCAGAACCACTGGCCATGGACCATCTTCGCCATGCTCAAGGACAGCGCACACGTCGAGCAGCTCCGTAAGTACGTGCGCGAGCTCAAGCCAGCGTCGACCACAGCCAGGACGAGCCCTGGCGACGCGGCGAACCAGGCCAGGATAGCGGCATACATCGCCGAAACCTTTGCGATGCAGCTGTATCACCTGCGGCAGACGGGCCAAGGGAACTCGTTTGCGCAGCAGCTGTTGCAGGACCTGGACTACTTCCTGCGCGACGGCATCCAGGTGTCTGGCTACAACACGTCTCTACACGTCAACTTTGCCAAGAACTTTGCCAGCCGCTACAACAAGATCCCGCCCGGTGCCTTCAAGCGCACGCCGGTTGCGCCGCGAGAGCTAGGCAAGCAGTACTACTACGCCCTCGACCTCGCCCAGAGGATGCTCGATTTTGACGCGGGCTGGGTTGGCCCGCGAGACAGCGGCTTCAGGAGTGAGATGGAGATGGTCAACCTCAACCTGTCGCTGGTCGACGGTCAGATAGTAAGTGGATCCGCTTAGTTTATGTCTTTGCCCATTTCTTCTTCTTCCTCTCCCGCTAATCAACCTTTTATCTGCTTCGCCTCGACAGGCTCTTTTCCACGCTTGGGAGTTTCTTCTCCTGGAGCTCAGCGTGTGCCTTCTGCCCAAGAATAAGAACATGGCTGTCTTGATGACGCAGGTGGCAGGACAGTGCCTGTCGGCGAGTCACAGCCCAAAGGGCCCAGAGCAGATTTTCGTTAGTCTCAGCAGGGCTCAAGCGAACCTAGCCCTGACGCTGGTGCAGCGGCTAGCGGACGCGTCGGAGCTCGGCAAGGAGGCGCCGCAGCTGCTCGGGACGTTGTGGACGACGCTGAGCGGAGTTGACGACCCCTTCGGCCCTAGTCAGCTCGAACACTACCGGACGCTGCTGAAGACGCTCTACGTGATCCTTCGCGGCTGTCGGCGGGCGGAGGCGTCGGTGGCGGTTACGCAGAACGTGCTCGGCATCCTGGACCGGGTCGTGGGCCAGGGGTTTCGCACGCTGGTGGCGCTGATCCACGAGCCCGACTCGACGGTGGCATCGGACGACGTGGCGCTCATCACGGCCATCTTGCAGGCGTGCTTGGCCGTGCCCGGCGTTGACGAGTGCGGCACGCAGGTGTTGAACTTGATGGCGTCGCACGATGTGCTCCACGTCGCCATGTCCCTGTTCTCGTGGTCGGACCGGCTGGCGGACGGCGGCGATCCGGTCTACGGCGAGCTGAGCCTGCTCTTCCTGCTCGAGCTGTCGGCCGTGCCGGCCGTGGCGGAGCAGCTGGCGCTGGACGGGCTGCTGGGCCACGTGACGTCGGCCAGGGTGGCCAACCTGATGAGGCGGCCCAACGTGTCGCCCTTTGCCAGCGTCGTGGGCGCGCAGCGCTGCTACAGCATATGGGCCAAGGCGGTTCTCCCGCTCATGATCAACATTCTGGGCGCGCTCGGCGCCACCATCGCGCCCGAGGTGGCGTTTGTGCTGAACTGGTTCTCGGGCCTGCTCGAGTCGAGCGTGCAGCGGTTCGAGGCCCCCGGCATCAGTCGGACGGCAAGCCGAGACGGCCCGCGCCACATCACGCTGCTCGCCGTGTCCGAGATACACTCGCTCGCGCTGCTGACGCGGGTGCTGGACGCGCTGCGGCTCGGCAACAACCGCGACATCCCCGAGGTTCCGTGGGACGCGGCGTCGCTCCTGGAGCACGTCGAGTTCTGGCTCACGCGCCCGAAGCTCCTCCGCGAGCTGCTGCTGCCGCTGGGAAACCGGGAGATCGAGTGGCGGGCCACCAAGGCCGCGGGCAGCGACGGCTCCGAGGGGCGGGCCGAGAGCCGACTTGAGGAGAAGGTGGTTTCACTATTGGACTCTGTCAAGACGATACTGAGCGAGGATGTAGAGTAAATGTGACGACCACAAACAAGATTTTTTGTCTGCTTCGATATTGTATGAACGATAGATCTAACAAGCCCTGAGTTCTTCGGTTTTGTCGTCTCCTTGTTTTTAACCCTTTCCATGGCGGGCTGGAGTTGTGACTTTGGGAAACGCAAGGACAATACCTACAGATAGAAGGACTGACTAGCAGATGGATGTTTGGTATACCCGAGTGCAGGAAGTCCGTCGTGCGTCGAAACGCGTTTATAATATCCAGGAGTTGTCGGATTTTTACTATGGGGCAGAATTGCAGCCCAGTCTGTGGGATTCTTTGTACCCGCTTTGTATCGGGTTAATTTGGATTCAGTTTCTCTCTATCTCTTTTTTGATTTGTTTTTCATATCGAGAACCTTGTGAGAAGAATGCAGTATAAAACGAAAACATGAGCATGGGGGAGTCCATCACAAAAGTGGAAATTTTCATCATCCAGAAGCCTCCTCCCCTTCTCCTCCTCCTCGGTCATCATGACAAGGTCGTAATTATACAGGTGGGACGAGCGACAATACCACAACAGGGGTCGTTCATTATTGTTGTTGTTGGTTGGCCATCTGGGCGGCGTTGTGCTCCTGGAAGCGCTCGCTGAGGCGCTGGGCGGCGGCCATGTCCTTCTGGACGCAGCGGGCGACGCAGCCCGTCTCGCGCGACGAGAGCGACTTGGAGGTGAAGTCGTCGATGCACGACATGAAGCAGTGGTCGACGAGGTTGCTGAAGAGCTGCGTGGTGGGAGGGAGGTCGCCCGGTCAGCGTCCATATTTGGTGGGAGAATTTTTTCTTCTTTCCTTTTTTTTTCCCCCCACCCCTTCTCCCGCAGATTTCCGCACAACTTACGCCAACAAACTCCTTGACCTGCCTCTTCTGCATACGAGCCTCCAGCTCCTTGGCCTCCGCGGGAGTCAGGCTGGGCAGACAGACAGGAACAGTTAGCAGGGCGAGCTTGCCCAAGTCGATAGGATATTGGGGGATCCCATGCTGGCTCACTGGTCCATCTTGCTGGGCCGGCTTGGCGTATGTAGCGAAGGGATGGAGACTGGGCTGTTTCCTGTTGGCTTGTGAATCGCCTGGGGTTTCCTGTCTCGATGCAGGAAGCAAGCTTTGTCAAGAAAAAAAGGCTTGGATGCGCAACCTTCTGTGGTGATGTCCAATCCGTGTCGCGGCGTCAATTGCGCTCTATCATGGTTATCTCCACGTGATGAGCTCAAACTACATGCCCTATTGGGTTTAGAGCACCCGCAGAGTGCATATTCCAATCGGAGCTGTATTTATCGCGAGCTGTGCCGCACACCAGCGCCAACCTCGGCTTTCTTGTTCGGGAATAGCTTAGGTGGGTTCCGATCATCAATAAAATAATGCATTTCGCGTGATTGGTAGATACACGGAGCACGAGGAAAAAAGAAACGTGGGCCTCATGAGGGGTAGCACATTTGGGATGAAAGAGGCTACAGGGAGACGGACAAGAATCAGGGCGAGCCAGAAGCTAGAACAAAGTAACCCAGACAATCTACGCAAAAACCAGACAGGGACGGCCCAGGCCAATATACAGTAGGCAGCAAGGCGGATAGGGAGTGTGGTCGGGACATGTATGCTTGTAGTTTGTGTCATAGGCCGGGGACAAAGTAATATGCAAGCAAGGTAGTTCAAAACGGACACCCAGGCCAATGTGTGCGCCCTGGGGCATCGACAGTGTATCACAGGGCTCACGCAAGGCCGCTAGCTGGTTATTTCAAGCCGCCCCAGCGGCCTCGGGTAGGCGCGGACGTTCTCAGAGCCAACCGCCTCCCAATATTGCCGAAGCAGACACAGCTGCAAAACAGGACGCTGAGCATCCAGATGCCCGTCTCGACGGCCGCGTGGCTGCCCTGCGGCTCCGCCCACGACGGGCCCGAGCCGTCGTGCCGGGCCAGCCCCGAGCTGTACCCTGTCGGCGTCGGCATCATGTCCGGGTCGACGCCGGCAATGACGGCCGTCCCGACCACGCCTACGGCACTCGCGAGTGTGAAGCCCGACTTGGACCGGTCAATCAGGTACCAGAGGAACGGGTTCACCAGCGCAAGAGTCAGCGACACCTGCATGGTTGATGCCCACGGGAGTTTGCGCTGGAGGTTTTTGGCGTGCGCGCGCGAGTTGAGTGGCGGCGGCGGACTGGGTTAGCAAAAGACGATAACAGCACAGGATACGACGAGGGATCCAAGCAAAAGAGAGGTACCCACAATGGCAAAGACTATCCCCGCAAACGCGCCAACCCCGCGGATCACCAACGCCCAGTCGGTGTCGGGCCTGGAGCTGTCAGACTCGGCACCTTCAGGCGTGTGGCCCAGCTGGTCCGAGCCAAACGTCTGGTCCCAAAAGTGGTCAAACCACGGGAGGAGCGAGCCTAGCAGGACCCCGGAGAAGCCCCAAAAGGCCACGTAGCGTGAGTCGTGAGAGCCCTTTGCGGGGAAAAAAGAGCCGCGGGAGCCGTCACGGTCAAGGCTCGATCCGTGCTCATCCTGTAGCCTAGAGACGAGCATGCCGTAGCCCACGCCAAGCACGAAGAGGAGCACGGCCTTTGCGGCAAGCGACAGCACAAGGCCCGAGCGGGATGCAGGTGCTGCTGCTGCTGCTGCTGCTGCTGCTGTTGCTGCTGCGGCCTGCGGCTCGGGCGGCAGCTCCGGCGACAAGGGTAGAGCGTAGGCGGCGGCGGCGGCGGGCCCGCGGGTGTGGGATTTGGGCGGCACGCCGAGGCGCACCCGGAGCCGCTCGAGAGCCTCGTTGCGGTCGCGCTCCTCGGGGTCGTGCTCGCGCGGCGACTCGGCGCCTGTGCCCCAGGGGGTGCCGGGCTCGTCGCGGTCGTTGTACCTGCCGGCGCCCGTCGTGGTCGGGCTGTAGATGCCGAACAGGGTGGACGAGGTCAGGTTTATGATGGACTGCGCGGGCGACAGCGAGGCGCTGCCGGGCTCGGAGGGCGCATTGGACGGGCCGCCGCTCTGCAGGAACTGGGGTCGCGCGTGGTCGCGCGCGCGAGGTGCCGAGCGCAAGCCATCCTCGGCGGGCCGCGGTGGTCCTGGCGGCGGCGATGAATCTTCGTCCGGCGGCGTCGCGCTTGTGAGGCTGAGGTTGAAGGGCCGGCGGGGGATTGGTCGGACGATCGCCGGCGGGGTCGGGTTGGCTGGCATCGGTAGGAGCTGGAGAGAGTGTTAAAAAAAAAAAAAAAACGATATAGAGGAGAGGGCACGGCTCAGTCTGGCTTGAACCCCGTTTTTCTTGTTGCTTTTTCTTTTTTCTTCTTTTTGGCTGCAATATCGTGAGGACGACGATTGCCCCAGGACGGATACTTAGAGACCGACGAAAGACAAGGGTACTTAATTGCTCTAGGGGGTTGCCGTCGACTGACTTGTTACTTGGATGTTGTATGTAGCAAAAGGCCTGCTTGACCCTGACAATGGCTCGGGAAAGACCCAGGCGAGCGTGGTAGCAGGTGGGTTCGTCGCGCCTGTCGTCCCTTTTTTTTTTTTTTTTTTTTGTCCCTTCTTCCGCACCCACACACCACAACCAATCTCTCTCTGCTTCTCTCCCTCCCTCGTTGTAACCTCGTATGCGAACCCGAGCCTCTCGTTTTCTGCTGTCTCGTTTCAAGTGGATCTCAGCTATGAATGTCGATTTCGGGCAAAGATTGCTTGGTAACGGAGGAGATCACAGTCGGGCAATCGATTGCCGGGGCCGCTAGTTCTAGGGCAGGGGGGAGACTCGGCACTGACCCACCCCCGGGCGGGTGGTTGGCGTCACTGACTTTTAAGCGCTGAAGCGTTGCCGCTGTGGCTGAATGTATGTTTTTCTTTCATTTGCCTGTGTTAACCTTTTTCTTCCCCTTTCCCGATTCCTCGAGTTCTCTGTGTCACTGAAGTTTGGACTGGTGTTTGGGGAGGACTTGAGAAGTTAGCCCGCCCAGGCGACGAAACCCAAATAAGAAACCGGGCAGTAATAAAAAATATAAATAAATGAATAACAAAAATAAAAGTGTCGGAGGGGCACGGGCGCATGTCAATGGATGGGATGTTGTGCGGGGTGCAGTCGCTAGCGGCATGGATGGGCTGGTCTCGCTCCCCTCGTACCCTGCGGGACCTATCGCCTAGACCACGCTAGTCCCGGTTCGGACAACCCGGTGCAGCTCAATTTTCACATGTTTTGCTTGGCAGCAGGATAATAGGGAGTCAGCAAGAGGAAAAAAAAAAAAAAAAAAAAAAAGGGATAAAAAAGTAAGCGCTGTTATGGTTTGGCTGTCAAGCCCTCCACCGCCAACATACTAGTAAGCGCCCTGGCGCGGTCTAACGCGGGCGAATGAGTCGCTGAGTCGCTAACCATGAAGCGATCCAGCCTCCAGCAGGCAACAGCCTCGACAGTGGGTGTAGCCTGGGGACATACCCCATCTCAGGCCACAAAACCTTTGGCTACTGAGAAGCATGACGCAGCATAGCAATATAGATCCTAAGTAGCGGCGAGCATCTTCCATAGACATGATGCTGAGATACATTACTGTTTCCGCCACCTAGCTCTCCATCGTCATGCTGATGTTGGGGCTTGCGATATCACCTCACGCTGTTTTAGCGTCTCCTTTGAACATCTCCCACCACTCCGTCTATCCGTCCTTGTCACTGTTGTCCTCATCTTCATCCGTCGGGTCCTCTCCCTCTTCTTCGCTGCCCTCATCATCCGCTCCCTCCGGCCTGGGTATCATCTCGAATGCCGTGACGCACGTGATGCGGTTCTGCGTCTCATAGCTCCCCAACAGCTTTCCCACCTGTTTTCCGCCTCCGGCTGCGTGAGCCGTGGACAGCTCCTCTCCTGTTAACCTCCATATCCCTAGCTTGCCATCGCTGCTGCCCGAGACAACAATGCAATTCTTAGCCTTCGCTCCCGCGGCTGCAGCCCCCGACAGGATCAC
The DNA here is from genome assembly GCA_003049465.1 of Magnaporthiopsis rhizophila. Lineage (NCBI taxonomy): Eukaryota > Fungi > Ascomycota > Sordariomycetes > Magnaporthales > Magnaporthaceae > Magnaporthiopsis > Magnaporthiopsis rhizophila. The sequence continues at coordinate 110,065 of PYSS01000050.1, read as the reverse complement.
AAAGTCCTTGATCCTACTGGTCATGCCGCGCTCGCGTCCTCCAAGCACCCCGACCAGCATGGCAGTCGCTACCCGCTCGTTCTTCTTCCCCGCCCCCTCTTCGGCTTTGGGTTGTTGTAAATCCTCGCCTCTGGTGGAGTATAGGCAGATGCGGCCATCCTCAGTCGAGACGGCCAGGTAGTTGGCGTCGTCCCCGCTCACTTGCACATAACGCACCTGGTGCACCTTGTTCCTAGTGCTGCCGACAACCCTGCACCGGGGCGTGCCGCCCATGCCGTAGACCAGGACCTCTCGGTCGAATGAAACGGCAAATTCGTCGTCGCCATCGACCGATCCCCAGACCACGCTCCTTCCCTCGCCCATTGAGAGCTTGCCCTCGCCCATCTGATGTAGCAGGTCCTTGTCGAAGTTGAGCACACCCGCCTTCTTGCCGGTAACCAGGTTCCATAGACGCATGCACCGCTCGCCCTTGCTTACGCTGATCATCAACTTCATGCTGGGGTGGACGGCGAAGTCGTTGACGCCTGAAGGCACCCCACCCAGAGGCGCCGTGTCGCCGCTAGGCCGCCCCCATGCCTTCGGGATGGGCGCTTTTATCGCCGAGAGGAGAGACCAGTCTCGCGTCCTGGTGACGGCAATGGTCGAGTCCTCGGACGCGGACATGAGCTTGGAACGGGTCGGGAAGCATAGCTTCGTGACGGTGGACGAGTGGTGCAGCAGCGTGCCCAACTCCCGGTTCTTTGAATTCTCCAGCACCGGCCTCGGCGCAAGCGACGAGATCAGCTGCTGCTGGGCATCGCGCCGCGGGGGGTGCGCAGATATTGTGTAGACATTGATCCTCTCGTCCGTCCCGCCCGTCGCCAGCATCACGCTCTGACTCTGCCCGGGCGCCGGCGCTGACGGGGGCGAGACAGCTAGGCACTTTATGGCCGATGTGTGCGCATCGAGGAGAAACGTATCTGCGAACTCGACCGAAGGGGTGTCTTCCGTGTTTGATATGCTGGCCGTGAGCCCGTGGAGTACTCGGTCGTAGGAGCCGGCAACAATCTGAACCACCACCTGGGCAGTAGCGGAGGCTGGAGATGGAGACGCGATTACGGCTGGAGCTTTGGAACGTTTTCTTGCCTGCTGCGAGGGCTCGTCGTTTCTCGGGGGCGCCGCGTCTCGCTTTCGCTTCGCCATCGTCATTACTGAATGTGTCTCGCGGCCGATACGGTTATGGCTTCACCCGGCCGGACGTGGCTGTATGGAGACACAGTGATACCAAGGACTTTGAAGAATATAGGCGTCACCGGCGAGCAACATGGGATTCCGAACAACCGAGCTGCGCTAACGTCCGAAAAAAAAAAAATCGCAGCTCCAATCGGTATCGATAGCAGGTGGGGCTTCCATGACATAGGTGGTATGCACTGCATTGTGCCAAGCTACAGCCTCTGTTAGTAAGGTGGGGGCTGGCTGCGTCCCTCCACACCCCATTCCGTTTTACGATTTCACTCCAGGGCATGCCCTACCAATTTCTTTCCGACGTTCGCACATAGGTTCAGATTATCGTTGCGCGTCGGGGAGTGGTGCATGATCATGGCAAAGGCTTGGTTGCAAAGACAGGCCACTTAAAACTCTTAGGACTCTATCTGCGGGTATTCATCGCACTGAAAAAGGACTTGAGTGTTAGGATTTTAGTATTGAGAATTCGTGAATTTTTGTCATTACTATTAGTCCGACGCATCAGCCCACGCGCAGGGGAAAAGACAATCGCAGGTATCGTGCTATGAAACGAGGGGTTCTGTGTTGCCATTATTCCCGGAGACAAAAGCAGCAGGAAGAGGTAGTCGAAGTTCCCAGTGAAGCGAGACATAGGAAACCAAAAAGACAGGTGGGGAAAACGGAATCAGACGAGACGAAAGTCGCGAGCGAGAATCGGGTAGAATCAAGACAGATCCGACGCAAACATATGAGGACCGGGGTCAGTCATGCCTGCTACATGGCCTGAATTCCGGGCTGCGCCAGCGATTGCTGGCCTCCAATGCTGCTCTGGGACGGGCCACCGCTGGCGACTGCGTGCGGCTTTCGAACAACCTGGGGCGGCGCCGGCAGGTCGTTGCTCTTGGAAGCCTTTCCGATAGAGAATACGGGGCTCTCCCATCGATCCCCCTTGACCGCGAGCTCGCGGTACTCGGTGGCCTTTGAGCTGATGCCGCCCGGCAGCTTTACGTCAGGGAACATGCTGTCGTTTTGAGTCACGGCGTAGTTGACCTTCTTGTCGGCTGCCACCTTCTCCGCCTTCTTCTTCCCCTCGAGAACCTGGCGCTGGACAGCCGAGGCGTACCGACTGTATATGTTGGGAATGTTCTCCGGATCGGATTGGGCCTGCTCGAGCCCGCGGTCGGCCTCCTGCTTGAGCTTGAAGAGGAGCTGGTCGAGCTCGTTGAAGTTGTCCCGAATCGCCTTGCCCAGAGCCTTCTGGAGCGCTGGTCGCATCACCTTGAGCAGAAGCGGCTGCGCGATGCTGAACAGAAGCTTGTGCTTCGACTCGTGGAGCTTGATCTTGAGGTTCTTGACATCTACGTCAACCTTGTCGACCCTGAAGAACTTCTGCGCGTCCTTCTCATCGGGAGTTGAGATCTTGAGCTTGAACGAGAAACCGTCTCCACCCATGAAGATGTCGCCACGGCCTGTGTCCGTGAGAGACGGGAAGCCCTGCTTTCGTTTGATGTAGTAGCTGACATCACGGAGATCCATCTGGATGCCCGAGACACGGACTTCGACCGAGTGCTTGCTCTTCGAGGTGATCTTCTTACGTCCCCAGCGCATGTAGTTCTCGCTGTGCACGTCGAGCAGGTTGGGCGTGAAGTTGTCGCTCTCGAGGACGAGATTTTCGATTACCGCATCCACCTGGTGGTCCGAGAACTCGATGCGAGGGACCGGAACGTACGCTATGTTCTCGAAAACAGCGGGGATGATGACGTCGGTCAGGTCCTTCACGAGATGCTTCTTGAACTTGGGCTTGCCGTTCTCGTCGTTGCCCAGGTCGTTGAACAGCTTCCTGACAGCCTCACCAAAGGCCTTGTTCATGGGGTCTTGGTCAAACTGGTCGATCAGGAACTTGATCTCGTCGACAATTCGGTCTGTGTGTGCCTTGTATTTCTCCCGCAGGAGATAATTGCCGTGGTCGTAGAGATGGTTCCACTCTTCGGTCGACGAATCATCCAGGATGTAGCCCTGCTCCTTCAGGCACCGTCGGATATACGCATTGGTGTCTCTGAACCAGTCGCGCAACTCTGGATCACGGTCGGCATCGCGGTAAATCTGGCCAATGGCGGCCCAAAGATCGTCCGTGGATGTGCCATTGGCAAACCGCTCGATCAGAACTTTCAAGTCGGCTTCGGCTTGGCCGAGGCTGGACGACCTGGCCTCCTTGGCGGTGCCGGAGCCTTCTTGACCGAGCACCCTGGCGTGACGGCCATATTGCTCGGCCAGATCGAGAAGCGTCTGCATGGCGTGCTGGTAGTCGGGGTGCTGCTGGCACTCGATGATCATTTTCTAGGCACACCGTCAGCACCTTCGTCCAGTTGCGGACTCGTACCGTCAAAGAGACGGGTGATGATCCGTGGAGATGCCATATAACATTTACCTTCAAGCGCCAGATGGCCTGCTCACGCCTGTCCTGGGGCATCTTCTGCTCCAAGTAGCGCTTGGTGCGTGCCCGGTACTCTTGAGTCTTCGCCCTAGCCGCCTCTTTACCCTCGGCAGTCAGCTCCTCTGCTCGGTCCTGATCGACAGGCACCGAGGACGAGGCGCCAGCAGCCGACGCGACGGCATCCGTGGGTTTCTAGTTGGGTATGGAGGTTAGTTCTGTGCTTGAAAAGTAGGAAAACCTAGAGATCTGATAGGTATGATCGAAGCGAACGAACCTGTCCGGCCTGTGCGCCATTGGTCAAAGCCGCGCCCGCGTCATTGTTGGAGTCCTTGTTGTTGGCCGACCCCTTGTTGTAGACGCCCTGAACCTGTTTCTTGAGGTTACCCTTGGAAAAATCCGGAGCGTCGTGCCAGGTGTTGTCATCGGCGGGGCGATCAACTTGGGCGAGATCCGCCTCCGAGGGCCGGACACTTGCGGCAGCCTTGGTGGCCGCGTCACCGGCCATATCCCTGAAGATGATTGTCGCATCCTTGACTAAGTAGATGTGGGGTGTCTTTGTTTAGTTGACCGAAGAGTAGACGAGAGGGGCGAAAGAAGAGGGCACAGCTACGACGCGGGTCGACTTACGCAGTTTACGGAACTGGCCGTTGGTTATGATGAGTCTGCCCAGAGTCCGGAGACCTTCGGCGGCACGGTCTCCATGGGCTTTGGCGGTCTCTTTGTCAACAGGAGCGCCAGGAGCCTGGATAGACTTGGGGTCGAAGTGTGATGTCTGCCAGCCAAAATCCTGCAGAAGGTTTCCGGCGTTCTTGGACAGAATCAGGTGCTGAGCCTTGCGCACAACGTCCCTGAAGTCAGCCACAAGGGCTCTGCCCTCTGGCGAGATCTTCTCAGAGGGGCTCGCCAAGGCCTTGGAGGCTAGGAAGCTGTTGAGAGCAACATCTATCTGGTCGTTCTGCTCATGGGCAACGAGGACGCGGTTAGAATGTCAGCGCAGGGCAGTGGCAACTCTGACACCGCCGTTGTCGCCCAAACTCGAAGGTGGGATCGCGCACGTACCGAGGGGTATTTTCCGTGCTGGAAGGCGGAGATGATGCCGTAAACCTGGAGCTTACGGGCCACATCGGCGTCTTTCTGTTTGACGTCGACGGGCTTGTTGACAGACGTGGCGGTCGCCATGCTGCCGGGGGCTTGCTGTTGGTTTCAGCGGGAGAAGTAAGAATTTGGGTCAACAAGCGCCCACGAATTTGCGTCCTGTCCCCTTCCTTTTTCCTTTGTGGGATGACAGGCGGCTGAGACGGCTTGGAAAGATGTCAGGAAATATTACTGGGAATTAAGTTTATACGATGTAGATGAAGATGCGAGAGATGGGTGGAATGTGCGGAAGTGAATGGGTGGGAGGCTCGAAGGTTAAATGGGAGGGGAAAGGTTTTCAGTCTGGGCTGGCAGAGGTTGGTTTGTGCCAGGTGCCTGGGGTGAGTGGAGGACGTCATCCGTTGAACGACTGCACCTGCGGCCCGAGACAAAACAGAGGGAGCTGGTGGACTGTCACAGCCAAAGGGCGATTGCGGGTGGTTCTCTGGACGCCACTTACTGGATTCCTGTCGACTGGGCGTAGATGGCGACCCAGTCAAGGCAACGGGGAGCTTGGATGAGCGGCGTCAGCTAGCCTGTTCTAGGGCTCATTGACTGCAACTGCATTGGCTGGGCTGGGACTAGCTGCCTCCGTTTTCGCTTTCCAAGGAACTTGTACCTAATTGACCTGTGGGCCGAGTTGATCACGCTTGGTGGCGGGTAGGGTAGGGCGGACGCTGTTTTTTGTTTGCGTCCATGTGAATGCTGTTGTGATGTGTCGTGTCGCCAGAGGAAAATGAAATCGTCACACCCGCGACTCTATGACGTCAAGAGCATGCTTGAAAACAGAAGCGGAGGCACAAGTGGCACGCTAGAGACCCCACCAATCCCAGCGGGAATCTCCCCACCCTGGCAGTCTGTCGTGCTTTCTCTAGGTCTATTTTCTCCCTTCGTTTCGTTACATTGATGATGACGGGACTGTCATTTTACGTCATGTTGACGATCGCTAGTAGGTTTCTGGGGTAATCATCTGCTTTTGCTCCACGCTATGCCTTGCACGTGCATCTCGAGAACCCCAAGGATACTGCCAGGCCAACCACCGCGAGCGCAAGCTGGGCGACTGAGTGCTGAATGATCTGCCGTTGGCTGACCTCCAAGCGCAAGTGCTCGTTTCGCAGCGGTCTCGAAAGCAATACCTTTTGAGTGTTTTTGACCTACCGACAGTCGAGATAGAAAAAAATCTAGAGAATTCAATGCTTCCTGCTTTGGCCCCACTTTATCCAGCTCGTTTGGTGGTGGCAGCCTGGTAAAAGTCGGGTGAACGCGTCTGACGCGCTCGCTCGCGCGCTGGAGCCTACTTCATGCTGTGATCCTATTGTCTTGTTGCCTGCCATTCGGCATTTCCATGGGCCTCAACCGCCGGCGCGCCCTGCCCTGCTGGTGATAACCGGCTGATTCCCATGAAACTGGCAGTTCTAGCCGACCCAATAACCAGCAAGACCCCGAGAAAAGACAGCCGAGATGTCCCGCGTCAAGCGTCAAGAATCGGCTGGACCATCGCCTATCCCCTCGCGGGAGGCGGTAGAGGAGGACCGTATGCAGTACGGCTCTGGACTGACAGCCGGCGAGGACGATCTGCGTGACAAGTAAAATCTGCCCTCAGCCCAGCCGTGGCGAGGATCGTTGCTAATCTGCGCCGAGCGGCCGCACTGCGCAGGTTTCCGAACCGCCCGAGGAACCACTCTCGTACCTTGGTCTTTTCAGACCTGTTCACCCACCTGTTCAACCCTCTGAACGAGAACAAGGGGTCACGGGGCGCCAGCGGCCCTCCCCGGCGCAAGACGGGCCCCTCAAAGCTATCCCCGCACGAGCAGCGTCGCCTCATCATCCAGCGCTTCGTAGCCCGCTGGCGCGTCGAGGTCGGCAACGACTTCTACCCGGCTCTGCGCCTGATCCTTCCGGACAAGGACCGCGACCGCGGCGTCTACGGGCTGAAGGAGAGCACCATTGGCAAGCTGCTCGTCAAGTTGATGAAAATATCGAGCGATTCCGAGGACGGGCAGAGCCTGCTGAGATGGAAGCTCCCCGGCCAGACGTTTGCCAGCCGCATGGCCGGCGATTTTGCCGGCCGCTGCTTTGAGATCCTGTCCAAGAGGCAGATGCGCTCTGCCCCCGGTGACATGCGCATCGCCGAGGTTAACCACCTTCTCGACCGTTTGTCCGCCGCCTCGGGCGAGGCTGAGCAGCTGCCCATCTTCCAGGTCTTCTACGAGCGCATGAATGCCGAGGAGATGATGTGGCTGGTTCGCATTGTGTTGCGGCAGATGAAGGTCGGCGCCTCGGAGCGTACTTTTCTTGACATGTGGCACCCGGACGGCGAGACTCTGTTTAGTGTCAGCTCAAGCTTGCGTCGTGTCTGCTGGGAGTTATCTGATCCCGCAGTGCGCCTCGAGCAAGAAGACACGGGCGTCGCGCCTATGCAATGTTTCCAACCGCAACTCGCCCAGTTCCAAATGCCCGAATCTTTTGAGCGCATGGTCACGCACATGCGACCCACAGACGATGACCCGGAGTTCTGGATCGAGGAGAAGCTCGACGGTGAGCGCATGCAGATGCACATGGTCGAGGACGACTCAGTGCCTGGCGGCAAGCGCTTCTGCTTCTGGTCGCGCAAGGGGAAAGATTACACATATCTTTACGGCAGCAACCTCGAGGATGGTAACTCGGCTCTCACGCAGCACCTTGGCGACGCCTTTGAGCCACGCGTGAGAAATCTTATCTTGGACGGAGAGATGGTTACCTGGGACCCGAAGCTCGACAAGATGGTGGCCTTTGGTACCCTCAAGACTGCCGCGCTGATGGGCCAGAAGGTACCTCTTGACGAGAGCAGCGAGCGGCCTTTGTTTCGCGTCTTCGACCTTTTGTACCTCAACGATGAGCCCATCACCCAGTACACGCTGCGCGATCGCCGCCGCGCCCTCGATGGTGCGGTCCGTGGTGCCCACCGAAGGCTTGAGATACACCCCTACGAGAAGGCGACATCGCACGACGCCATCGAGCCCCTCCTGCGCCAGGTCATCGCCGACGCATCCGAGGGCCTAGTGCTCAAGAACCCGCGGTCTAGCTACCGGCTCAACTGTCGCAACGACGACTGGCTCAAGGTCAAGCCCGAGTACATGGACGAGTACGGCGAGTCTCTCGACTGCCTCGTCATTGGCGGCTACTTTGGATCGGGGCGCCGGGGCGGCACCGTCTCCAGCTTCCTTTGCGGGTTGAGGGTGGGGGAGAACCACGTCCAGGCCGGTGTCAACCCGGAGAAGTGCATCAGCTTCTGCAAGGTCGGTGGCGGGCTCAAGGCCGAGGACTACGCTCACATCCGACACCTGACGGAGGGCAAGTGGATGGATTGGGACGCGAACAATCCGCCCAGCAACTACATCGAGCTCGGCGGCGGCGACAAGTTGCAGTACGAAAGGCCAGACATCTGGATCCGGCCCAAGGACTCAGTTGTAATCTCTATCAAGGCGGCCAGCGTCGCAGCGTCGGACCAGTTCGGCATGAAGGTGACGCTGCGCTTTCCAAGGTTTCGCGGTGTGAGGTCCGACAGAAGCTGGGACTCGGCATTGGACGTGGATGGTTTCTTACGACTTCGGGATGAGGTGGAGCGGAAAGTCAAAGAAAAGACAGAAATGAAGATCGAGGACCGCAGGCGCCCGGCCCGGAAGAAGGCACGACGAGAGCTCGTCATTGCTGGTCAGGACGCACCGGCCGCGATGCCGGTCCGCACCGAACAGCTGGGTGGCCGGGCCAACGCGGCGGACAAGAAGGCGAAGCTATTCAAAGGACTCACCTTCTGCGTGCTCTCGGAGTCGATCCGTCCGATACGCCGGACCAAGGCCCAGCTTGAGACGCTAGTCAAGAGCCACGGTGGGAGCATCTCGCAGAAGGCAGATACTAAATCCAAGAAAATGCGCCTGATTGCAGACAAGAACGTGATCAAGGTGGCAAGTCTGATCAAGCAGGACGGTGACGTGGACGTCATCCGTCCAGGGTGGATTATGGACTGCGTCGGCCAAGGGGGTGGTGGATTTGTGCTCCCATTCGAAGAGCGGCACCTTTTTCACGCCTCCGAGTCCACCCAGCGGCTCGCAGAAGAGAATATTGACGCGTTCGGGGACAGCTATATGCGGGATCTCGAGGCCGAGGAGATTGGAGAAATACTAGAAGGCATGGACCGGCAGGGATCCGACGAGGACGCGGCGGAGGATGATATACAGCATTTGTTGGAATTGCTCAGCGAGACGGGCGAGCCGGCCCGCGGGTTGATGTTCCAGCGGTGCTTGGTCCACATCGCCGGCTTTACTGGCACACCCGCCTTCGCACTAGAGCGGCTACGAAACTACGTGCTGTTCGGGGGCGGAATCATCGCGGACGCCGTCGACAGGAGTGACATCACCCACATAGTTGTGGTGACAGACCCGGCAACTACCGACCCGCTTGTTGGCAGGGAGCTGGCCGCCGAGATGCGGCACGCAACAAGCTCGATGCGGCGGCCGCCGCGAATTGTGTCACAGCAGTGGGTCAAGGATAGCTGGAAGGAGGCAACAAGGCTGGACGAAGAGATGTTCGCGCCGCAGTGATTAAACTCTCTTAGGCTAGCGAGGGTAGCGAGCAATGGGCTGAGGGGCGAGCCGGCAGCCCAGACAAGCCATAATGCATTGAGCCACTAGTAGCGGGGGACCCAAACAACCTGGGTAGATAAGCTGAGCCTGGACACCTGAGCGGCTGGCCTGTGCCTGGCGGCGGAGGGCAAAGGGCGACCACCGGTCACTTGCCGATGGTGAGGAACAGACGGTCGCCGACATCGCCCAGACCTGGGCGAAGCATGCCATCGTCGGTGAGTTTCTGGTCGACGGCAGCAACCCATATCTCAACACCCTCGGGCCACTCGTTGGCAGCGCGCTTGATGCCGTCGGTGGCGGCAATAACACTGAGGACGACGATGCGGCGGGCCCCCCACTCGCGCACAGTCTGTATTGCGGCAGCGCAGGTACCTCCTGTAGCAATGACAGGGTCGAGGATGAAGGCGAGGCTTGAGGCGGCGCTCTCGGACGCGCCCCCGGCACTGGGCAGGTGGTTGGGCAGGTTGTTGTAGTACTCGACAGGCTCGAGCGTGGTCGGCTCGCGGTAGAGGCCCAGGTGGTGGACCGGGACCGGTTCGGGAAGCAAGGTCTGGACGGCTGCAAACGGAGCGAGGGGGAATCGAGCTCCCCGCAAAGGTCAGCAGCAGTTCCTTGCCTTGGACGGACCGTATATCATGGGAAACGGAGCACGCAGGAGAGACCAACCGTCGGTCATGGCGAGACCGGACCGCAGGATGGGAACCAGACACAGCGTCTCGGGAGATATGCGGCTCGTGGTGTACTCGAAGCCGATCGGGGTCTCGTCCTGTTCCTCCGGGCCGTGGATCGGTCAGTAGGCAGGCAGGCAGGCAGGCAGGCAGGTGTGGGCAGCTCGGAAGAAGCCGCTGTAGTCGCGTACCTTGTGTCCGGGAACTGCGGATAGGCTGGAGGCCAGCGCCTCGCAGGCGACGATCAGTGATATCTCATGGACGAGGTTCTTGACCTCCTTTGCCGTCGTCGATTTGGACCGCAGCTGGCTGAGCTTGGCGACGAGGCACGGGTGGCTGGAAACGTGGACGTTGGTCGGAAGGCTCATTGTCTCGATCTTGCCCGCTACCCTGTCGGGCCGAGGACGGAGTAAGAACTGACGAGGGGGAGGGGAGGCAGAATGCTCGGGACAGTTGTTTGCGAACGGCAATAGATAATGTTGAACAGTTACGTGACTACCAGCATAGAGGACTTGCAGCCCTATCGTGGAGAGATATTATCCAAGCGGGCAAAACGGGAAGGGAGCCAATAAGTGATGATGCAATAAATACGACCAGGGAGAAGAGAGCAGGGAGCGCATGTGTCTAGGGAGCGAGGGCGGCGGTAGGGGAGGCGGAGAAAGCGGGCAGTTGACCGGAAAGGCGGCGCCTTTGTCTTGTTCGGACGGGCCGACGCAGCCCAGAACAGCACCTCAAATGGCGCCTGCCTGCAGGTCGCCCCTATCTGACTAGCACCAGTTGAGTGGGCGACAGGCTACCCAAGGCACCTTGGACTCCAAGGCCGACGCTGAGATTGGGGGAGCATGAGTTTGGATGCTGTTGGGTTCCCCATCCAGCCCAAATGACGGTCAAGGGAACAGTGATCTGGGAATGGTGTGGAGAAGTATTACGTATAAGTAGGATGGGAGGAGGTGAGGGACAATAGATCTCAAGGACACCTGCGAAATCAGACTCGACCATACTCGTAGGCGGCGAGGCGGGGTGAGGGAGCTGAACCCCAGCGCAGTCTCAGCGAGATCCCCACCGAACTTCAGCCTGTGTGCGCCGCACGGACTGGTCCGTCAGTGAGCCGCTGCCCAACAAGGCCCCATGACCAACCTAAAGCGAAAAGGCTAATCAGGTCGAGACCAGAGGCGAACCGCGGAATGGAGTTCGCTCCAGCTGCCACAAGGGTATGGTGAGGATCTAGAAAATCTGGGCGTCCCAGGCGCAAATGCACCGCCATTTGCGTGACAACAATTGTAATCGATGATCGTTCCGTCGAGGGGACTAAACTGAGTTGACCACCAAGGTCAGCAGGCCTCCCGGCTTGGCTGGGCCCCTTAGCAACACCGCCTGCGGCTACCTGCATAGATGCAGATGCCCATCCTCGGACGGCCATGGCCCGCGGCGGTTGCACAAGCGGTGGCCGCCGAGGCCTACACGGTCTCCTACCTGGTCCTGTTCGCCCTGCTCGGCACCCTGGCCCGCCTGGCCCTGCAGGCCCTCACCAGCTATCCCGGCGCTCCCGTCGGCTTCGTTTCGGTGTGGCCCAACCTTGCGGGCAGCTTCGTATTCGGCCTCGTGGCCCACGACCGCGTCCTACCCCGGCGCCCCGGCGGCATCTCTGCCACAGCCGCCGTTGGCGAGCCGTCTTCGTCCAGTGACAACAGCGTTTTGGACCCCGGGTCGTCCACCCTCCGCCAGCCTGGTGGCACAGTGGCGACGACGACGACGACACCAGCTCCGGGGAAGACAAAGAAGACGCCTCTCTACGTCGGTCTGACCACCGGCTTCTGCGGCTCCTTCACGTCCTTCTCGTCTTTCGTCAGGGACGCCTTCCTGGCTCTCGTCAACGGCCTCGCCCCTCCCGGCCTGTCCAACATCAACAATAATGGCGGCCAGTCCTTCATGGCCTTCCTGGCCGTCCTCCTTGCCACCGTCTCGCTCTCGCTGGCTGGTCTCTTCTCCGGCGCCCACCTCGCCCAGGCCGCCCTGAAGCCCACCGGCGCCTTTGCCGGCGTCAGCTCCGTGCTCGACCGAGCCGCAATGGTTCTCGCCTGGTCCTCCTGGCTGGTAGTCGTCGTGGTCGCCTCCACCACCACCGCACCTGGGCCCGTGTCGGACGCGTGGCTGCGCGGCCAGGTGCTGCTTGCCCTCGCCTTTGCGCCCCTGGGATGCCTGGCCCGCTTCTACGTCTCCACGGCCCTCAACGGCCGCCTCTCGCCCTCTTTCCAGCTCGGCACCTTCGTGGCCAACGTGGCGGGCACCACCGTGCTGGCTGTGGCCTGGGACCTCGCCCACGCCCGCCTCGGCGGCGTGGTTGGCTGCTTGGTCTTGCAAGGGGTAGAAGACGGCTTCTGCGGCTGCCTCACCACCGTGTCTACTTGGGTCGCTGAGCTGGCCGAGCTGGCCCGCCGTCGCACACGTGACGCCTACGTCTATGGCGCGTCAAGCATCGCCGTGGCACTTCTTCTCGCTATCGCTATCATGGGTGGTCTTGTATGGTCGCATGGAGGAGACCTGAGGCCGTATTGCATATATTGACCAGTACTTCACGATGTTCTTAAAATGGTAAAATTAGAAACCCGCTAATACATGAAAGCAAATTAATGAAAAGGCGCTGTTACAACAAGATCTCCTTCAACATTACCCCCGCCTCTAGCTCCGTCTACGCGTCTACATGCACCTCTTTTTTTTTTTTTCTACCGCGCACTGAGGTCCCCAAGTTTTTGCGTTTTCTTGGTTTGCACGAGCAAATATATCCGACCGTTTCCTTGATCTACTTTCACCAATACAACCCGTCGCCATTTTTATTTTGAGCCTCAGCCATAGGCTATCAATCTCTGCAGATATGTCAGAGAAAACACCTCGCGAAACAGTAAATATCACAAGAAAAAAGACATGTGAGGAAATTTTCGAGAATCAAAAGTGCCGTGCAAATAAATGACGTCCTTTGTTCCAGGCGCTAGTCGTCAAATCAAGAAAAGCACACAGCTATCCCGCTCGAGTGGCTACTTGAGCGTGGCCATTCTCCTCGACATGCTAGGAAAAGACGTACTCAGTCAGTAAAGGTTCGCAAAACATGGGAGAGGGTAGAGGGCCTAAAGTAGCCCGAAGCAACGGAAACAACTTACAAGTCGTAGAAGGCAAACTGGCTCGGGGATGAGCCGAACTCGTAGACGAAGCGGCTTGCCAGGTAGCTGCCGAAGATGGCGCGGAGGTACTTGTCGGGCACCCTTTCCACAATGGTGTCGAGTCCGATTTTGTCCAGCAGCAGCTTGGGCAGCGCGTCGAGAAGGACGCTGGTGCGGATCTTGTCGTTGGTCCACAGCTCCGAGTGCTGCAGCTCCTCGTCAAGCGTCGTGATGGCCACCGACAGCTTGTCCGAGAGGATCGACCGCGGGACGCCCGTCTGCTCGTTCTCGCGCCAGATGGCCTCGAACTCGAGCTTTGCGTTTTCGCAGATCTTGGCCTGCACCTCCTTGACGTACTGCTTGTAGAACTCGGGCGCGTTTCCGGCCGAGTCGTGGCACATGTGCTTCGCGAAGCCCTCGTCGTCGAAGCTGAGCGACGCCAGAACCTCGAGCGACGATGATGTCACGCCGCCCTTGTTGGCACTGGCGTCCTTGATCAGGACGCAGCCGGCCGCCTCGAGCCTGAGCTTGGCGTCCTGTGTGACGAAGAGGTTGGCGCCCTCGACCATGTACGGTATCACGGACTTGCCGTCCTTGATGAGGCGGCCCACTGAGACCAAGTCGATCGACTCTGGCCGGCCGCCGCACGGCACAAACATGTCGGTCAGACCCGTGTCGAGCAGGTGGTACGTGTTGCGGAACGCGGTGCCGTTGGAAATCGTCTGGCCGTTGGGCAGTGTGACGTTGGTGTCGTCACACAGCACCCGGAAGCCCTCGGAGCTGAGCTTGGACATGTCAAAGTGCGAGATCATGACGCGCGCGCGTGCCAGCCTCCGCAGCTCGTCGATGTCAATGCCGTTGGGGTCACAGAGCACACCCGACCCGTCGACAACGGCTGTGTACTTCTCGTTGGACAGCAGGATCTCGTTGCTGCCGAGGTCGCCGTCTGGGCCGCCCGTCTGCATCTTCCTGACCGTCGACGGGTCCAGCTCCAGCTTGCGGTAGACGCCCTTGACATACTCACGCACCGACAACGTCGTCATGCCATACGAGTCGTGCGGGATGCCACCGAGCTTGGGCGACTTGCCCGTGAAGAAGGACTTCCACCAAGGCGCACCGCGCGCCCTCGCATGGCCCGTGGCCCAGTCCACCAGGTCGGCCGTGTTCTCATCGGGGCCCATGAAGAGGATCTCGGGCTTGCCGTAGAGGTCCACAATGGGGTTCTTGATACCGGGCGTCTCGGCCGGCAGCAGCAGGTCAAGGATACTGTCGATGTACTTCTCAAACGCCTCACGCGCCCGGTCCTGCTGCTTGGGGTCCAGCAGGATGACGCCCTTGGAGCCACCCTCGGGGATGTCCTTGTTCTTGCGCTGCTGGGTGCTGGCGAGCCCGTAGTTCTCGTCAAACAAGTTCCTGGCGTTGATGGAGTAGGCCTCCTTGCTGCGCGACTTGACAATTCGAATGCCGCCACGCGCAATGTCTTTGAAGCGCAGGTGGAAGCCACGAGACTCGGATGTTATGACGAGGAACATCCCGTACAGCGGCTTGGGATACTCAATCTCGGGCAGGAACGACGCGTCCAGCCGGAAACTGAGCGCCACCTTGGTCGGCGTGAAGTAGTTGGTCTTGAGCACGGCATTATTGAAGACGCGGAACGCCGTCATGACCATCTCCTCGTGCTCGTTGAACACCTCCTTGGTGATGCGGTCCTTGAGCCGGGCGTCCGTCAGCACCTCAACGGTGGGCATGGGCGATAGTGACTCGCGCTCGAACCCAGGACCAACGCTCAGGTGTACGCTGGCGAATGAGGCATATAGGGCGCGGACCAGGCCGGGGTAGGACGCGATGATCTCTAGAATGTAGTCCGGCGTGAAGGTCTCAGTGCGCAGGCGGCGCTTGAGCTTGGAGAGGATCTCGGCGTGCACGTTGTTCTTGGGATTTAACGCCTCAGACAATGACGCATACTCGGAACCGAGCCGGTTCAAGAAGTGCTGCACAAAGACCCAGACGCTGTGGCCGTAGATGGCTTCCTGCAGGCTCAGCTCACCCGTGGCGAAGAGGTCATGCAGCTTGTTCTGCGGGATACAGTACAGCAGCGACGTCTCCTTGGTGATCTGGTGGATCGACTGCTCGATGGGCGGGTACTTGCCGTCCATATTGGGGGCCGGGCGGAGGTAGATGCTCATGACCGTGATGCCGTTGGAGAACTGCTCGACGTACTTGCGCGAGCTAGTGACGCCGTAGTAGTGGTACAGGTCACTCAGGGCGCTGAAGATGCCGCGGGCGGTGCGCGAGCGGAAGGCCACGACGAGACGCTTCTCGGGCGAGTCTTCAATGTCAAACACCTCGATGACAGGGCCGGTGCGGTTCACCGCGAGCTCGATGATCTCCTGGTAAATCTGCTTGGTGTTCTTGGTCGCCTTGGCCAGGAACATGCGGTCGCTGATAACCTCGAGCCGCGTCTCGGTCGGCTCGGCGTTGGAGTCGACAAAGGTGCACTGGTAGACGAAGTAGCAGCGCAGGCTCGCGCCACTAGCAGCGTTCTGTCCCAGAACACCCGGCGATCGGAAGGTCTCGACACGGAACCGGCGGCTGGTGTCGTTGCCGTCCAGGTATTTGGCCTCCAGGCGCGTCTCGTAGCGCGGGCCGTCAATGGCGCTCTGGCCGGGTTCACTCGTGTCGATGTAGATGGCGTGGTCTGATGCTTCCATGTCGAGCCGGATCTCCTCGCGCTTGTCCTCCCGGGAGAAGGCGGCAACCTTGGCGGCATAGAGCGAAGTGATATGGTTGGCAACCACCTTGGGGTCCTCCAGTTGGAAGTAGACATCATCGATTCCCAGCTCGTTGTAGAACCAAGTTATCTGGGCTTCGACGACGGCTTCGGGAATCCAGCCCGCCTCCAGGATAATCCTCTTGACTATAGACGGAGGTCAGCAGGCGAAGCATCAACAAAGGTATTTGGCGGCGCTTCAAACATACCCTCCTCCATCTGCTCCACCCTGCCTCCAAATTCGGGGGCCACATAGCCAACAGTGGCTGACCTCAGAACCCTGTGGCCATTGCCGTTGTGCCTGGCCATGTGAGGGATGCCCAAATGCGTCGGCTGGGGAGAAGGATGGCGGGAAGGCTCATCCTTGACCTGGGCCAGCAGCTTCTGCGTTGGGTTTTCTGCGGGCGTCGACATGACCGGCAGTCCCGAAAGCTTGAAGGGGTCTATGTACTCCGGGAATCTGTCCACGGGCAAGTTAGTCGTCTGATGGATGGTCAACATTGTGAAGATAGAATCGATATAAGAATGAGGCAAACGGATAACGAAGAGAAAGGAGACAGCGGCGGCGTGGCCCAGGTCTGTAGCCTCGAGGTGCATAATGACGATCGTGATGGCTCTGACCAAGGGTGCTACTCATAAGTGCGGGCAAGGGGGACACGGGACGGCTGTGAGCAGAAAGATACGAGGGCGAGGATGGGGCTTCGAGTGCGGTGCGTATCGCCCGCAAGTGTCAACCCATATCCCTGCGGAAGCTACACACGCCTTTGAGCGCACTTGCAAATCATAGGCGGGTGGTTATCTAGGACCTTGTCGCAAAAGCCCCGGGTCGGAGAACTCACCGCCTCGTATAGACGAGGTCGAGATAAGGGCTTCCTATCGGATTCGAAGGCCGGGCCTGCGAGTGATGTGTCCTGAATCACTCCCCGACTTTCTCGCCTGCCCGCGCTCATCGCGGAGTCTCCGAAAAAACCAACAGCCGAAGGTCGTACGAAGAGAGCCAGGGATAGGTCACCGGGGTGGGTGTGGTGCGTGTTGTGGGTGCGGTGTGGGTGACGGGAGCAAAAGAAACAAGGCAAAGGAATGTGTCATGACGAAGAGTCTGGAAATCATCCTCTGCAGATGCCGTACTCGCTGAACCTGAGCGGGCGAGCGGCCCGAGTCCGAGGGGCCGACTAGGCAAGTTCCAAAGGAAGTGCGCATCTTGCCAGCCCTCCGTCTCTGCCCACGTCTGCGGTATGCGGAGTTAAGCATGCAGACGCTGGGGAACGATCCCGACAACGAAGTCCTGTTGGGGGACTCCAGGCACAGAGGATCGGCTGGATATCCGGGCCGCTCCCGAAGCAGGTCCCGCGTACTTACACGTTGGTTGGGGAGGTACCTGGATGGGTGGGTACCTGGTCCAGTGGACGGGCGGACAAAAAGGAGAAGGGCAGATACGATGTTGCGTCTTGCTGGAGGGAGTATGCGACGAAGGTGAAAGCAAAGAGGTGTTACTGGGAAGCCGTAGCTGTATTGGCGGGAACAAGAACAAGTGCTGGATACTTGGCGAGAAGGAAGTCTTGGGGCTATCAAATCCAGATGCGGACAATGAATTCGGCACCGTGTAAAACGCCGCACGTCATGTCCGCTCCAATTGAGGCCTTGCCAGTGGGGTGGGACAGAGGACCCGGATTCGGCTCAGGGCAGGTGGGGAGTCAGGAACACGGTTGGGGTATGTTTCTTTCGGGTGGTGTGGGGGAGCAGCTTGCAAACCGAAGCTAAGCTTGAGCAACCGAAGACGGGAAGACGCGGCAGCACCATCTTTTCAGATTGGATGGTACGGATCGAGTACCGTCTGCCACCGCACTTGCCGCGACCCAGGCAGCGATGGCTGAGTGAGATGCACAGCAAAGGAGCCAATACGGTTTTTTTTTTTTTTTTTTTTTTTTTTTTGCTTTTGTTCTCCCGAAAAGGCAAGGAGAGGCGTGCGGGAATGCCATGTTTGTAGCCAGAAACGGGGGCAAGATAAGG
This sequence comes from Magnaporthiopsis rhizophila, assembly GCA_003049465.1. Lineage (NCBI taxonomy): Eukaryota > Fungi > Ascomycota > Sordariomycetes > Magnaporthales > Magnaporthaceae > Magnaporthiopsis > Magnaporthiopsis rhizophila. The sequence goes on along the minus strand of PYSS01000050.1, from coordinate 92,069 downwards.
GAGGGAGGCATGAAAGCAGACCGGGCATCTGACTAAGACGGGTTTCATTGGAACGCACCTCTGTCGGTATCTACTCAACGTATGACGAGTGGATCTCTCAGCACCTGTTTCGCTCCCGCCGTCGTCTCCGCTGAGTCGATTTCTCCAAGCTGAAGGCGGGTGTTTTGGGAGTTGAAGAGAGATATGGAGAGAAGACCACGTCCGAGCGGGGTGGGATGAGGACAGATCAGAATAGATGCAGGAGAGAAACCCTAGTTGGGCGTCAGACAGTTTGTCAACAAGATGGTCAGCTGGCGGCGAGTGATGGGCGGGCAGGTTTACGAGGAGCGAGGGAGGCTAAGGAAGACAAAGTGAGGCGGAGCGGCTGATAAGAGTCGCGCGGTGCCCGTCCGCGCGTACCTGAGATAAGGGAGTACTTGTCTTGCCCGATAGAGGTGGTCTTGGCGCCGGACAGACCAATGGCAAGATGAAAAGTTTTCGCAGACTGCGAAGTAGAAGAATGGCTAGGCGGGAGATCGAGGGGCCTGATACGAGGTAGGCTCTTAGCTGTGGGAAAAGGCGGCCTACCGGGTGGCTTTTATATTCTCCACGTTGTGCGAGACACACGATGGACCGCCTGGAGTTCAGAACAGGAAGCCAGAAGTGGGTACGATGCATGGAGATGCCTCCCTGCCGTCTTGCCTCCGAGGCAGGTACTTCCCGCCACTACATGCAGGTATTTTTTTAGTGTCTTTCGTGCCTCTTTTCTCAGCGTAATAAGGAAAAAATGATACAAATGAACGGGGAAAACCTCCTCGCCCTTTTCCCACCCTGGCTTCTTCTCAGCACGCAATTCTAACATACGCATGTGACCAAAATAAGTCCTCTTCGTGATCCAAGCTCAACCATTTCAGTTACGGTTACGAAATCACAAAACCCTGCGCACTGGAATTCCTGCCCAATTCACAGCCCCGAAGTCTCGTAGCCCGCGTAATGTCCTCATCCCGCCTCCAATTGGCAGGCAGGTGAAGCTCAAAATGAAGAAACCAATGACACGAAAACGCCCAGGTACCTTCCTGTATCCTAAACAATGGCCCAAGTCCCATATTCTAGTTGGCACGAATTCTGGAACCCGTCACTGGTACTGGGGTTAGTGGCGGCTGACCCAGCTCCAGTGCCTAGCTCAGCTGTGCTCTGGTCGAAACGGAAATTCGATAGGTACTACCCAGCAGCTCCTCCGTGCCATCCATGGAACCGGCCCAGCTGCGCAGCCCCTGAATCGATCGTTTGTGGACGTGGTTGGGGGATGTGGCAGATCCTGCCCCAATCAATGCCAACGCGGACGTCAGGTGAGCAGTGAAGAAATTGAAGAATCAACCATGGATGGATGCCGGCCGCCTCGCTAACCGCTGTCTGGACACCCAAGGACATTGATGTCAGGAGAAGGTACATCGGTGAGCACGTGGAGCAACTAGCCTATTGATAGACTTGTCTCTGTGGTCCCTGCAATACGGTACGGTACCTAGCTGGTATCCTTCCCTGCAGCAAAGGTACTGGGAAGGTCACTGCGGGAGGTGTAGGCAGTTTCCCCTGGCGGCAACGAGCCAAGGTCTCCACGATCCACCATCACCACTAAAACAAACGCAAGGACACCCGACGCGCATATTGTTTTCGTTGACAGTGTGCATATTCGCACGGCCAGCGGTGCAAACACAGGCCGAAACCTGCCTGCAGCGATGCACAAGGGAAACACAAACGGATGGGAAAGCATCGACGGTGTGTCAAAGTTACCGGGTCTGTACGTAAAAATACGTAATATGGTCGAAGCTGTTGGTCGGTCCATGGTGGCAACTGGCGGACCGCACTGAAGGCTCCGGACTGGGTCCGACCCGACTGACCTTTCTCCCCGCGCACGAGGGGACGAGACCGAGTTTCCATTACCCCCAGCTTATTCAATGCGGAGCCCTGGCGACATCATGGGGTAAAATTTCAACTTGACCTCATGATGCCTCGAAATTTCGGCTGCAGGCAGGCCAACGCCGGAGCCCACCAGCTCCCCGGCCCCCCCGCCCCCGGTCATTGCCTCGCCCTCACCTTCACCGTCGCCCAACTGTTGGGCAGCCGAGAGCCGGCCGGCTCTGGCTTTTGGTGCTTCTGGGTTTACTTCTAACTTGTTCCTACTTTCTGTTCTGGCAACTTCGGATTTAGAAAATCCGTGAGTTGCTCCTTTTATGTGTCATTTATTATCAGTCGTTTCCCAACACGGACACCGACGAGATCCAGCATTCATTGCTCCAAAAAGCTCACCGCCACTCGATTTTTTTTTTTTTTTTTAATATTTATATATATATATATATTTTTAGCTCCTTGCCCAACCTGGTCAGTTCCTCCCACAGCTGAGTTTTCTTTCCTAAACGGTCCTATTCAGTTATAGAAGTTCACGCTCCTCTTGCCCCGGATTTTTTTTGTCTCATTCTGCCTCTTCTTCTTTTCGTATCTTCCCTCTGGCCTCCGTAACATCCCCTACACTGCCGTTCACCATGCCCAATCGAGAGCAGGTGGAAAACACGACCCAACACTCCGACGTATCCTTAATAGCACCACAAAATGCCATGCAATCCACCCATTTGCTGCCACCGCTCCCCGCTCCCCGCAAATTGACCAGAACGGAAGCAAGCGAGCCTTACCGCCTTATGCACTGGCGCCGGCCAAAAGACTCCATGTGACTTCCTCTCTAAAGGCTTGAACTTGTTGGAGTGTGGACTGCGCTTTGGTTGGACACGTGGGCTAGTTATTCCACACGACCGACTCGAACCGCCCCATCCCATAACCACGTGTCCGGTCAAGAAGGTCAAGCAAACCACGACAGACCCCGAGAAAGACGACTGGAGCCCCGGCAACCGAAGTCGAAGCCAAACAACCTATGTTAGAAATTTCCAATCTATCTCTCTACCTAGGTACCTTGATAGATATAGACAATTTCCGAGCCGGGAGCACATTGTTCGCCGGCCCCGTCATCAATCCAATAACGATGTCGTCTCAGCCGCCATACCCGGCATCTATTTCCTGCATCCTCCTTTTGGATCCTTACGCGTTTTTGCTTCCAGTTTCCCTTCTTAGGGCTTCCTGTTGAAAGATGCAGCGGCTGACACGATGGTCCGACCACGAGCCCCGCCCGAGTCCCAACCCCCACAGTGCCATCGGCGTGCTAAATTCGTCTCAACAAACTGACGGCGCGGCGTCCTTCGAAGGACGAGACGACGACGAAATTGGACGCCGACGCCAGGGCTGCACAACAAGTAAGAATTCGTGGCCTTGGGGCAAGTCTCCGAGCGGCCAAGCCCAACCCTGCCTCACCGACTCCAAGACCTGCAATGGTTGCGTGTGGTCTACGAAGAAATCGGTGTCGGCGCCTGAGACAAGCTCCGTGCCATCGTTGGTGTCGAAGAGAGTGCCGCGTAATCTCGCCTCCCTGATATAGGGTATCGGCGAGTCTCTCATGACTGCGGCGGCTTCTTTGCCAATGAAATTCTCAATGTTTGCTGCTAAAATCAGTACCTACCCGGGTGTCCCTGGAGTGAAATCGCAGGTCGTACTTACATCCGAAAGCCTTGGAGGCGGCTAGAATGGTGGCTGGGTGGGAGCTCAGGACACCATACGTATCTATCGTATCGTCGCGGAGGCATCTCAAAAGTCCAGTCGCAAGCCCCATCTCACGGTGCTCTTTGGCCACCACCAGCTGCGTCACCCAGCAGATCACCTTGCTGTCATGCTTCCAGCGGCAGGCGAGGGCGTGTCCTGCCAAATGGCCGTCGACAACGACGCTGGTGTAAGACGTGGTAGCTCCGGCTGGCAAAAGGTCCTCTCGAAGTCGGCGGGGACTCAGCTTGACGGGGCCTGCTCAAGGACTTAGCACGCGTAAGAAGACTCAAAGGACCAACATAGAGCGGACAGCGTGCATACCATTTCTTCCCGAGCATGCGCCCCATACACCGTAGTTTTCGGTAAAAAGTCTGGCCGCATCTGCGAGTATGTCCTCAGTGACGCGGTCGCCAGCGAAAGTTCGGAAGACTCGGCTAGACATTACGACGACTCTTCGGGCTCTTTGCTCTGTGAGCGGAGATCGTCTTTGGCGGCGCTGCGCGTCTTCTGGGGTGGTATGTTGATGCCGAACTGGTCTACGGGCCCACTTGCAGACTAAATTATCAGTGTAGCTGAAAAGCATCTAGATTTAGTGAGCCCGGACATGCACTCCCCGACGAAGGTTGAGGCCACCCGCGATACTTCTACACCACTCCAAGCCACATTACACCAACTCTAGCCAAGCATCCCGTCCCAGAAAACATGTGCGACCACAGAGGATCTGCGGGTCGAAGATACCTAGATATGGTCCAAGGCAAATAAAATAAACATAGCCTCGAAAACCCATCTGCTGATGTGATAGATGCACGATTAACAGGTGGTCATAGTATTGACGGATTTTCAAACCTTCTCCACCAACCTAAAACCAGCTTCGCATTTCGACGCACGCCTGCCATTAAATTTTATTCCGATTATGACAAAGATCGCCATGTGAAAATTTAAAAGTACATAATTACATGCGAATTTCTTGTTGGTATTTTATACATTAAGCCTCCACGCGCATACGGGCAATTTGAAAATCCGTCGTACTCTTGTCCCACCGTTGAAGGTGGGCACCTACCTTTCCTACCTAGGCAGGTACCATTCACGAAAGGTTCCTGATCTCCGTGTCTGAGACAGGCTGGAGATGGCCAAGATAGTCTGGCAGCCGTTTAGCCCGCTTGTGTCGCAGAACGTGATTTGCTCTGCTCTGCGGGCAGACACACGTGAGTAGAGCGGCATGTCTATCTATAGTTGGGTGGGTAGGATCGTGCAATGGAAGCGGAATGGACGGAGGGACGAGAATTCAAATTGGAGTAAAAATAAGAATGCCCGTTGGCCACCCGACGACCAATCTACTACCATAACTCGTCCGTAGCGGGGAAGGCAGGGAGTACATGAACGGCTCCGGTTGGATGGGGCAGAATGCAACCAAAGCACCATGGGATACAGGCCACGCCTCCGGCACCACACGCGTCAGAGGGCTCACTTTGTTCACGCGTGCCTTTATTGGATGCACTTGGAGTTTCCGACCTTCTTCCTTCGTCCGTCGACACCGTTTATGTCTCTCCTCCTGAAGGCCCATCCGACCAGCGACCATCCGATCCGGCCGAACCCCACATGAATCTCCACCTGCGCGTTTACTTGCCATTTTGTTCACCTTGTAATGTTTTTCGTGGTATCGGGCATGGCCCATGTCTTTCGGCTCAGTGAGCTGCGCTCCCCTACCGTCCCCCTGCCTCCCCATTCCCCCCGCTTCTTAGCGCCGTAGCACTTGGCACACGGCCGCTCGCTGGTCTGGGCGCGCGGTGCTTCCAGGCACGTTGCCATTGCGCGCGGCGTCACGCCCAGCCTACATCCGCTAGCGTGACTGCGAGGCTCCCTCCCAGCCGTCCAACGCGAGGTCTGCTGCCTTCCGCCGGCAGTCCCACGCCCCAACCGGCCGTCGAACGTGCCATGCTGCACCAGAGTTCGGATCAGCTGCTGTGTGCCTCGTGGGCAACAGCCTTGTCGAACTGACCTCACTGGAAACGGCAAAGTTTTGACCCGTCTGTGCGCCGGTTACAACCTTGTTCGTTGCGGGCCGCCCTTCCCCCTCGGTCTCAGCCATTCTTCCGCTGCTCTAGCTGCTACTACCTACCTTGTAGATCGCTACGACATACCCCGCCGTGCCAGCACAGGGGTTGGCCGATTGCAAACGGCGACGTCTAATTCACATGACACGGTACCGCCTGCCGGAAGCGATTGTCTTTGGATAGGGGGCTTCCTTTCCCGTATATCTACCTACCTATCCGCCTCCCAGCTCCATCACTTGCTCGATCGCGTTTCGAGACCACTGCATCTGGAAGCAGGCAAGCAGAGCTGGTTTTTAAACCTTTGCTTGCTCTCGTGTGATCCTCGTCCATAGACCCAGATTCAGCAGCCGCCCCAGCACCAGGAGACAGCGCCCCTGACGGGCTCGTCTACCCAGCCGCCGACATGTTACCCAGGCTCTTGCTCCCGGCAATGGCTGTCCCGACTTGCCTCGTGATGGCGACTCCGGTCCGGAGTTCTGATCTGGGCCCCAGAGCCGACGCCCCCAGCTGGCACCAATATGTCAGGGCGTCGGGATCGCGCAGCATCCTCCCCCGGGCAATCGTGGCGAGCCGCCAGGCCGGTAACGTGTCAAATCCGGACGGCTTCATGACTGGCAAGGCCCCAACCGTGTTGTCGCGCCTTGGCCCTTCCGAGGAGAAGCCGTCCATTGTGGTCGATTTCGGCCAGAACACAGTGGGCATCTTGTCCATCCAATTTGGGGGATCTTCGACCGTCAGTGGCAACGGCAGAGCTCTCCCAGGCCTGAAACTCGCATTCTCCGAGACTCTGCAGTTCCTGACGAACAGGAGTGACTTCACTCGCTCCGATCACGGGGACGGGGTAGGTCCACATCTCACCTCAATCCCCTGGCGCGCAGACCACAGCAAACAGCAAACTAACAAACCTTGGCCGTAATAGGACTCGAAGCTCACACAGGGAACCGACCAGGTGAGGGGAGCCCCCAGTGTCATATTATGTGCTGAGATTTGTCGAAACAATCAACTGCTGCTTCAACATGAACGGATGGGCGTCTGATGAGAGCGGACGACGGCTGGCTTGACCTCCCGCTGACTACGATCTCCTCCTCTCTCCACAGATTGCGGTGCGGCCAGAGCCGTACGAATGGACTAATCAACTTGGCTGCCAGAACGGCAGACAGGTGTGTTCCGACGGGCTTCACGGATTCCGCTACGTCAGGATCTGGCTCGACGCCGTCGATTCGGACGCGCCATTCACTACCCCCTTCGGCACCGTGTCCATTGTCTCCATGAAACTGGAGCTGTCTGCTTTCCACGGCACACCGGACACGTTCCGTGGGAACTTTGAATGTTCGGATGCCGCCATCACCCAGTGGTGGTACGACGCCGTCTATACCAACGACCTCTGCATCGATACTTTCCGTCTCAATGACACAGAGCCGCGAAACGGAGGCAGCCCTACCCTTGCGGGGAAGCTGGTGCTTCACGACGGGCCCAAGCGTGACCGCGACCCCTACGTAGGGGACCTGGCAGTCGCAGCCCTCACCGCCTACCTGTCGCACGACGTGGCGGAGTCGTCCAGCAACGTGCTCGAGGACCTCGCTCGCCACCAGCGGAGTGACGGATGGATCCCGCCGGCAAGCATGTAAGAAGCCAAGCGCTGCTCATCCACCACCATCTAAATACGTGCCGAGCCTCGTGAACCCTGCTGACTTCTACGTGCCGAGAATAGCGGGAACTACGGCCTGCAGCTGTTCGATTACCCTCTCTGGTGGGTTGTGTGTAGCTGCGATTATGTGCTATACACCGGGAACGGCACGTTCCTGCAGGATCTCTGGCCTAATCTGGTTAGGGTCCTCGATGGCTTCTACCCGGGGGTCACCAACGCGGCGACTGGGCTCATCGAGCGCAAGGACTACGGCGACTACGCCTTCATCCCGCGTGAGGGAGCTGTGACGTACTATAACGCGCTCTATGTCCGCGCGCTCAACTATGCTGCCGACATGGCTGAGCAGCTAGGTCACGGCAGCGATGCACCTCGATGGCGCCGCCGGGCAACGCTGGTGGGCGATGCGCTCCTCAGGCGCAACTGGGACCGCAGCGTGGGCGCCTTTTTCGACGGCGGCCGCTGCGGCAGCCAGCAGCTCTGCCTCACACACCCCCAGGATGGGAACAGTCTGGCAATCCTGACAGGTATCGCCAATACGACCACCCAGGTCACGGGCCGCAACGACAGCGTCGCTGAGTCAATCCTCGGCTATCTGGACAGCGCCCACCGTAGGCCGTACGGCAACGCCTTTTTCGACAACGATGCGTACCAGAGCGGGTACTCGCAGCGCGTCTACGCATTTATATCCTACTTCGAGATCGACGCGCGGTTCAAGGTGGCGTCGGCCGTGGACTCGGCCTTTGACGAGATTCGCCGACTGTACGGCGCCATGTCATCAGGCGATCCAGGCGTCACCTTCTGGGAGGGAATCGGGCCCGGCGCAAAGCCGTACCAGGATGGCTTCACGTCCATGTCGCACGGCTGGTCGACGGGGATTGTGCCTGTGACCATCAATCGTGTGCTGGGGATCATGCCGACAAAGCCGGGCTTTGCCGAGTGGGAGGTCAAACCCGCCGTGGGTGGAGGACTGACATGGGCCCGAGGCGCAGCGCCCACGCCCAAGGGCGAGTTCACCGTCTCGTGGAGTACGACCGTCGAGGGTGGTGCCGACGCCGAGTTCCGCATCCAGATTTCGTCGCCGAGGGATACCAAGGGCACCGTCTCGGTACCAGTGTCCGGCGCTGGGGTGACGGTCCAGCTGAACGGCGGGAACATCTACAACGTAGGTGCCGACGGGGCACGCGAGGGGGTCGCCTATAAAGATGGCCGTGTGTCGTTTGCCGTTGATGGTGGCAAGCATGACATTGTCGTCTTCCGCAGGGCTTGAGAGCGAGAAGGCGGAAAACAGGCGCCCCAACATCGTTCCAGTTGTATCTAAGGCCCGAAGGGTGAGAACCTGGGCATTATAGAGAATACCCATAAACACATACGCAAGAGTCTTGATCGCCCTCTGAGTGGGGTGAGTGTGCGGTGCATGGCTTCGTGACCACCTGCACCCCATCATCTAATTCTTTCCTGGGCTTTCGATTCCCTTCTCAATTCGTTCCAACACGATAATCATGTATCTTAAGAAAACTGATGAAGAGGATGCCAGTCTGAACTCATAGTGTTCCGGACAGCGCGGTCGAACATTTGATTTGTCCCGAACAGTGAGGTAGAATGTGCCGCGTTGCGCTGATGAGGACGACCAAAAAGTAATGTGTTAAATTGCAGAGTAAGGTAAGGGAAAGGCTGCTGGGAGCGGAGTAACCAAACAAAAAAAAAAAGATTCTGGTCGATGCGAAGCCGTTGCGTAGCATTCTTTCTGTCGGGTGGTGCTATAGCCCAAAGGCGGGCCTGGGGTGGGCCGGCAGGCACAGGCGAAGAAAAAAAAGAGCGGCAGACCGAACAGGCCAATTGAGCTGTCACGTGCCCTCTCCAGCGCACACAACCCACTCGTTGAATTCAAAAAATTTGGCCGCAACTCCCCCTTCGGTTTTTGGCAAAGCCCTTTTTGTTGGACGAAGCAGACATTTGTCGCCGACGACATCCAACACCCAACAATAGCAACAATACCGCCAAAATGGTTGCCGCCAAGAAGCACGTTCCGATTGTGAAGAAGCGTACGTCGAAGCCCTCGAAGAACACACGATCCATTTTCCCCCCGGCGTTCCCGCGCGAGCCACCGCAGTTGCCGTTGGACCGAGCCCGGATGAAGCCTCCCTCGACCAGTAGAAAACGGAGGGAGACATTGGGGATGTTAACATTTGGGGGAATTCACCCTTCGCAGGCACGAAGGGCTTCATGCGCCACCAGAGCGACAGGTTCAAGCGCGTCGATGCCAGCTGGAGGAAGCCCAAGGGTATTGACAACCGCGTCCGCCGTCGGTTCAAGAGCAACCTGGCCATGCCCTCGGTGCGTTACGGCTGCTCCGTTTTTTCTTCTTCTCTTTTTCCCGTTACCGCCCTGCTGGCCACAATTGCTTCCTCTGGATCGAGGAGGTCTCTGGATGCGAGGATGTCAAGCCGAGGAACAGACAGCGCGGTTTCTAGACATCTTTTGGTCCACCGACTAACGAGCGCGGCGCCTTTTCCACCACGCGTACAGATCGGCTACGGTTCGAACAAGAAGACCCGCCACATGATGCCCTCGGGCCACAAGGCCTTCCTCGTCCAGAACACCAACGACGTCGAGCTTCTCCTGATGCACAACCAGACCTTTGCGGCAGAGTACGTTTGCCATCCATTCTAGACACACGGCCCCGAGCATCGGCAGATGGGGAGCAAGCGAAGAACATGTGGTGGACAGGCAGGCCTGGGTGATAATGGGGAGGCACTCCCGATGGGGCGATAGCTAACACGTCTATGTCTGTCTCGTCTCCAGGATCGCCCACAACGTCTCGTCGAGAAAGCGCATCGACATCATCGCCAGGGCGAAGCAACTCGGTGTCAAGGTCACAAACCCCAAGGCGAAGGTCACCACCGAGGTATAAAAAAGGGTCACATCTCTGGGAATTCGGCTTTGTTATGGTTGCGACACGGACTTTTTTCATTTTTTTTTTTTTCATTTGCTCTTGGTCTGCGGGGGGAGTACAAAGATTACTGGCATTACCGCATAAGAGTTTCGGGGGCCGTCTGGCCATCATGAATTGCAACGCTCTGGTCACCTTCCCATTTCCGTGCGTGAGGTACCTGCGTATATTCCGCATGAAACCTTGGCCATGAGCAGGTGGGTGTGGGCGTGTAGGAGGCCGGCTGAAGGTGGGCGGAAGGGAACCCGCACCATGTATGATGGAAGGGAAGGAGCACGGTGGGTGCCAGAGTCTCCGGCACGCACAAGACCACCCCCCCCCCCCCCCCCCCCCCCCCCC
>PYSS01000050.1:0-81426 GCA_003049465.1 Magnaporthiopsis rhizophila | reverse complement strand
CCCCCCCCCGAAGTAATAGGAGGGCTACCTGCTGGAGGACCTGCTGGAAAAATCACCTGTATAAGAAACAATTTTTTTGGAGGGCTTTGGAGCACCGAGGACGGTGCCGTTCTTGGTTGTGACCGGCACTTGTTACGGCCCCCAGCCACCCCACGGCCTGCGGCTGCTAGCCAAACCAGTCCTGGGCGTAGTGGTACGCCAGATCGAGGACCTTCTCCTCGGCCTGGGGCCCCTCGCAGACCCACTCCCTCCTCAGCCAAAGGTCGGGCATATCGCGGGCCAAACGACGGTCGCCCTCCTGGAAAACGACGATGCCCACCTCCGGGCCAAAGTAATTCTGGTACAGGGCGGTGTGGTCGCTGGCCGTCCGCCAGCCTATCTCATAGCCCGACTGCTCCGCGGCTGGCTCGCGCCACACCACCTGGTATCCGATCCTGGGCGAGTGCTGGTAACCCAGGAAGCGGAGGAATACCTTGCGCGTAGTAGTACTCGTAAGTAAAATTTTCAACAGCAAATTTAAATCTGCGTGTTGTGAAAGTCGCTCCTTTTGGTAGGTGCAGCATGCGGTTCAAGCATAGCTGAAGATCTGGGAAATCTTCTTACGGGTCTTGGTCTTCTCGCTACGGGATCCGAAGCCGATGAGAAATTGCGGCTTCTTCGAGCCATGGGCGTGGCTATGGGCATATAGCACTGGGGAGCAGGGCGTGACTAGCGACTATGGAAGGAGGCGCAAGGACTAGAGGATCACACCTAGTCTAGTCACATTATGTCGGGATGCAGAATAGCGATGGTTGCTTGAGATGGAACGAGGACAGCGCACATTAGGGTGCCAAAATGAAAGAAATGAATATATTCTCACGCAAACTCACACCTGCTCTATACCCTGAGCGTCTCGGTGTGAGAGTGAGGAACCACCAACCAATCTTTGCCTGAAACGGCATCGATTATTTGCTGCGGCGTTCTGTCTTGGGCGGCCCAGTCGAAGGAGGAACGTCGTCTTGATGTGCAAGAAACAAGACCCAAAACCAAGCTGTCAGCCCCGTCAAGCCACATCTATTCTACAAACAAAGGAGGCTAATCCGTAATGTCTGCCAGAGACTCCTGTGATGTTACTGCTGAGCGCACTGAGGGCCTCCCTCGTCTTCGTCGACATCCTCCCACTCTTGACCGTAGCGCGGGTCACCTGAGCTAGCGCCCATCTGGGTGGTTGATTGGAATGATTCCATGTCAGCGGTCGTCCTGGAAGGAAATTGAGGCACAGAAGGATGAGGAGGGGAATGAGCAGGTAAGGGAAAAAAAAAAAAAAAAAAAAACACTGGCTCTTACCTCTTCAATGTCGGCGTCCTTCTCATACTCGACCTCGTCCACCTCTTCGGCGACGATAGGGTCGGCTGGGGGAGGCAGCAGACCCTTCAGGACGTCATAGGACTTTTCGTCGCTGTCCAGCCAGCCGTCGGCGGGGAACTCGATCTTGACAATCAGGTACAGGTCGCCTTTCGTCTCGCCGCGCTTGGGCGGCATGCCCTCGCCGGGGACCTTGATGACCTCGGACGGGCGCAGGACCTTGCCGCGCGGGTGGTCGATGTGGATACCCCTGCCGTCCAGGTGCTTGAGCACGACGCGGCTGAAGCCAGCGAGGGCCTCAGCCACGGTCACGGTCAGGTCCGCCGACAGGTCGGAGCCGATGCGGGTGAAGGTGTCGTTGGGCTTCTCGACGAGCACGAGTATGATGTCGCCGGGCGTCTGGTCGGGGAGCTGGTCGCCCTCGCCCTCGAGTACGATGCGCTCGCCGTGCATGGATCCGCGCGGGATGTAGACCTCGAGGGCCTTTGTGGTGGCGACGGTGCACTTGCCCTTGCACTTCTTGCAGCGGTCCTTCTCCTTGACGTAGGTGCCGCTGCCCTGGCAATGGTCGCACGCAACGATCTCGCTGCGCATCATGCCGGGCCCCACCTGACGGAGGGCCTCCTGGCGGCCCACGCCGCCACAGCGGTCGCACTGCTGGGGCTTGACCTTGTCCTTGGCGCCAGTACCCTTGCAGACGCTGCAGATTATGCGCTTGTTGGATGCGAACTTGACCGTCTTGCCCTTGTACAGCTCCTCGAGGGTCACCTCGTGCGGTATCTCCTGGTCGGCGCCGCGCCGGGGCCGCTTGGGCATGCCGCCAGGGCCACCGGGGCCTCCCATGCCCATGCCGAACATTTGCGCCAGTATGTCGTTGATGTCGACGCCGCCTTCGCCGCCCATGCCGCCGGGGCCGCGCGACGGGTCGAAGGCGGCCATGCCATGGGCGTCGTATAGCTCGCGCTTCTCCTCATCGCGCAGGATCTCGTAGGCCTGAGTCACCGCCTTGAACTTGACTTCGGACTCGGCTCTCCGCTCCTCGGGGACCTTGTCAGGGTGGTGTTGTAGCGCGGCCTGGGCGCGGGGACATCACACGACAGGGTTCTCTTCCGTAGTTAGGAGGCTGTGGCTCGGAGCACGGCGAGGGGAAACAGGGCCGGCGGGGGTGATAGTGGTGGTGAGACGAGAGAGCGAAACCCACCTTGCGGTACGCCTTCTTGATGGCATCTTGGCTTGCCGACTTGTCGACGCCCAGGAGCTCTGCGAGGCAAGGCCGGGGATGGAGTTAGGAGATGATGTCATCCGGTACAGTATGAGGGCTGGAATGGCTAGCCACAAACCGTAGAGATCCACGTCCTCGTCGGCGGCGGGCGTTGCGCCGCTGCTTGGCCCTCCGCTGTCCATGGCTGCTGGCCGCTGACAACCAACCCGAACCGACGGATGCCTCGGGACCTAGCTGATGCACCTCCTAGGCCGCGAGGTATCTGATTCGATAGAATACCTGGCCAGCCACGCAGCTGTCTTGGGGCTGTTTCCGCCTTGCGGTTTGCGTATCGGGCAGAATATTCCAAATGGACGGTTACCAGGAACGTTGAGCCGGCTCCAGTTACGAGCAATGCAGGCTGACAGTTTTCTTCAAGTGTTTTTGCGCTCGAAACGGAGCATAAGGTCGGGGTTGGAGTTCTTGAATTACACCTAGGTGGAGATCGGAAATGCCCGTCTCAGCAATTTTTTCTGTCTTGTCTGTTTGTTTCCCATTGGGAAAAAAGATCAAATCATATCAAGCCAAAAATGAACAAACAAAAAAAAAAGCAGCCGCAAATCGGTCAAGTCGAGAGGGGTTGGTTGGCTGGCTTGCGTTTGGTGGGAACCTTCCATGCACCAAGAAGGCTCTATGTGGGGAACCAGTGCCGCGTATGCAGGCAGAGACCCAGTGTGTGGCGGTGTTGGCCAGTGCGCCACAGAGCCCAAACAGAATGGCACACCCCCCTGTGCTCCACTACCATATAAAAAGTCAGGAGCGAGAACATGAGCGGAGGAGATCACGCGGACGAAGCACATATCCACGATGCCTTTTCTGCATGGCCTGCGATGGCCGCTGTTTCTCGGCTACAGTGCCCGGGCTGGCCGTCTGTTGGCCTCGGGGCGGTATTCTAGCACAAAGGCAGCATCAGCTTCGTCGCGGATCAAGAGCGGCCACAAAGACCGCCCAGCCAGGACCCGGTTTGCCCCGTCTCCAACGGGCTTCCTCCACATGGGATCTCTGCGCACAGCCCTGTTCAACTATCTCCTGGCCAGGTCGACAGGCGGTCAGTTCCTGTTGCGGCTGGAGGACACCGATCGTGTAATCGCTCCCGGCCACAGCTGCCCGGCGCTAGCGGGCTCTCGCTGACAGTTGGGAATTTTTTGCTGCTCTACACAGACGAGGGTCGTACCTGATGCTGAGAAGCGGCTATACGAGGACTTGAAATGGGCTGGATTGTACTGGGATGAAGGCAAGGCTGCTCCCCTTCCCCCAGCTGGCGGCCGAGACTGACTGTGCTCGCCTGTTCCCAAGGCCCGGATACCGGGGGACCCAAGGGTCCATACAGGCAGGTATGCGCGCCGGATGCCATGCTTCGGACAGCCTAGGCAAGGGTTATGTATGTGATCAGCGGGAACGGCCGGTGGCTCACCGGCATTGCTGACCCATTTTTTCTACGGCACGCCCGCAGTCTGAGCGTCTGCATCACTACCGAACATACGCGCAGGAGCTGTTGGACAAGGGCAGGGCGTACCGTTGCTTTTGCAGCAAGGACGAGCTCGCAGCCTCGCAGCTGGGCTCCCAGGCCGACATGGGACATACCGGGCGGTACCCCGGCACCTGCCTCGCCGTCACGCCCGACGAGTCCGAGGAGCGTGCAGCACGGGGCGAGCCCCACGTGATCCGCTTCAAGAGCGCCAGCGAGCCCGTATCGGTCCAGGACATCGTCTACCGCGGCTTCAGGAAGCGGCAGGCCGAGGACGACTTTATCATAATCAAGAGCGACGGATATCCGACCTACCACTTCGCCAACGTTGTTGACGATCATCTCATGGACGTCACGCATGTGATACGCGGCGCTGTGAGCGGGAATCCCTTTACTATTTTTTCTTCTTCTCGGACATTTGGCTACGTTACCGTGAGGTCATGCGCCCCCGCACACCACCGCTAACCATGGCCTCGTAGGAATGGCTGGTGTCAACTCCGATGCACTGCGATCTCTACGCCGCGCTCGGCTGGAAAGAGCCAGTCTTTGCGCACGTGGGACTGCTCGTCAACGCAGAGCGCCAGAAACTGAGCAAGCGCAACGCGGACATCCACATCTCGTCTTACCAGGAGAAGCACTTCCTCCCAGAGGTTCTGCTAAACTTTGTTGCCTCTCTCGGCTGGCGCGCCCCTTCCAAGAAAGGCATCCTGACCCTGCCGCAGCTGGTCGAATGTGTACGTCTTTCTGGCCAACACGACGGTTTCTCGATATACCATGCCCCCGTTGTTGCTGACACAGGGCACAACACCGGTATAGTTTAACTTGAAATTCACCAAAGGCGACATAGTCACGGAGCTGGACAAGCTCCAGTTCTACCAGCGCAAGCATCTCGACCGGCTACTGGTCCAAGACACTGCCGACTCCCGGCCTGCTCCAAGCCTAGTGCCGGTTCTGCGCGCCGTGGCAAACGACATCCAGGCTCTTGAGGCCAGCCGGACTAGTAGCACTTTGGAAACTCCTAAGACCCCAGGCCCGGTATTCGCTGACGCGTCATCCCTCGGCGAACTGCACCCCGCTTTGAGGACAGACCGCAAGGATGACGGAGGGCGGCAACAGTACGTGTTCGCAGCTTTGAGGCTCCTGAGGAACAAGGTCTGGCCGCTCAAGGGCCTCGTTGCGGACAACAGGTACGTCTTTTGGCGCCCGAGCCGCTCTCGGCTGCTCGAGACGCTGGATCGGGTGGACGAGGCCGTGGGAGACGTCGTTGTCGATGGGTCGGCGGGAGGGATCCGCGAGGCCCTCGTCTCGGCCCGGCGGATCCTGGAGCCTCTGTCCGAAGATTCTTGGACGGCCGTCTATCTCAGCCACGCCATCGGGACCGCCAACGCTTCGATCATCTGCCGTGACCGCGAGACAGGTAAATCGATCCCCCACGCCGCGTTCAGACTGTGGAGATGGGCCATGGCCGCATCGGATCCCGGACCACCAGTTTACGCTCTCCTCGAGCTGGTGGGCCGGCACGAGGCGCTCGCGCGGTTGGACGTGGCCATCGAGCTCCTAGGGGAGGACGACTCGACTTGATCAATGGTTAGGTTGCTTGGACAGCTTAGATAATTTATCCTGGGCTATCTTTAGTGACCCCGGCTGTGTTATTCTATGTCATGATATTGTGTCATTACTCTACTGCTGCCCAGCGGAAACAGCCTGCCGTCACTCACTCCCAGAGTGATGCAGTCCCCCATCTAGGCCGGTCCAACCATGGACAGCCCTCACTCAGACCGACCGGGCGAGGATAGGCTGTCCCTCCTTCTCATCCATATGGCTCGATGTGTCTATATGATTCGAAAAAGAGACAATTGCCATGCGCGGATTTCGAGCTCATCCCTCGGAACCGGCCTGGTTCCATCGCCTCGACAAAAACAGCCCAGCGATATAGGCGTGCCCGTCGGCCTATAGATCCCAGTGCCAGTAATGGATGAGCAATCAACAAAGCTTATGCGGCTAGGACGAGAATAGTATGTCGCCATCATGCCGCAGCAGAGGGTGGATCTGTGCGTGGGTTGAAAACCTTGGCCTTGATCTCGCCCGCCATGAGGGCCGACTTTTCCCGCGCCGTGACTTGATTGCTATCCTGCGCCAGCTTCTCCACCGTCTGCTCGAGCGCCCTGCCGGGCCCGGACAAGGGGGTGTATCCGAGGGAAGGGCCGGCGCGTCCGGCTCGCTGCATCAACAAGACGGCCTCCTTGATCTTGCTGCTCAGGTCCAGCATCTGTTTGTTTCCGTAGTCCCGGTTCGTGAGCAGGGGGCTCTGGGACAGCGTCTGGACCCAGTACTTGTTCCACAACAGGTCGAGCAGGTGGGCGTCCAGGGTGCTCTTGAAGTGCTCCGTGTCGAGCGAGTAGTAGCGGCTGGCGTGCGCGCCAAAGTCCTCGGCCTTGGCCAGGGGCACGGTCTGATAGCCGTCCGAGGTGGTGTTGCCACCGCCGCCGCTCCCTTCTTCGGGGGGCTTGTAGTTTTCTGGATACGTCCGAAAGGCGCCAATCTCGACCTTCCCAGCGCTGATGGTGCGGTCCGGATCGATGACAACGGCGACGAAGGGCTCGTTGAACTTTTGCTGCATCTGCTGAGTGCCGACGTCGATGCCCGAGAGCCAGCAGCCGTAGCCCGGGTGGCTGTGGTACCAGCCGACGATGTTCTCCATCCTCCCTTGCTCGCGCGACAGTCGCAGGTACTCGACGAGGTACTCGTTGGCCTCGTCCTGGGCGTTCACGCGCGTCTCGGTCCCTTCGACGGGGAGCCGAAAGGCGTCGGTTATGACAAAGGAGGTGCCGTCGACGTAGCCCTGCATGACGCCCATGACCTCGAGCGAGCCGCCCGAGCGCGCGTGCATGACCATCTTTATCAGCGCGACGGCGCTGATGCGGACCGACTTGAAGTAGTTGGGGTCCTTGCCCCAGGGCTTCCTGTCCTGGAGCTCCTTCTGGGCATCGATATTGTAGTTGTAAAGCGCATCGCGGGCGGGGTCGATTAGCTTGACGTTATTGTCGAGCTCTAGGCCGAGTTAGCGGGAGGAGGTTTTGTGTTGAGGGGAAGACGGGGGAGGAAGAGTCTTTCGAACCCCATGATTTCAGAGCCACATCCATCTCGGCCGTTGGAGAAGGCTGCGTTCTGAGCGAGAGGAGTGCTGTTGAGTTGGGCAAAGGCGACCTCCGTGATGGGAGTCAAGAGAGGCGGCCGCCCCAAGAGCTTGCTACCAGGATCTTTGGCCGGCGTGATGGGGGGGTGGTTGGCACGTCGTGAACAAGCGTGTGTCTGCGGTTCAGGAGGCGATATTTCGTCTAGGCTGGATCAGAACCGGCGGAAGCGTGAGTGCCCGACCGCGTTCGTTTGTTGGCTGTCGACGACGGTACGTAGAAAGAGACGGCAGCGACCGAAGCTACTTGGGTGCGAGAGCGCGGAGGCGGGGCAGAGTGGGTCACTGAAAGAAGGCAGCAGGAGCTCCGAAGTGGGTCTTCCGGTTTGTCGCCCGCGTGGGGGTCTGGATGGATCATATAACCAGATGCGCTAATAAAACCCAGGGCGTCACTGTAGCAAACGGCCATGTATAGTCGAGTATCCGCTGTGAGAAAGTCAGAAGAGTCTATGGATATATATAAGTATTACCCCGACGATCCGGGAGCTGGCACCTTCAAGCCCTTGACGCTGTCCCAGGCGCTCTGGCTTACCCGGGCCGGGATTTTGCGCCCACGAAGCCGCTGATCGACAAGCCACGTGCCAACAACGAACTCCTCCTTGGACAGCATGCCGCGTTGCTCAAGGTCGACCAGGTCCCAGACCTCGGCCAGCTCGTCGAACGGGAGGCGGCTGCGGCCCCAAAGGTCTCGCACCACCACGTTGGCTACCGAGTCCTGATCCGGGCCGCCGCCGTCTTTGCCTTGCTGCGGCGCTGCTAGCAGCAGCCCGCGGTTGCTGGCCCAGAGCGCCGCGTATCTCCGCCGCTCGGCTGCCGTGAGCTGATCCCGCCACCGTCGGCGCGAGCCCTCGTGATGGACGTGCTTCTTGCCTAGAGAGCTTCGCTTGCGGTAGCGCTCATGGTTCCGCCGTGCCTCCTCATCGTCGGATTTGACATGCGCCGATCGCAGAGTCTGCAGCATGCCCGAGCGCTTTGGCGGCGATTTGCTATAACTGCGTGCCAGATCCGCGCCGGACATACGAGACGGCGGCTGCAGCTCACCAAGCTGCTTCCGCCGGGGCAATGGTATTGGGGGTGGGCCCCGGCTCTCCCCAGAAGCTGGCTGGCGACGTGCCGAGGCGAGGTTACTAGCGACAATGGCGTTGGTGAGGGAGTCAAGGGCCAGGCCGGACCCGTTGTGATTTCTAGCATGAGTGCTCATCAGGGCAGCCGCTGCCTGTCGCTGCCCGGGGGCTGGCGGCCGTGGAGGTGGAATTTTTGGTCGCGAACGGCCCGCCACTCCCGGCCCCGCGCGGCCATGCGCCGGTGGGGATTGGGCATGGACGCTGTGGCCGGATGACGTTGTAAAAAAGGTATCATCGGACGATTCCGAGCCAGCCCTGGCTCGCGCTGGTGTTCTTATAGTGCCTGGCCCATCGACATTTCGGCCGAGCGATCCAGTCCGCTCGGTTCGGTTAGACACCGCGACGTCGCGGCCCGTCGAAGCCTCCTGCAAAGCAGAGGAGCCACGCGCCGTTGGCTGAGATACCGAGGCCGGGCGTGGGTGGGGAGGTGGTGGCGTCGGTCTCGTCTCCTGCGCTTGATCATTGCTCACTTGGGCTGGCCGAGAGTTTAGTCGGCCATTGGTATCGGTGGCATTGCGAGGCACCGGCGCCGGCATCTTTTCACGATCATTTCCCCACCCTCCAGCATCGTCGTGGCCATGGTCGGGATCTGCAGCCGAATCAACCGACGCTTTCGTCCTGATGCTCTCTGGTCTTGGCTTTGGTCCAGGTTTGGGTTTGAGCGGTTTTTTGACGGGCGTATCCTGTGTCTGCATCTCTTCCGAGGCATTGCGCCGCCCTCCATCTTCTGGGTGTGCCCGGGGTTTTGGACGTTCAGGGGGCGGGCTCTTGACAGGATCTGTGTCCTCCCGTCCACGCCATGCAGAATCCGGGGCAGGAAACAGAGTTGCTTGGGGTGAGGTCAGATCCTTGACGGAACGGTCTCCGCTGGCGTTGGATGCATAGACCCTGTCGCGATCGGGGTAGAGCCGGAGGCTGGTAGGAGGGGACGCGGCGCTGGGCGTACCGGCGCGAGGTCCTTGGGGTGTGGCCGAGCCCCTGCCAGCTCGCTGTCTGTTCGGACTAGGACTAGTGGAGCGACTGGCAGCAAGCGTGGCGGCTATGAAGGAGGCGGAGCGCGTGTCGTGGCCGGACCTTGCATCGGACGGCCGGAGGTGAGAGCCCGACTGGGGGCTCGGCTGCAGCTGGGAGAGCTGGTGGGAAAGAGCGTGGTGTTCGAAGTGGAAGGCGGAGCGATCGGACGCGGTGCTACCGCCGGTCGCGTGCCTGCTGAGACCGTTCTGCGGGGTGGACGCCGAGGCGGCCGAGGTGGCGGCGACCAGGGCGCCGCTGGCGGTGGTGGAGGGCGGCAGCGGCGGCGCAGGCCTCACGGCGCGGTTCTGGAAGGCGAGCGAAGCGCCTCTGAGGGCCGCGCTTTGGGGCCCGCCGGCTGGCGCCGACGAGACTTGGGCGGGCCGTGAGCCCTGGGAGGTCATTTGGGCCGGCCGCCCTGGTTAGGCGCCTGGCTGTCACCTACCTAGGTAGGCACCGGAAAAGAGGTGTCCTCGTACTCAACGTCTCGAGAGCTTCGACGCGTATAAACTGGTCCAGGTTCTCGACGTCGGTGGCGCAAACGGTCCCAGGACATGGGAGGCGACATGACTCGCTCGCTGGGCAATCGACGTCTAATGATGAAATTGGTACCACTGCAGGTACAAGCCAAAGTATGATGCTGCCCAGGCATGCATGCTGGGCGACAAAGACTTATAGCTGGGAGGACGCAGGAGTGAGAGCTGACTGCCCAGCGACCAGGGCGTTCGCAGTGGGCTGTCCGACAAGGGTTGCTGTCGAATGACCAGGTCAATCGTGCGGCTGGGTCACGCAGCCGGCAAGTGGGGGCCGGCTCCGGATGCGTCAGCCCCCGAATGAAGGCGCTGCCACGGGCGTGGCGCGATGTGAGAGAACCGAAAGTTTAGATCAGCATCGGACTTATTGCGTTTGGATTACTTGGCATCTAATTACCACCGAGAACAGATATGTTGCCATCCACCCCAAGTATACGAGCGCCGACACCTAGGCAAGCAAAAAATACCTACCTAGTGAGGTGGTAGGTATCCATCCGACGAGACAAATGCCGAACAAAGGAGTGCGAATACGAGGCAGAGCCAGTGAAATGGAGCGCGGACACTTAAAGACGAAAATGAAGGTGAGAGGGTAGCAAAATCCCTGTAATTAGCACCGAGACGCCGGTATAATGCGCATGGCACCCCCTCCTATATCCATTCCGTGCACGCCGCCGCGATATTTTGCGTGCGAAGATGCGTCCCAGAGTTTTCCAAAGACCCGTAAAGGAAAGAAGAGAGTTGCGAGGGGCAGAGGTTGTCAGCAAGGAGGTGTTGGCAAAGCTCGCCAACAAGAGATAAACGGGCGACTCTTCATCAGGGCATATCATCCTCTGATATTCGTCTTTGGTAGAGCGCGAGTACCAATGATGAAGGGACACAACAAAAAAAAGAGACAAAGAGAAAAAAGAAAACCGCCATAGGAAAGGACAAAAAAAAAAAAAAAAACAGTGAAGGACGACGTTCCTAACCAGGACGCCATGGCTCAGATGTTAAATACAGACAAGAATCGAACAAAATAGAGCTACCATACTAGGGAGTAATATGGCGGAATAGTTATCAACACCAAGAGCAGCCAGGGCTTCGTGAGAGACTGGCGCCAAGGGGAAACAGGAATAAAAAGATAAAAGAGAAAGTAATGGACGAAAATGGATAGAAAAAAAAAAGGGTAGATGGCGCGGTAATGCCAAGTATTGTGGGGGGTTTCTTTTTGTTCTTTTTGAGTTGTTCGGCGGAGGACAGCGCAAAACAGAGCGTCACACACGTGCAGGCATCAAAGCTTTCGTCATAAAAAAAACTTTCAGAAGGCATCCTCGTCCGTCCAGTCGCTACCAGACGCAATGTGGTTACCGTCGGCATCGATCATGGCCAGTCCCGTGTGGGCGACCGCTGTGGGAGGCACCCCGCGTGGTCGCTTTGACTGGCTCGCCTGCGGGCGGTGGCGGTAGCTGCCTCCGGCGTCTGGGGTCATGCCACCCTTGCTCCTGGCCGCCCGTAGCCTGGCGCAGTACGCGTCCGACTCGTCCTCTTCCGGCTCCGAGTTGTCGTCGTACGTCTCCCAGTTCTCTGAGCCCGAGACTGCCGTCGACGTGTTGGAGATGTGCCTCGCGGGGTTGCCGCCACCGCCCTGATGTGTTGCGTAGACCGACTGAGCGTAGCGGTCGACGTGGCGTGAGGCGTGCAGCATCTCCTGGCGCGAGCCCGGACGCGCGTACGAGTTTTCGTACATGTGCAGTGCCTGCTGCTGCTGCTGCTGCCTGCCGTTGTCGTCGTATACGTCGTCTGGGTCGACCTGTCTCAGATGCACACTGGCCTGCAGCTGCTGGCCGTCGCGGCCGCGAACATCCGCTGGCGCCTCCAGGCCCGTCTCGGGCACCGCCACGAGATCGCGCATTTTTGGCGGCGGCGCACGCATCAGAAGAGGCGGGTTGCGGAAAGCATCTCCACCGTTCCTCGACTCTGGCCGCGGCCGCTCGGGGGAGTTGTTTCCGTGCTTCAGGTTCGACAGAGGCACTCGCGCAGGGATACGAGACGGGCTGCCCTTGGAGCTTGCCGATGCTGTTGTTGTCGTTGCTGACTGCGCTTGCATCTGCTGTAGCTGGGGTGGGGCACGGCGTAATGTGCCGGTAGGGGTCTTGGCCGCGGCCGAGTGCGACCTTGCGGGTGCCTGCACTGGTGCGGTCGTGGACTTGGTTGCACTGCTGTGCGCTCGGGCGGGAGGAGCAGCTCGGCCGGCGGCCGTCGTGGGGCGAGCTGCTGACGCCGCGGCAGGGGCCAGGGCTCCCGGCGTCTTTGCCCGGGGCCCTGGGACGACGGGACCGGCGGGACGTGGCTCTGAGGCGTCGATGACGTCGAGGTACCTCTCGCCGTGGACGAGGAAGTCGCGTCCCCACTCCTCCTCCCAGCTCTCCAGCGCCTTGCGGAGGTCGGCCGCGACTTTGGGCAGCTCTTTGGCTATGCGCTTGCGCATCTTCTCCTCGCGCAGCAGCTTGCCCGGGTCTCGCTTCTCGCCCTTCTGGCCCCTCATCATGAGGCGCGAGGCATCCTGGCTGGATGCGGCCAGATCGTCACGTTCGTGGACCAGCGTGCGGTGGCGGTCGACCATGGCCAGCATCGGGGCGCGCTGCTCGTGAAGGACCTCCAACCTCGCAATCTCGCGCTCGTGGGCCTCGAGCAGGGCATCGCTGTAGACGTCGGAGAAGGCGGGCGTGAACTCGAGCATCTCATCTTCTGACAGGAATAGGGCGTCCCAGAGCTCCTGCAGCTTGAACCGGGCATCCTCGACAAACAGGTGCAGGTTCTGGCGCTTGAGCTCCGACAGGCGACCCAGCTCGTCTTCGAACTCGTTGATCTGGCGGACGCCGCAGCCGCGGTTGGCGTTGAGGAACTTCTTACGCTCGGGCTCCTCGATGCCGAGCTTCTCCCACAGCGTCTCCACCGCTCCCCTGAGGTCTCTCAGACGCTTCTCGCGGCTCTTCTTCTCGTCTGCTAGCCGGTCAAGTTTCGCTCGCAGCTGCGCAATGTCCTCTTCGTGGAGCCCCAGCTGCTCGGGGGCGTCACGGTAGTACTTGACGATGGCTCCGTCCGTCTGCGCCTGCGGCGTGCCCAGCTCGGCCCACAGCTGGATGATGTTTTCGCAGACTGCTTTTACGGTGCCTACACGACGTGTGTACTCCTCGTACACGCGGGTAAACTCGTCATCGAGCTTGTTCACATACGACGGAGACAGACTGAAGTCGAGGGGCAGTGACTGGTTCGGCCCCGTGGGCGGCAGCGAGAGCTTGACGAAGCTTGGCTCCAGGTGTGACGAGTACGATTCGAGGGCCTGAACGAGCTCTGCGCGTTTTCGGGGGCTGTCAGTGCCATGTTCGCGTCCATCATACAACGTTCGCCGGGGCTGGAGGGCCTGGGTCTGCACTCACTCTTGACCTGCTCGAATCGGTCTCTGTGCAGTTTGCTGACGTGCTGGTGCTTCTCCTTGAGGACCTGCAGGCAGCGTGTGAGCGGGAAGGTGATCTTCAACCCATCACCTTCATCCCCGCGTGGCTTGGCATCGTCCAGAGAGCCTTCCATTTTGCGGATAGCCGATATGATATTCTGTGCCTCCTCGACCATGCTCTTCTTCTCGGCCGATACCGCGCGCACTTGCTTTTGCAGCGTCTCTGACAGCGCCGCAAACAGCTGTGACGAAGGGTTCACTACTCGTTAGCATGCGCAAGACCAGCGACAGCGTGGCGCAACGAGGGGTGGCACAGGTCGGGATGGTTGCGAAGCGTACCTCGGTCTCTCTATCTTCCCGCTCATGGCTGGGGACCCCAATCTCGTCAAAGAGCCCGTGAAGCTGTCCGATGATAGTGTTCACCTGTTGCGAGAGGTAGCTGGCGTCCATGTTCGCCCCTCTCCTCCTCGTATTGGTGTCTTCTTCCATTGTTGTCTATAGCCCCGCGCGCCGGCAGGTGCGGGTCCGAGGCGGGCGGATGGGTAGAGCGCGCACAGGGACGCGTGAACGTGTGTGAACGTAGAACCTGGTTGACAACGCAATGCAGACAGGATCCGTCTCTGCCGCCAAAGGTAGATAGATAGACAGCTGAATCGAGTGGTGGGTACCTCGAGCTGAGGTTCGACAGATAGACAAGGTTGGGGGCTGTGTATTAAAGTGTTGTGTCTCGGCGAAGCAAGCTCGCCGATGGTCGAGTTTGTTACAACCAGCACGCCGGCAACGCCAGGAGGACGGACGAGCGAGACAGAGAGGGGTGTTGCATCTCATGTACGAGAGAGATGCTCATGCGACGAAGCAGATGCTCCGGTGGTGGTGGTGTTGATGCGGGCGGCGCCTCGTTCAAAAGGGCTGCATGCGACTGTGTCTTGCGTGCAACTTTAGGTTTCCATTTGTCGAGGCCCGCGACGGACGAGGGCTGCATGACGGGGCCTGTTTTCTTTTCCCGTGCCAGATGGTTTCCGCAGCAACGCATGCGGCCTGCTCCGCCGCTAGGCTGCTTTTGTGCTTTAACTTGAAACGCGGCGCAAGAAACATGGCTGGCCCCACTAGACTTTGGGAGCTTGGATGGCGATAAAGCCAATGGATACCTGATTTTGCATTTTCGTGCATGAGTCCAGGCGCCGTCACCTTGACAAGTGGGCCGCTGGAACAAAACAATGGACAAGGCATAGCGAAATCGATTGCGCCCCTCGTCATATCCGTTTTCTCGAGTCAACACAGCAACAGGCAGAGAGGTGGCCGACTACAGCTAGGCGCAGACGTTAGGATGAAGGGCGGCGCGCGGTTGATTGGTGTTCCGGTCTTGAGAAGAGGTTTCTAACCACACAGACTACCAACCGTCCAGGTGAGCCACCCACTCACCGAGACTACCGCCTGCATGTATGCCTATCCGCGCAGGAGGTGATGCGAAGCGAAGACGGAAACCACTCGCTCCAAGGCCAGGCAGGCCAGACGAGACCAGATCAGGCCGAGGAGGCCCTGGAGGGGAACAGGTCCACATAGCCTATTACGTGCAGATATGCACGTATGTAGCAGCGACGCACTCAGTTTGCGTGGGCTATGGTGGGCAAAGGTCGATGCAATGCACGGTCGGCAAGCGACGGGTCCAGCTGCGTTGGAGCTGCAGACCAGGCTGCGAGCTGGCTCGGCTCCATGCCTCCCGCTAGGCCCGCGGCAATTGGCCCATGATTACCCGGCGGTGTGGTGATGTATTTATCTTCTTTTGCCGAGACTGGGCGTGTATGCGTTGGGCCTGCAAAACGGGCTCTTCGTCTCGCGGGACATTTGGGCAGTATGGAGGAGACGACCGAGCCAGAACCCCGCTCCTCATTTGTCGTCCATTTGCTTGGGGAACAGACAAGCGATTTTGACACAGCCAGAAAGGTGCCGTCACTCTGGTTGGAGGGTGTGGAGCCTTGATGCCCGGCAGCTCACAGCCACCAACCGACGGGAGCACAGCTTTTGCCGTTGAGCCTCTGGCGACATTTTTGTCATGCACGTCGTCGTAATGGATGTGTAGGTAGGAAGCTCGCAACATGGGCACCGCTTGTGGGTTTTTCCAACACTCGCCTTGTTTGCTCGCTCCCACTGCGTCAATGTTCGCCTCTCCGACGGGGCCATTGAGTCTCATCGTCGCCCTCCAGCACACCCCTGTTCCGTAGCCCCTTTACGGCACGCTCTCGCCCCCAGCCGAGCCTCGGCCCGCCAATTCCACGCGCCCGCAACTCTCCGAGAGGATCCGAAGTTATCATCAGCCGCACACTCCAGTGAACACCAACAGCAAACACATAAACGACAACAGCCAAGCATGACTTCCAAAACCGAGATATCATCGCTGCCCACGGGCGAGCCGGTTCCTGCTTCGACGCCGCCGGTGCCGGCACCCAAGGGGTCTACCGTCCCCATCACCGCCCTCCTGGCGGCTGCTCCCGCCAACTTAGACGCCTTTCTCGCCCACCTCCACAGGTGCCTGCAGACGCCATCGGGCGTAGACGTGAGAAATTTCGCTGCCCTTGGCGCTCGGCAACCCGTCTTTGCTGACCTCGTAGGCCCGAACTAGTGCGTCCTTCAAATAGTCTGCTACGGCTCGCGCCTTTCGGCCGCCATCCTCACGGCGCTGTCTCAAAACGCACTCCGCCGCTCCTCCCGTGAGCTGGTCGCCCTCGCCTTCGCCCTCCCTCCCCGCACCGCCGTCCTCTTCGCCTCGGCCGGCCCTGCCGTCCCGGCGACGGCCGCGTCGGCGCGGGCCCTGCTCTTCGCCCAGCGACTCAAGGCCCTCTCGGGCATCCTGAGCGAGGCCCGCGTCATAACCCGCCTCTGGGGCCTGCTCGGCATGTACTTCTGGGCCCGCCGCCTGGTCGTGGGACTCGTCAGCGCCCGCCGCAAGACCGCCGAGGCCGACAAGGACGGCGACGCCACAGCCGCCCCGCCCGCGCCCTCTGCCGCCGCCGCCGCCCTGGGCTGGATCCAGCTGGCATCGTGCATCGTGTTCCAGGCGCTCGAGAACGGGGCGTACCTGTCGTCCAAGGGCGTCATGTCCTGGGAACCGGCCAAGCAGGGCAGCGCCATGCGCTGGAGCTCGCGCTTCTGGGGCGTCTTTGTCGGCATCGAGCTCGGCAAGCTCGCCTTCGAGGCCACCCAGGACGGCGCCCGCACCCGCGCCCCGGACTGGAGGAAGAGCGTGGCCCGCTACATGGCCTGGTCGCCGCTGATCGCCAACTGGAGCTCCGAGAAGGGCTTCCTCAGCGAAATGGCCATCGGCCTGCTGGCCTGTGTGCCCAGCGTCATCCAGATGAACGACTTGTGGAAATCCACGGCAGTGACCGCTTAACTCATGCGGTCCTTGTTTGTTTATCTGCGACTTTATTTCTATTTTTTCCCATTTTCTCTCATGTGTTGCGCGGAGCCTCGTCGTCCATACTAGTTTGATTCCGCACCGCATAGATTTGGCAGCAAATATCGCGCACATGATTCTTCAACTGGTTTTTACACTATGTTTACGTATTTATTGTCTTATTTTGTCCATGTTCGGAAATCCCCTTGTTTCTTCCATTTCCCATATCCCGATTTGTTCACCCGATCCCCCTTCGTGTCATGTCTGGGGGTATCGTTTAGTTTTGGTCCACTGATTTTTTTTTTGGGACGATGCGCGGCCTGCGAGTCTCTCAGAAAATACATTAAACAGAAACGGAGGCTTGTCTCCGGGCACATCTGCAATCTCGAAGGTGGGTTGCAGGAAAGCCGTATTATGTCTTCGCCCCTTGATGACGGTGGCGCAGGAGCCGGAACCGATCCCGCTCCGCGCAGATCTAGCTCTTGGAGAGCCCGACGGGGTTGTTGTCTCTTTCGTCCCTCTTGGGACTGCAAAAGCCGCCGTCGTTGTTAGAGCACGGCCCCCTCCATAATGAACAGGCCGACAGCGGACGCCCATGCAAGGACCGCTATTGGGCCGGTCGGTAGCGCGTGTTGCGCCCCGCCCACCACAACCGGATCGAATGGGCTTCCGCCACCTCTATCGCCACCCTGGCCTGGAGATTGTGATGGAGGCGCCGTCGTCGTCTCCTCTGGTCCCCGTGTGCTTGTTCGTGCAGGCGTCTCTGTCGGTATTGGCGTGCCGGGAGCCCTGTTCCCTGTTGTAGACTCGCTCGATGGCGGCGCCGGTACGACCGGTGACGTCGGCACTGGCACAGGCACAGGCGTGAGGGTCGATGGAGCTCTCGACGTCGCCGCAGACGTCGGCAATGTTGATGATGGTGGCGGTGGCGGTGATATTCTGCGTGATGAGGTGGAAGCAGGGGGTGGTAATGATGGTCTCAATGGTGATGGGAATGGCGATGGGGTCAGGGTTGTCCTTGTCCTGGTCGTCCGTGGCGGCGGCTCCAGGCCCCGGCCGCACAGGGTGTCGACGAGCGAGCCCTGCAGGGCGGCGCGGAGGACCGAGCCGGCGGGGACGGACGCCTCGCTGCACACGACCTGGAGGGTGGTCTGCACGCGTCTCAGCGAGTGCACGCAGCTCGAAGCGCAACCCATCCCGGCGGTGAAGTCGGTCTGGGAGCAGCCGGAGAGGGGGCTGGTGTTGTAAATCAGGATGCAGCCGAGCGGCACCGTCGCGGTCGCTATGGACTGGAAGTCGGAGAGCGTGAGGGCCGAGACGGACGAGGCCATGAGGAGAACGACTTGGGCGAGCAGGGTCGATGGCCTGGTTGAACATGCTGTTTTTCGCGCCATTCCGCAGGCCAGGCACGCAGCCAGGCAGGCAGCTCGCTCAGAGTAGACGGGCGACGGCGGAGAACAGCTGCGTGGTCCGCCCGCGCCTCGAGGCTTGCTGGGTCGACCTCTGTTTCTTCCGTCTCCTCTCCTGTTCGTGCCGCTATTTACCCTTCCTCGTCCGTGTTTGTGTGTTGAAAATTATATGTTTTCCTTTTCTACTTTCGTTCGCTTCGCGTTGCCTCCTAACTAGGTAAGTAGGTGGGTCGGTAGACAGTGTAGAATGTACTCCTTTTTCTTGTTCTTTCTTTTGTGACAATGCTGATAATTCCAAAAGCGACTTGGTCGGCGCTGGCGGGTCGTCGGAAGCCCAAAACAGGTTGTATCGGCGTGGTCATGTGAAGATGGAAGAAGATGAAAGCCAGAGCTCACCAGTGCGATTAGGGATGGCACAGCCCGGGAACGAGGAGCAGCGGGATATAAGCTAGGGGGGTTGGGAAGCAAACAGACGTCAGGTTCGCGTGACAGGGCAGGGGCCGTCACCGGGGAAGTACCTAGCTAGGTGGTCACCTCATGAGGCAGGCCATGGGCTGCGCACGGAAGGCAGTGTCGACAGACGGGATGCCTGACTGGTAGGTGCCCACAAGCCAGCCGATCGCCGGAAAGGGCGGGCCCAACCGTGCTTGACATGCTGTTTGAGTGGATGCGGTTGGCTCTCGCCTGGTCCATCGTCATCCCGGGCGGCTGGCCTGGCGGGATTGGGAGCGGGTCGAGGGAACGCCGGCCCAGGACCCCGGTACAGACAGGGGATCCAAAACGTGAGCCGTGTCAGATCTTCAGCTTGAAGTCTATGTGGTTGCTGGAGGACAGTCCTCCCGAGGCTCGGCTGTGATGGAAGACAACCTCGAAAGAGAAAAAGAAATGACCAGTCGGAGAGCTGGAATCAAAAGCAATCGGGTCATGGAAAAAGCCTAGTGAATCGTGAGGCACATGACGCCAGCGCAGGGGATTTTTCTCGTTGTGCAGTACAGACGTTCACCTACTACAAACATGGCCACCATCATGAACACAGTAGGCAGAGGTCAAGATGGGCAGCACATCACCTGCCTCAACTTTCAACTTGACATCAACATTCATCGGACATTGATGCTTCGATCCTGCCATGAGTGGACAGGCAGTTTCGGCATTTCAATCGCCCACGCTCCCGACGATCAGACACGGATAAACAGTTAACTGCCTTATCCGCATCCTCGGACCGATGACCAATGACCAAAGGCAGTGTGAATGTGTATCGAAAAAGAAACATTCTAGCTAAAAAAGAACACAAAGAAAAAGAAGGGGGGAAATTTTTTTTCCCCAATAAACTCCCCGACAACGGGACTCGCCACCACAGCTGAAAGAATCTGGCATGGATGTTTCAAAGGCGCGCCCGAAGCCAACCATGGAAGCATGGCTGATTAAGGTTTGCGGATCGACCTGTATTCGCTGGATTCGAAATGTAACCGTGCTGTTTGTGCTCGCCCATGGTTCATTGTTCGTCAAGGTTCCATGCTCAAAACGACCACAGGCAAACACGGGGTTCGGTTCACAGTGGGTGGCCACGGTGGTCTCCATCCATCATGCCCCACCTGCCAGCAGATCAACAGCGTGGCGATCCACTGTAGCCCGCTTGAAACATAGCGTCTGGTTTCAGGGGCGGGGGGGTTTGTTCACGGGGCTCCCAACCAGTGCCAAAGAACGCCGTTGCAACGTTGAGGCGAATCTACGGTAAACGACTGGTCGTTTACCACTCAAACGACCACGCACGTAGCCTGCAGTTCGACTGGCCGTTTCGCCGCGCGCGGCTCTGCATCCAACTCGATTGATCATCTGGGTGGTCGTTTGATTCTATGAGAGCTGGTGCTGTCATCCACCCTTGTTTATTACGGGGTACCTAGGTATTAATTCAATTGTATCTTTTCACCATCTGAATCACGGAAGTCAAGGTTCAAGTCTACTAACAAGGCCGCGTATTTCCCCACTGTAACAGCAATGATCAAGTCGGAAATGCCACTGGGAGGGAAATTTATGTTTGAGAGAAAGGAAAATGAAAGGAAAATGAATCTAGCCATCCCGAAGTATGCGCTGGCTGGGACAATGCAGAAAACGGGCCGGGGTACCGTACACACGTACAAGTATCCTCTTAAATAATAATAAAGGCACCAATAAGCGCCGTGTCCGAGCATTCTATAAGCATACACGTCTATTACGACTGTTTCTCTCCGGTTTCTTCTCCGGCGAACTCGTCCCACTCGTCCCAGCCCCTATCAGCCCCGCCCCCGATCTTCCGGCCGATCCAAATACCGACCGCCGTGGTCACACTAGCAAGCAGGAACCAGCCCTCAAACCACTGTCATTGCGCAGGATTTCTCAAAACGTTAGCACTCGTTGTTGACAACATGTGTCCGTCCACGGTCTCGGCGTCTATGTGATATGTAGGAGGATATGGTAGAACGGCCGGAGGGAAGAGGAGTAGATAGGTGATTGTGTGGTGGTAGGAGAGCGATAGTGTAACCAGATCGACTAAAAGAGCAAAAGGGACAATAACTTACGCGGTCGACGAAGCCAGGCTCGAGTGCGCTCTCCAGCACGTCACCCACGGCGCTCGACACCTCCTTGGGAAGACTGCCACGGAGCAGCAGAGCCGCGCTGATGACGTAGGTCGCTGCCACCTGCCCCACTAGCAGGGCCAGGTTGGCCTGGGCCTGCAGCAGAACCCCTGGGGCCCACTTTGTGAAGAGGTGCAGCGTTTGCAGCACCGAGTTGAGCGACCCCGCCAAGATGACCCCCGACAGCAGGAACGATATTTGCCGGGCCCAGGCCAGCTGGTCCAGCTTAGGGTCCCAATGCCGGGCCAGGAGGCCGAGGAAGCGGCTGATGGGATCCGACGACGAGAAGGATGCGCCTGGGTAGTACGCCCGCCGAAGCGTGGCCATGATCGTGGCTAGGATCCTGTAGACACAGTAGAGCGCAAAGATGTACGACGACAGCGCCAGGAGACGCCCGAAAACGGTCCCATCACGCGCGTGGCTCGCTTGTCTGCTCCGTAGCGCGGCCAAGCCGGACGACAGTCTGGATTCCATCGACTCTAGCCCCGCAATCTCCATCTGCAGCGCCTTGATCTCGCCCGCGTCGCCTCCGCCGCCCATGTTCTTGATCGAACCCACCAGCTTGCCCACCAGCCCGGCAGCCCCGCCGGGCGTGGTTGGCGAGCCGTCTGGCGTACCCGATGCTGCGGCGACCTTGCGCTGCAGCGACCGCAGACGGTGGCGTTTGGCAGCCAGGAGCTCGGCCGTCGCATCGACTCCGGCCTGTTTCCTCGCAACCATGGCGTCCGTGACCGGACGGCGCCTGTGCGTCCTGCTGTCGGTGAGCAGGTGCCATGGCGATGAGACGCTGGCAGACCCGGAGAGCAGCGCCATGAGGGATATTCCGATAACGCCGATCCTCTCGAGGCACGCCCGGGACAGGTCCTTGGCGCTCCCGGCCGACAGGTCTGGAAAAAAGGACCCTGAACTCCAACCGAGCCCACCCCGCGTGCCCATCGAGGCGCCGGTGCTGTCGAAGCTAACCACCTCATCCCGCGCGTAGACGTACGTCTCGTCGGGGGCAGGGACGGCCATGCCCAGGGACCAGAAGACGAAGAGCCAGGCGCCAAAGACGAAGAAGAGCAGGACCCAGGGCATGCGCGGAATGCGGCCCTTGGCTGAGCGCTGGAACGACCATCCCGCACCGGCGATGACGGACTGGAGCTCAAGGAAAGGTATCAAGACGATGAGAAGGAACATAAGGGTGGGGACCGTGAAGCGGAGAGCGGTGGCGCGGGCCCTCGGGTCGATCAGGTCCGAGATCTCTGCGAGGATCAGCTGGGCGAGAACGGCCGAAAGCCCAATGGTGGCGGCAAAAGTCGCGGCGGCGATGCGACGGCGCAGGCTGCGTGCGCCGTGTTCGGCATGGCATTGGCGCAGGGCTGCCGGGGCAGAGGCCGGCAGGATGTGGTCGTGGCCATCGTCGCGTGTCCTGTCCTGGACGCGCGACAGGAGCGGGAATACGTGACGTGCGACGAGGAAGCTGACGACGGCGAAGGTGCCGACGAAGGGCGACAGCGACAGGGCCTTTGCGAAGCCTGCGCCCGGGGGTGGGCCGGCCGAGCAGGCGTCGTCGCCACAGCGGATGGCCATGAGATCGTGCAGCTAGCAGCACCGGCCGCGCGCGTTGAGGCCGAGGCGCTGCCAGGTGCCCTGACAATGGAAACGACGAAGCCTTTGTATCCCAGTGGCACGTGACCAGGAAGCGGATCGATGGCTTCCGTGTTGTTCGGAGCTGAGCCCTCGACTACAACCTCGGAGTCATGACCCGCGCTAGGTCTCCTTGTTGTCCAAAGTAGGGCGGCCAAGTTCCTCCGGCGCCAGCGTTTCTCAGCACCGGCGTGAGCGATATCAGCTCCGCAGTCGGGAGTAGAGGATGCCTACCACCTGGACAGGTCAGAAAGGCAGGATCCGGAATGTGCACGGCGGGCAGTTGGTGTCCTAGGTCGTCGAATCGAGGGAGCTGGGCGCGGTCGCATTTACCAATCGAGGTGGTTGAATTGAGTGGGTGCTGGATCGAGCGTCGAGGCTGGGTACGTCCCCAGGCACCTCGGCGCGCTTAGGTAAGTGCCCCAGTGCCCCCACCCCCCAATCCTGCAGGCTGCATTGGGGGCGACGTAAGACCAAATTGAGAAGCGCTTGTTTCACGGTGGGGGATCGGAACAGGGCTCTAGCCGCATCCGCGTAGTCAGGGAAAGGGGCGCGGCTGAACCAGCGACGCTCTCCCGTTTGGAACTGTTTTGAAGACAAAAGGCATACTATGTGGGTGAAGACACGGACATTCCAAACGAGTACCGTCTCTGTTGCCCGCTTTATGTGCCTTATCTGCCAGCCTATAGATTGACATTAGCCACTACCTTAGGTACAAACCCAAAGTTCGCTAGGCAGTCCGCAGGGACATCTAGGTGTGCCTTTCAGCTGACAAAAGTTCTCGGATGGATCCTTGTCAGCAATTTGCTAAGGATATACATCTTGTGTGCGTTTTGCAAAGTAGGATACTCTTCTGGGGGCAAAACCTGCCAACATAACCCCGACACATTTCCTAACACTGGTTTCTAGGCATTGAGCTGCAAAAAAAAAAAAAAAAAAAAAAAAAAAATTGCTTCTGGTCCGACGTCTATCAATTGATCTTCAGCTATGGTGGAGGACCACATCGGCGGGTGTACGACAGATAGCATGTATAGGCGTGCAATGTAAACACCATCACGCCCCTTTTCCGTCTCAATCGACAGTCTGGGGCCCCGTGTCATTTGCCGGCGCTCGCAACGCTAGCGCCACCGTTCCTATCGTCCCGGCCATCGTTGCCGTCGTTGTCGTTACCATTGCGCTCGCCGGCTCCGCCACCCCCCTCATCATCCTCGTCATCGTCATCGTCTACCGGGTGGTCACGCAAGGCAGCTGCCTCGGCAACCTCCATCTGGTGCAACTTGGTCTGCTTGATCTTCTGGTCGGGGTCTTTGTTCGCGTTCTGAAGCATCTGATGGCCTGACATGACCTCGAACTCATCGTCCTCGTCGTCGTCGCCGCTGTCTTCGTCATCGCTACCGCCCAAAGTGGAGGGCGGGGCCGGAACAGGGACGCCGGTAGCGCCGCTGGCCACCCCGCCGTCGGGCGTGCCCGTGAGGTGCAGAGGCGACGGGAGGCTTTGGGACCGTGGGTGCATCCGCGCTTCTAGGTCCATGCCCTTGACGGTCGGGTCGAAGGCGCTGGGGAGTCCGATGGCGGCAGCCACCCTGTGCGCCTCCTCGTCGCCCGACAGCTTCGCCTCCAGCTCGTACAAGCTGCTGTTCTCGCTGTCTGCCTCGTGCTTACCTCTGTTCGCGGCCAGCATCGACGCATAGCTCTGTCGGTTGGGGTCGTGGATTCGCTTCTCCTTCTTCTTCTTGCGCTTATCAATATCTCTGACCACAACCGTTGGGACGGGCGAGTATTGGAGACAGTATTTTGAAAATGAATTCCTGGTGTTGACGAGGCCTTGGATGCCGCCCAGAGACCGGCCGCGGGTGCCGACGACCAGCATCGAGGGCTGGTAGACGTGAATCTGCGGGGTGGAAGAGAGCACGGTCAGCCATTTCCAGTCCATCCGATGGCCGAATGGAGGGCGATGTGGCGCAAGGTGATGGTGGTTCGCGCACCAGCTTTTGGAAGGTCTCGTGCAGCTTGCCGACTGCGTACTCGAGCTTGACACTGATGGCGCAGTCGGGGGGTATCTTAAGCTTTATGCGCTCAACCATGGCCTCAGCTTTGGTCTTGTAGTTTTTGTCGTCGCGGCCGTCGCGCTCAGACACGTGGACGCAGATGACCTCGTCGCCATCCTCGGCATACTCCTCGAGCAGCCATTGTAGTGCATAGTCGGAGTAGGCGTGCTGGTCGACGCCCACCATCATGGTGCGCGACCGCCTCTTAGGCTGGTACCCATCGTGGGAGAGATTGATGGTGTACCCCAGAGTGTTGTTCTTGGTCGCCTCGCCAACAGGGATGTTGTCAAACGACACGTGCTGCCGAAACCTGCCCGAGGAACCGCTTTCCGTTAGCACAGCCATCAATCGGGCAGAGCAGGTTGTCTGGTTCGTGAACGCGCAGCTTTTCGGTACGAGCGGGTAGGCGAGCGGCGTTAGGGTCTTGAGATCGCGAGATGCGAGAAAGTAACGGTGAGAGTCACGAGCCTAGGATTGGATCCGGTGCCCTGCAGAAGGAAACATCGAAATGGAAGGAAATGGGCGGATTGAAAGGCGGGGGCAAGCTGGAGTGGTGCGAGCCAGGTGTCAGGTGTGTGTGGTGGCACGGCGATGGGGGCAGGGGATGTTAGGAAAAAGGGGGGCAAGCCAAATTCCCGGACGAACGCAGCGCACCATGGATCTTGACAGACGCTGGGCGACGGGCGGTGGAAACTCGGGGCTGGAATCTAGACTTTCAACTGCCGTGGACACAAGCGCCCACGGTCAATTAATCGCCTGATGATGTTCGGGCGGTGTGAGTAAAGGCAGAGAGGCTTGTGCGGTGATGGCATCCCATCATGTTGCCAACGGCAGCTTCGGATAGAGTTCCGGTCGTGCGGTAGACGGTAGCGTGGGGGTTGGTGCAACCGGTAGACTTTGCTGAACCTTCCTCCCACGGATCGCCACAGCAGCAAATGTCTTTGGCGCTGGCCTACCGCTCCCCATCTTCTTCTCATTCTCTTTCTGCCACCCGCACAAGACGCAAATCATTGTCGGCCTTGAACTACCAACTTGTTTCGCCGGTCCCCGCCGCGCTTCCCAGTTACCTGGAGAGCGAGGAGGTGGGTCGAGCAAGGCTCCTCGCCGTGTTGGCATCTCGGAAACACTGGGGTTACCCGCACTGGTCAGTCCAAATCAGCCCCGCTTGGGGCTCCCGAGTGACTTGTCTGCCGTTGCCGACGTAGCCTCGTTGCAACGGACCTCACCGACGCTTGCGGCGACTGGTAGGATGTGATGCCAAAAGACTTTGGGAAGACAGTCCTGATGAAGACGGAAAGTCAAGAAGGGCAAGGTCCCAGAATCGAAAAACCAGCGGTGGTGGCGGGGAGCCATAACTAGAAATAGAAGGAAGCCAAGACAGAGGAGAGGGAGGCATGAAGAAGGGCGGGCAAACAGGCGGGACGGAACGGTGCCGGGTCCTCGCGTCCGCGGTGCATCTCACCTCACTGGCATTGGCGACGAGGTCCGATGACGGTACGAGCCCATCGACCTCTGGAGGCCCTGGGGCAGCGCTGGGTTTGCAGGTTGGCGAAATGAAACCGAAGCGACCGACGACTTTCTCGAGGACGCCAGTTCCGCCGACGCCTGCTCGCTACTGCGACTAGAGGCAGCGCGGTTGCTGTCGGCTGCCAAGCTGCCGCCCTCAGTGGTATGTGAGGCGTTGCTCTTGGTCACCGGCTGCTGGAACGCGATAGATGGGCCCGCGATGGGCCCGGAGGCGTTGCTTGGCTGCTGATCGCCACCGGTCGTGTCGGGGATCCTGGGTACGAAGTAATCAGCCCCAGGATTCTTTGTGTCCGCATTCGGTGGGTGCGACGACGGCGAGACGTCAGAGTCTGGGCTCCGCGCCGCGCCTGCGTAGGCGCTGGTGGACATGATGTTTGCCGTTGCCCGGCTGTTATCACGTCTTGAAGAAGTGGGCGGTTGCTTGGTCGGTGTTCTGGTTGCGGTGGAGTGGC
Source organism: Magnaporthiopsis rhizophila (assembly GCA_003049465.1). Classification (NCBI taxonomy): domain Eukaryota; kingdom Fungi; phylum Ascomycota; class Sordariomycetes; order Magnaporthales; family Magnaporthaceae; genus Magnaporthiopsis; species Magnaporthiopsis rhizophila. Next base: position 54,985 of record PYSS01000050.1, on the reverse strand, counting down.
AGGTTTCTTTAGAGGGAGGGGCGTTGCTGTTGTTTTTTTTTTTCTTGGCAGGCCGCCGGGCTGTGACCGGCCTAATGTCGTCGCTCGTTTCTGCTCCCTGCACCTTCAAGGGCCGCCACGAAGTCTTACGCTAGGTCATGCATGGGTGAGCGGCTGATGGAGCAGAGATGAGGCCCTCTCGAGTGGTTTTCGCAGTTTGAACTAGGTCCCAGCCTGCCAAGCAGATCGCCAAGCGGCCAAGCCAACTCTCAGGTACCTCGCACTAGCTTGGGCAGACGGTGATGGCGGGCGGTAGTGACTAAAGTGTATTCCGGGCGAACGCGAGAGGCTAGGAGGCCGGATGGGCCGAGAAATAAATGCGGGCAGGAGGGCCTCGTGGCTAGTAGGCCGTCTCAATGGTGGGTTCACCTGTGATACGGTTCGGTGTTGGGTCGTCTTTGCTGTCCAAGCAATCAACGGACGTCAACTGGATCGCGGCTGGGGTGCGCCTTCTCCAAAGTGAGGTCGGGGGAGCTCAGCCACCAGACCGTCTAATGGGGCAACCAAGGGCGTCGCTGGCAGCGCTCCAGTCGGGCGGAACCCGGGCTGACAGAAGACAGCAAAATGATCAGTAGTTTTCGAAAGGGGATGCGCCTAAATGCCTAAGGCGTGCAATAGACTGGTCAGTCCGTCGTGTCGCTGCCGGTCGCGCTTGCCCACGAGTGGATGCCGTAAACGGAAAACAGTGGGCGATTGCTGCCTAGGTAGGTAGGTGGTGTACTATGGGCGGATAAAAGTCGGGTATCTACGTATTTTTTGGTCGAAAATATGCACTCGTTCGAAGGTGAAGCTCGCAAATGCATGGCGCATAAAAAATAGCTTACTTTGTGAGTACTTGAATGCGTTGAAGCAAAGAAGTATTTGATGTCCTCCAACTGTATACCCTGTAGTGCACAGCGCCGGAAACACGGCGGCAAACACCACCAACTGATGCAATGGACAATAAACATACTGAACTCCTAAGCGGCCACAAGTAGTCACTGGGGCACGCGCCGGTGTCTTCATGTTTCTCTCGCCGCACATCTTCTGGGTGCTCTGTAACTATCATGGCCGTGGCCACATGGCGCTCGTGCAACCGATATAGCTTTTACCCTCGTAGCCACTCGCATAAGACCCTAATACACGGCGAGGCCCATCCCACCGATGTACCAAGTCTTTTGTTCGCCCCAACACCAAGACGCCTTGAGCAAATGCACACTCAGCCCCCGCCACACCCATGGCAGGGGCGTCTAAAAAAAAGAAGATAAAGGTCGCAAAGATGACGTCTGCAAAACAGACTGCGGATTTTATCTGAAGAATGATCAAGGATGCATGACAGTCCGTCCGAGCGCGATGTCATCCCACCCGATAATTGCTTGGGCGGGACAAGTTGATTTCCAGCGGCCGGCGACAGGCCGACAATGTGAGGCCAGCGCGGCAAATATTGGATTGGTGTCACACTCAAAGGTAGGTACGTGAGAGGTTTCGGAGGTACCAGTCCACCAGCTTCCTGCCGACCTTGGCCTCGGAGATGTGGATCAGGTCCTGTTGCGGGTCCATTTTTTAGCATTGAACACCGGCTATGAGCTTGAACAGGTCATGAATAGGGCGAGGATCAAGGTGGGGAGGGAAGGAAAGAAAAAGAAAGAAATAAAACGTACGCCCTGCATGGCATAGTCCAGGTCGCTGACGTTAACGAGCTCGCCATCCAGTAGCGCGTGATCGGTCCAGCGCAGCTGCTTCGTCCGCTGTTTGTTGACCAGCAGCCATGAGCGGAGCTCCTCTGGCTTCACAGAGAGGAAGCCAGCCAGCTTCTTGAGATCCATAGTCGTGTACAGGCGCAGGTACGACTTGACGGTGGGGCTCCACATGTTCGTCTTGACCTCATCCATGAAAACGGACAGGTGGTGCTCCACGGGGTCCACGTTGGCCTCCGGGTTGTCAAAGTCCGGGGGCACCGGAGAGATGAATTTGGGGCAGGCGGCGCGGAAGAGCTCCTCGTAGATGGGTAGGGACTCGGGACCACCCCTCTGCAGCTTCAACAGCTGGTCACCGTATTTTTCGCGCAGCGCCGTGTGGATAGTGTCGTCCAGGCGGGTGGGGTGGAAGGCGACGCAGATGGCGATTAGGGCCAGCATCTGGTCGTTCTTCTTGCTGATGGAGTCGTACTGCGCGTTCTTCTGGAAGTTCTTGGTCCGAGAGACATATACCAGGATGTGGCTGAACATGCGGATCGCGTCGGCGTAGCGGCGGATCATCATGTAGGAGAAGCCGACGTAGTAGTACGTCGTGAAGTGCGCGGCCATGACGCGGGCAAACATGGCCTTCTTGTTCAGCTCGATATCATCGAGCGTCCTCAGAGCCAGGCTGAAGTCGCCGAGCAGGCAGTGCACGCGTAGGAGGCCGATGATGGAGAAGTACCCCAGCATCCGATACAGGCTCTTGTTGCCGTACTCGCCGGCGACAGTCATGGGGTCCTCGTTGCGCTTCATGGCGGCCAGCTGCTCGAGAATCTGGGACCTCTGAATCAGCGAGTAGAGGACGTTGAGGACGCTGTAGCAACCCCAGGTGTTCGGGTTATCGCGGAGGATCTGCGCCTCCTCCTCGTTGTTGGCCTGCCGGGCTATCCGCATCCTGTACGAGGAGAACGAGTTGAACTGGTAAATGAATTCATCTATGACATCCCATGCCCAGTAGTACTGTTCGCACCGCCGTCAGGTCAGTGATGGGGTTCGTAGTTCTGACATGCGCGATGCAGCGGGGGAGGCCAGGGCAGACGCTAACAAACGATTCGAAGCGCACGAGAGGATAGGGCTGGGTGTGAAGCTACTGACAGAGGGAGGCTCTAGATCGACCGGGCCGTCCGAGTTGAGAATGAAGTGGAACAGACTGCAGTACTGGTCGTAGCTCTGGAACTTGACGTCGAGCGGCGCCGAAAAGTCCAAGGGTTGGGCGGCGGCGACGAGGCGCTCCTGGATATCGTTGGCTTGTTGCGCCATCGACATCTCGCCATCGTCCATGCCATCTTCGTAATCGACCTGCTCGAGGTAGTCGGCGGCCAAGGCCTCCTGCTCGACGTCGCTGTCGTCGCCCAGGCGTGGGGCGCCGTTTTGGTAGGCGCTCATGGTGGGCGACCAGACCGTCCACCCCCGTGTGGTGTTGCGAGGTTTCGTCGAGAAATAGACAGGAGATGAACCGAGGCAGCTCCCGCAAGGATATGGAGGGGGCGAAACTCGGGGGAATTGAATGTATCGTGCAAGGAGCCCAAGCCCAAAAACGGGGTTGCCGATTTTGAGATTCTGGTGGACGGGCTATTTTGGCTTTTTTTTCTTCCTTTTCTCACCACAAAGACACGAGTGGTTGTGCTGTCTGGCCCCGCCAAAGTGGAGCCTCGTCCGTTCACAGTTGCCCCTCCATGCTCCGCCGATCTGGCTGCAGGTATATCGGCGCTTCTTCTTCTCTGTATCCAGTGCATCTTTGAAGGCCACATTTAAGTGCTAAAGGACTACATATGTATCTAGGTAGAGTATGCCGTTGAATTAGTTTATTTTTTGGGGAGCGCTGTTTTGATTTCTTGTGCAACCCCGATTGAGGTGGTGCCGCACCCACTCCAGCAAGCGTTGCTTGCGACAAGGGCGTGAAGAAGTATTGCACTCTTCTAGGGCTTGCCGTTGTCTGACTTGATGCGCGCAATAGCCATCCACTATGGTCGAAGCATCGCAGTGCACTCTTGCAACTAAATCGCGGTAATTATCTTTCTTCTGCAATAACTGGGCCGTTTATCCAGGTCATTGACGTGACAGACGTAGTGGCTCTAGGCTGTTTGTCAATGTTATTGTAGCTCTGGGAGGGCATTGACGGCTAGGAGGGGCAGCCCATGGCCGATGGCTCAGGATGGCCCATAGCCGTATTAGGCATTTTGGTTTCGCCCAAGCAAACCTGAGTGACTCGAGCCCACAATGACATGAGTTGGCGTTTGGTACTCGAGCGTGTCCAGCCACCCACCACTATTTAATGGGTTGACTTCCGGAGATTGGTTGGACCCTCCAGTGATTGATTGCTAGAACACTGGTTTGAGGCCTTGGGGGCAGAAAATAAAACCTCCCATAATCAGCATCCAAGCCGAGCCGCCGCACTGACACCGCCTCTGACGTACCTACATCAATCACGCCAAGAGGACGGATTCTCACATTCGACAAACTACACCTTTACCTAGATAAGCAGGTTGGGCGAAGAAGAATAATCCGAAAAGGGGACACGAGAAGAGAAAAGTCAGAATGCCTGTCGCAAGCCCCGAAAAACTGGCACAGCTCCAACAGCATGCCGACCATATCCGAAATGTATGTGCCCTATCCGCATTAGGGACGTTGCGGCTCGTTGAGGGGTCAGGAACTTGAAGCTAACCAGAGACATGTTTGTAGATCTGTATTCTTGCACATGTGGTATGTATGTCCCTGCCGGTCTAGCCTGGCATCTCTAATACGTCCATCCCCCGAGCGCAATTCGGATGAGGAGACGAGTGCTCTGCTACATTGTGCCACATTTTGACCTACAACGTGATCTCTGACTGGGCCATTCTTATTCTGTATCTCTAGGACCATGGCAAGACGTCCCTCACGGACGCTCTTCTGGCCACCAATGGCATCATATCGCCCAAGCTGGCCGGCAAGATTCGCTACCTGGACTCACGCCCAGATGAACAGACTAGGGGCATCACTATGGAGTCCTCAGCCATCTCCCTACTGTTCTCTATGCTCAGGAGAAACGGGCCCGACCAGGCACCCCGGCCTACTGACTACTTGATCAACCTCATCGATTCGCCCGGCCACATCGACTTCAGCAGCGAGGTCTCGACGGCCTCCCGTTTGTGCGACGGGGCAGTCGTCCTAGTCGATGCCGTCGAGGGTGTCTGCAGCCAGACTGTTACAGTTCTGCGCCAGACCTGGATCGAGAAGCTTAGACCTCTACTTGTCATCAACAAGATCGACCGCCTCGTGACCGAGCTCAAGATGACACCATCCGAGGCCTACGTCCACCTGAGCAAGATTCTCGAGCAGGTCAACGCCGTGCTCGGGAGCTTCTTCCAGGGCGAGCGCATGGAGGACGACCTCAACTGGCGCGAGAGGATGGACCAGCGCGTTGCCGCCGCGGCCGCCTCCAAGGAGGCTGAGCTTGCTGCTGATATACCTGACGACGCAGCTGACTTGGACTTCGAGGAAAAAGACGACGAGGACCTGTACTTCGCTCCGGAAAAGAACAACGTCATTTTTGCCAGCGCCATCGACGGCTGGGCCTTTACTGTGCGCCAGTTCGCCGGCCTCTATGAGAAGAAGCTTGGCATTAAGCGCAACTTGATGGAGAAGGTCCTCTGGGGCAACTTCTATCTCGACCCAAAGACTAAAAAGGTGCTTGGGCAGAAGCACCTTCGGGGCCGAGCACTGAAGCCGATGTTTGTTCAGCTCGTGCTCGAGCAGATCTGGGCCGTCTACAACGCCACCACGGGCAGAGACTCGGGCCGAGGAGACGCGGCCCTGCTCGAGAAGATCACCAAGTCTTTAGCCATCACTGTCCCTCCGCACATTCTCCGCGCAAGAGATCCCCGCCTGCTGCTAACCACCGTTTTTGCCTCTTGGCTGCCGCTCTCCGTCGCACTCCTTGTCTCGGTCGTCGAATCCCTCCCCTCGCCGCGGGCCGCGCAGGCAGACCGTCTGCCGGAGCTGCTGCGGCTGTCGCCTGGTGCCGAGCACATCGACGCCGCGGTCCGCGACGCCATGGTGTCCTTTAGGACGTCGGAATCAGACCCGATGGTGGCGTACGTGAGCAAGATGGTCTCGATGCCTGCGAGCGAGCTGCCTGAGAATAGGAGGCGGAACGGAACGCTCAGCCCTGAAGAGGCGCGGGATCTCGCTAGACGAAAGCGTGCCGAGGCTGCCCGGGCCCAGGCCAACGCTGCCAGCGACGACGCTGTCAGTGGCCTGGTGGAAACGTTCGGCACGACAGGCTTGGAAGCGCCGGCCGACGTGGAGCACGAGCCCGAGGCGGAACCGGAGCATCTGATAGGATTCGCCCGCATATACTCAGGCTCGATTTCGGTTGGGGACAGCATCTACGTTCTGCCGCCAAAGTTTTCGCCGGCAAGCCCGCACTCGAACCCCCGGCCACAGAAGGTGACTGTCAAAGCCCTGTACATGCTCATGGGACGCAGCCTCGAGAGCCTGGACAAAGTGCCTGCGGGCGTCGTGTTCGGCATCCGGGGCCTGCAAGGGTCCGGAATCCTAAAGTCGGGGACGCTGTGTAGCAGGCTTGAGGGCGCCGTCAACCTCGCTGGCATTGGTGCTGCCGTTGGCCGGCCGATCGTGCGTGTGGCCCTTGAGCCGGTGAACCCAGGAGATCTCGACAAGATGATCACCGGCTTGAAGCTACTTGTCCAGAGCGACCCTTGTGCCGAATACGAGCACTTTTCCAGCGGCGAGCACGTCCTCCTCACCGCGGGCGAGCTGCATCTCGAGCGATGCTTGACGGACCTGCGGGAGCGCTTTGCCAGGTGTGATGTCCAGGCCGGTGCTCCAATCGTGCCGTACCGCGAAACCATCGTCCGGGCCGAGGAGATGCGTCCTCCCGTAAACAAGGACCTGGGAAGGGGCGTCGTCGTCACGACGACCAGCTCTAAGCAGATAACCGTCAAGCTGAGGGTTAGCCCACTGCCGAAAGACGTGACAGACTTCATCTCCAAGAACGGCGCTACCATCAAACGCATGTCTTCCGACCCGGGTGCGGGCGACGACGCGCCCACACAGGACAGCGGTACGCAGGATACGGATAGCACGAGCGGCGAAGCCGAGGACGAGCACATGGCTGAGGCCAAGAACATACTGTCTCCAGACGAGTTCGCAACCCGCCTGCAGGCTCTGTTCGAGGGCGGCAAGGGCCGCGAGACGTGGAAGAACACGGTCGAGCGGATAGCCGCCTTTGGTCCACGACGTACGGGGCCCAACATCCTGATCGACGGCACCGCCAGCGGAATCCTGCAGCGGGTTTTTGCGGCAGACAGGACTGGGCCCGCCGACCCTACAGTTGATGAGCGGCTGAACGCAGCTCACTTCTCGGACAAGATCACGTACGCGTTCCAGCTGGCCACCGCCCAGGGTCCGCTCTGCAACGAGCCCGCGCAGGGCCTCACCGTCACCATCGAAGCCGTGGAGCTCTCCGTGGCTGACGACGGGGCGTCCGCCCGCGACAGCCTGGGCCGCCTGACGGGAGAGGTGATCAAGGCCGTGCAGCAGTCCATCCACAAGGGCTTCCTGGACTGGTCGCCCCGCCTGATGCTGGCCATGTATTCGTGCGAGATCCAAGCGAGCAGTAAGTAGTAGTTCCGCTCACACTTTTTTTTCTCCTGTTTCGCACCTGCAAACTAGTACTACCTACCTACATACACACAAAGTGACGGACTGCTAACCAAAAACGCCCGGTGGTGTCGATATCTTATATATAGCCGAGGTCCTCGGGCGCGTGTACGACGTCCTCACCCGCCGGAGGGGCCACGTCTTGTCTGAGGCGATGAAGGAGGGCACGCCCTTCTTCACCATCCAGGCGCTGCTCCCGGTGGCCGAGTCGTTTGGCTTCGCCGACGACATGCGCAAGCGCACCAGCGGCGCCGCCCAGCCGCAGCTCATCTTCACGGGCTTCCAGATCCTGGACGAGGATCCCTTCTGGGTCCCCTTCACCGAGGACGACCTCGAGGACCTTGGCGAGTTTGGCGACCGCGAGAACGTTGCCAAGAGGTACATGGACGGCGTGAGGCGCCGCAAGGGCCTGCTTGTCGAGGGCCGCAATGTCGCGACGGATGCCGAGAAGCAGAAAACGCTCAAGCGATGAGATCGGAATGTCGCTGCCTGTCTACCCAGGTACCCATCAAGGAGGATGCTGGATTTCGAACCCTGTTTGGATCGAGTCTTATCAGTTGTAGTGGCTTGAGGCTAGCCTCAGTCGCAAGCACAGCTAGTAGACAGACAACTTTTTGCTAGAACAAGACTGCCTAGTGCCTATGCTATATCTTGCCGTGATTCAATATCTCCTCTTTTATCTCTGCTATACCGCCCTCTCTTGTCTCACGCAAATGCACGACGGCCACGCACACACGAATCACCAAGCCCGGGATGGAGAGAGATCTGACTACCGAAAAATTCCGCAGAAACACTTGAAATCTGATATTTTTTGAGGCCCCAAGGCAGAGGTACCAAACGCCACCCACACACGATTCCCTACTGTTAGGCCCGCGCACAAAGAGAAAGAAGGAGAATCACGCGAGGAGTGAAAAATGCAGAACCCACGGGGAGGCACCGGGATAAGCCAGTGTGCTGAAATGACGAAGTTAAGAGGATGACTGGGGCCCCTGGCTTGAGGGAGGCGCCAGAAGGATGGGAGGACGAACAGACCGAAACGGTAAGCCTTTTTCGATTAGGCCGAAGAGGCCCATCTCTATAGCGACCTGAACCACCACGGGAGAGCCAGACTTGTGACAGGCGATGTTGTTGTTTGATTACAACAACGAGCCGATTCCGAGGCCAACAACCATGTCGCAGCCACGCGATGATGGTGGCTATGAGGGAAGTTGGATCGATTCGCTCGCATACGCTGTCACACTCGTCTTGGGCCGGTGAAAAGGTCGACTCAATATGACGATGACGTCAAGCGCCTCTGGAAAGCACGGTGGCATCGTCCGCTGTTAAGGATATCCAGAGCGAGAAGAAGGCTTCGACGGTCGCTTGTGGAGAGTCTGCAACGCAGTCGGGGCGAGAAAGGATTGTGATTGTGTTACAAGGCGTCTTGATAAGGAGGCCGGTTGCAAAAACTGAGAGTCGGTGCGTGGTGTGGTGTAGGCTGGTCCTTTCCCCGACGGGTAGTTTGGCGGGTTTCGTGGTTGCCTGACGTCCCAGCTTGTCACATCTAGGACACAATGGGGCGGGCACCGCCCCTCGTCTTCTTAACAGTGGTCCATCCGTCCTCGTCGGGAGTCGAGTCCGGTCCCGCAGAGATGGGAGTCGAGACCTGCGAGTCCCGACCACTGTTGGCGCGAGGGGGGCGCTGTCCGTCATGGCGACCTCCCCTGGACGGACCGCCGCCTCCGCGACGGGGCCCGGTCGGGGTGCCCCTAGAGCCCCTGTATTCACCCCTGTGTTCGCCCCTATGTTCGCCCCTGTGTTCGCCCCTGTGTTCGCCCCTGTGTTCGCCCCTATATTCGCCCCTGTGCTCACCCTTGTGTTCACCCGAAGACTGCCTCCAGTTCCCGCTCTCGGTTGCGCGGGTCTTCGGGGGCTCCCGCGGCTCCCGGGGCTCCCGCGGCTCTCGGGGCTCACGCTGCCGGATGGGAACCTTCTGCTCTGTGGGCGTCGCGGCCTCTGCTGGCTTCGGAGGAGCCTCCTCACCCTGCTTCGGCTCGGGCGCGGCCAATTTCTTCTGCTCCGCGGCCTCCGCGGCCGCGGCTGCGGCTGCGGCCTGCTCCTCGGCCTTCTTGTCCGCGGCCTCTTTGGCGAGGCGCTGCTCTTCCTTAGCACGCTCCTCGTCCTCTTTCTGCTTCTGTAAAGCGGCAAGCCGTTTCTGTTCAATCTCGCGCTCCTTTGCGGCCGTGTCGATAGGCCTCGCGGCACCGAAGGGGCTAGCCTTGGAGTCCGAGGCAGTCAGAGCTGGCGAGGTGGCATCAGGAGCCTCCGAGATGGTCCTCTTAGCGAGGTTCAACTTCGGACGAGACGGAGCGGCCGGCACGGCAGCGGCCGGGGCGGGCGAAGGAGGGGCCTCGCTCCCGCTGCGCGACTGGCCGGGCGACTTGACATTGTCAGGTCGCATATTGTTTCGCCACTGCATATCCCGCTCAGCGGCGCTGGGGGCCCTCTCGGGACGGTCGACAAACTCGCGACGGGGGGGCCGAGAGCCCTCCTGCTGTTGGCGGCCCTCACCCCAGGCAGCCGGCGAGGCCCGGCGGTCCTGGCGTTGGAAATCGGTACCGGCACCCTCGACAGGGGGACGGCTGCCTTCCCTGGAGGAGGTTTGAGCGGGCTCTGGCCTCGGGGATAGGGGACCCTTGCGCGACCAGTCACTGAAGTCGCGAACCTTGCCATCATCTGCAGGCTCCCGGGCGGCACGGCGGTCGTTGAAGTCACTGCCCCGGCGATCGTTAAAGTCGCCTCTCCGGTCGTTAAAGTCGCTAGGGCCTGAGCGGCGATCGTTGTTGCGCTGAATGTCTGCCAGGGGACCTTTGCGCATGGACCAGTCCAGCTCCCTGGGAGGACCATCACCACGGCCATCCCTGTCCTTGGCTATTGTCGCGGGGAGTCAAAAGAGTTAGTGGCTCCAACGATGATACGAGACAAGACGTCTCCTGTATGGGCGCAAACGAGAACTCAAGTGACAGAGCGGCAAGGTGAACTCACGAGGATCGGCGATCCGGACTCGGATCGAGCGGCCCTGGAAGGATGCTCCGTCCAGGGTCAGGGCCTGCTTCAGGCCGTCGGCGGTAGCAAACTCGACGTAGCCAAATCCCTTGGGCCTCTGCTGTTCACGATCCTCCACAATCCTGACGCTGACAATCTCGCATTCGGCGAAAAAGTCAGACACGGTGTCTTGAGTGGCATCGTACGAGAGATTGCCAAGGTGGGCGGTGTAAGGCGGTCGGTCGGGAATGCGCTGCGGGAAGTTATCCCGAGGAGCATAGGAGCCTAGGAAGGGAAAGCGAGGGAATAGATGGCGTCAACGGTCAGATATCAGAGGCTCCCTGCTCAGGCGCAAGTGGCGGGGCTGCATCGCGCGTACCTCTGTCGGACGAGCCGAAGCCGCCGCCGAAGGGAGGAGGGCCACGTCGCTCAGACGGGGGCAGCGGTTGGGTTCCTGGAATGTGTTAGCGATGAAAAGGCGAAGAGTTCTCGCAGGGCCGTTGGGCGCGCTATATACCGGAGACTGAAGCGGGCGGGTTCAGCAGCGTTCCTCAGACAGCTTGGTGGTTGATAAGGTAAAGTGAAGCGTGGGGAAACATACCGTAGGAATCCTCGACCTCATCAGCCCAAGATCCACCATAGGCTAATCACAAACTTAGGTTAGACTATGTATGGTCATTCAAGGCGGCAGAAGGGGAGATGGCGTCGGCAAGGGTGAGTCGGATGTCACGGCGATCAGGCACGGGCGCCGTCGACGGGGTTGACGTGGGGTTTCGGCGGGCGAGCTCACAAGTGTCCTGCATAAACTCCCCGAGGGACAGCTTCTGCACCTCCTGCTTCTTCTTGGGAGCTGGCGACGAGAGCAAGAACAGCGGGTCAGTAACGAGGCCATCGAGGCGGGCGAGCGGGCGGGCGAGCGAGGGCGCGATCCGTGAGGAGGGGGAGAGACTATGGGGGCAAACAAACCCATGATTGCGGTGTTTAGGCCACGCGCAGCGATGCAGCTATCGCAGCGCGCAGACGGGGCGACGAAGGCGGGATCGACAAGGCAAGTTGAGGAACCAGCCTTGCGAGGTTTTTGATTGTCTTTTCAGGTGAATCCGTGGATAGAAGGCCGACGCAGAATTCGAACCGACCGACAGGACGATTCTGAGTTCTGTGCGGACTGGTCGATATTTTTTGGGGGAGTGGGTTTTTTTTGCTCTCGCTCGGATTTTTTTTTGGAGTCGACCAGAGGAGGGCCTAGGACCAGTTGGGAGGTCTCCCGGAGAATGAGGGTTGGCCGCTTTTTTTTTTTTTTTTCTTCCTCCGCGCCCTGGTTTTGCGCAGCCCCTCTCGAATCGGCAAAGACCCAGTAAAAGAACCTGGAGCCTATTCTCCCGAAGTAGACTAGCGCGGCGGGGCGCTCTGCATCACACGGTGTCGCGAGCCGACCAAGTCAGCCCAGCCTGGCAGCATGAGCCTGGCCAAGCCTGTAAAAAACTTCCGCTAAGCACCGCCCGGATTGCTACCAACCGTACCTTTCTGGGGGTGCATACGTGGTGAATGGCTCTGCTTCTGGGTATACTCCTACTGCGGGATCGTTTCCTCGGCATGAGATAGGGAACTTATAATATCTAGCTTTGAGAAGTCCCGGGGGTGGTTGTGGCTGACAGGTAATTTAGCCAGACGGGAGCTTGTGCAAGCCACCTCGCCTAACGTGTCGGTCAGCACTACGTCAGGGAGGTATAGCAAGGCGGGCTAGAAATAACAGAGACCGTTTTTGCTCTTTCGTGTCAACCCGTTCTATCAAGTTATCCCTATATACCGTATAAACACTCTATCTGTGAAGTTGCGTCACGGCACTGTGATCTCGGCCTTCACATACCAGTTACATATCTATGATTAAGGCTGGCATTACTGCATCCACCTCAGAGCCATCCAGGTACCTTCCAAGTCGCACGCCTCGGTGAGGTTAAATTGGTACCTCAGCCTGGGGTTTCCTGGGGACCACGACAGTGCAGCTCGTCAAACGTATCGGCAACCACTACGCTAAGACTGTGTGACACATACCGTGCTACCATCAAATAGGTATTCTGCGACTGCTCTCACCATCCGTGGCCAGGCAGATCGGACTCAGCAGCCTGCCCACCCTATCTGCCCGGTACATTACTGACACTTTTCAACACTCAGGCTCGTGTGGGACCGCCCCATTGCACTGTGTGCTAGCCCGGGTTGCCGAAACTCGTAGTCAGGTCCTTGGTGCTGCCTATAGGCACCCAAGCTCAGCCATTGACCACAGGCCGCACCAAGAGAAGAGCACCAGGTATCAGCCCTATTGGTGCCCAGGCCAGTCCACCTATCTACTTGATCTGCCTCAGCTGCTTCCTTTCTACATTTTTAGACCTTTCGGTCCGACATCATACTGGCTTGAACCACCACGCCATGTCCGGGATTAACGGGGCAGCCTCGGGGCCAGCAAAGTCTTTGACAAATTTGCAGCCCAGCACAAGCTTCGTACCCCAAGGGGTGGTAACCAAATCCCTCACTGCCGGCGCCTTTACGGGTATGTGCCGATGTTGAACCGCTGCAGGCCCAGTCCTGTGTTGCTGACCACTGCATGACGTCGGTTTCCCTCTCTAGGAGTCCTCGGTGTATTTTTAGGCGCTGCAACTGGAGTTATCCGCGCCCGCCCGGTGGGCGTGAGCGCGATTCTCGCTGGTGTCCACTGGTTTACAATAGGATCCGGATATTATGGTTAGGCCTTTTTAGCGACCCTTCGACGCTTGCATTGCCACCGAGGCACCCAGCCGTATTACATACGCTAATATAACAATAGGCTCGAAAGAGGTGTTGACTTCGGCTTGGGGAGGTGAAGGGGCCTTGACGCGAGAGGGCAAGGTCACAGCCAGCGCCGTTGCAGGTGGCATCGCCGGCGCTGCATCTGGGCTTATAGGTAAGTCAATAGAACCAACCGCATTACGTCTTGAGGGGTCTTCATCGTCTCTGACACACATATTAAACATGTCACGCGCAGCACGCGGTCCGCGCAATATGCTACCCTCCGCCCTGGCATTCTCTCTGCTTGGAGCTGGTGGACAAGCCGTTGCGAATAACATGGCTGAGCGTGCGCCCGGACCCAAAACGGACTGGCTTGCTTCCAAATGGAGCCCGCTTACTCGCCTGACGGACGAGGAGTACGAGAAATTACTCGAAGAGAGGATATTGAAGCTCGAAGTTGAAATTGCCCTGGTGGAGGACAGGATATCACATTTACGGGCCACGACGCAGGGTTCTGCCGCAGAATCAGCGTAATAGGGTATAGTCAAGTCTATGATTACAGCCAACTTAGGCCCCATCCTAGACATGATTATCAGGACGCACAAGAGGACGCAGGAGTGGCTATCAGGAGCGGACAATGAAGTCGCCTTGGAGATATTGCCATTTGCGGGCGGATAGTTCGCGCCGGGTGCTGGAATCCAGACTAGAAATCAAAACCCGAGGGCTGGTTGCCAACCTTGGGTTCAGCAGCTGGTATGAGTGATGTTTCAAAAAGAAAAAGAAGAAGATGCATGATTACAACATGAGAAGGATGATGGAAGTGAATGGTTCTCGCTCTCGGCTGCACAGCATACGCTAGTCAATTACGCACAAACTGGAAACCGGCTGGGACGTCCGCTCTGACTGTGTTTGGGAATTCGATAGCCAATTCCGGCAAGGGACACGCACTTATGTGCTCGATATAGATCAACGGACTAGGTTACCCTCAACGACAGTCTGGGATAATCCATCGTTGCTGGAAGTAGCCGAGGGTCGGCGACGATGGAGTAAGTGTTAGGTCTAGTGTGTATTGGTTCGATGTTTTTTTTTTCAATGGATGTACCAGCGTAGGTGGTAGTCAGTTCTGGCCTCAATCGATGTCTTGAGGCCCCAAGGAACCAAATTCCAAGGATTGGGGAGTTCGGACGGGTGACCCGACACCCCGGCCATTGGAGATGGCGGCCTGGCCAACGCCTGGCCAGTCCCGCACTTAGAATGGAGCACAGGCGCACAGCTCCATCAGGCGGCGCCGCACCGGCGCCAAAACCGAGAGCTGGAGAGCGCGAAGGGAGCACGGTGGAAAAAGAATAACGTAGCTATCAACCCGAAGATGGTCGGGTGCTGAGCCGAACTCCAAGACGTCGTGCGGCCCTTTCTCGCGTACTCCTAGTCCAGCCAATCAAAGTTTCGGCCACGTACCGCTCCTCTATGTCCAAGCCGCCGGCAATCTGCACGTGAAGCGCTGGAGCGGTGGTCCCCTGCTGAGAAACTGTCCGCCTCGAACATCGAGCTAGCAGCAAGCACCTACCCTAAGCTTGCCGAGACCACGTCCGGTCCGTCCTCACGACATTGATATTGCCACTTCCGACGCCCAGCCCGTCGACACGCGCACCCAGCTCTTTGGCGCAGGCATTGTTCCCGGATCCTCACCCTCGGGCTTGCTCTTGTCCCCTTTGTGCTGTCACCATCCACCTGAACCGATGGCCCTCTTCCTCATCCGGCGGGGTGCATGACGGCCGGGTATGCCACTTCTCTGGCGCCCGAGAGTGACCCAGATAGGTACCTAGGTAGGCTTCTCGCCTCTCCGTCCGACGACACGGACGCTCTTTCATCCCCTCAAGCTCGCCACACGCTGCGGGAACCTAACTAGCCCGGTGGCCGCTGTTCGTGTCACCACCCGCCGGTCATTGTCATCCAATGCGCCCGATCTGACGTCCTCGGCCCTCCGGCAGACATCTCGAGAGCCGCAGCAGCGCCTCCGATATGGCGCTGCTCAGCCCGACCTTTGTTTGTGGCGTCCTCGTCCTCCTCTACCTGTCCACCTTCGTTCTCTTCGCCGTCCTCCGCATCGTCACCGGCGTTTCCATCCAGCGCATCGGATACTTCTCGTTGCGCCGTCTCGCCTACACCCCGCGAGACGGCTTTAAAATAGAGATCCGCGGCGTCGGCCTCAACGTCCACCGCCCAACTTTCGCCCAGCCGACCTGGCTCAGCATTGTAGTGCACGAGCTTGTCGTCACCGTCGACATCCAAGCCCTCGAGGGCGGCAAGGCCGGCATCGGTGTCGCTTCCCAGGATAGCGACGACGACGACCACAACGACGAAGATGGCCAGAGCCTACTCGCCTCAACCCGGCCCTCCCGGCGTGATATCCCTTCTCGCCCGCCCGCGCAGCAGCCCGGTATCTCGCGACGATCGACCGGTGGCCCTCCGCGAAGTGAACTTTGGAAGCGGCTCACGCGACTCAAGGAGCGCATCAAGAGGCTACACCGGAACGTCGACTGGCTGCGCATGGTCGATGTGGTGGCTACCAACTCGGGCCTGAACATTGTCGAGGTGGGAAATGTGCAGTTTGGGAGCTTGACCGTGGCCGTCGACACGCGGCGCAAGATGGTGGATCGTGCTCGCTTCTTTCTGCAGTCCAGAGGTCGCAGGCGACAGGAGAAGCACCAGGCCGAGTGGATATTGACCCTTCGCAGCGTCTTGTTTACGCCAAAGGGGAGGGAGTCGATGGAAATACTGGACAATGCAACTCTCAACGTGCACGGCTTCTTGTACGAGGCCTCTGATGGGCTCCGAGACGCGGCCGTGGCCCTCAAGCTCGGTCGCATCCACCTCCCCTATGACGACATACAGCTCTGCGCTGGTCTCTACAAACAGTGTCGCAGCCGCGCTGCGCAAATCCCCGCCGCCGACGCCGACGCCGACATCAGGCTCGGGTCAGTCGACGAGATCATGCAGGAGCTGGAAGTTCCAGGCAGCACCGATCAGGAGCTGATGCAAACCGTCTCCGACTCCAAGGAGTTTGTCAGCTCCTTACTCAGGGGTATCAAGGAGGTCCAGTTCGCCGTCAGCTTCGTCGCCCTGACAAAGAAGGTCGAGAACGTCAAGACGGCTGGCGCCCCGGTCCTGCTCAATGCCTCGATGAAGGAGGTCGGCATAGACCTCCACCGCCTTGATCCCAAGTCGCCGGCACACCGCATGTATTTTCCCTCCAAGGACATTGCTCACGAGGCCCTGATGGCCGCCCTTTCCATATCTATTGGCGTTGATGACGGCCAGGGCGCACCCCAGCGCCTTGTCTACGTCCCCATGGCCACGACGACCATCCGGACGACCCTGCCTTCCAAGACGGTAGAGCTCTCGGGCCATGGGAGCGCCGAGCAGCGAAACGCCAACATCCTATTCGCCAATTCGGTTGTCACCTCCCCCTCGGTAGATCTCGATCCGAGCCACCTGCCGTTGCTGCTCGCCATGTTGCGGCCCCGATCTGCCAGCTCGGGTGCCAGGAACAAGAAGCGCCACATCCTCATATCGCGGCTGCTACCCAAGGCCAGCATCAAGTTCACAATGCACGAGCCCGTCGTCCGCATCTCGCTGCCTCCAGTGCAGAAGCAGTCTGATCCGGACGACTTTGATCTCATCATCTCATCGATATCCTCTATATCCCTCGACGTCGAGTCCTTCCACTCGGCGGTCGAGGACCTCCACTACTCGCTGGCCTCGTCCATGCGGGTCCAGACGCATAACCTGTACTACCAGACGGCCTCGGGAAGCCGCTTCGACGTGCTCGAAACCGAGTCCTTTGACCTGAGAATACAGCTGGGCGCGTCACCAGACGTCCATGTCGTGGCCACCGGAAATGTGCAGACGTTCGCCTTCAAGATGGTGCGCCCGGAGATCAGCGACGGCCTCCACCAGATTGTCAGGCAACTACGGCTCAAGGCCGGACCGGAAAGACACGCGTCCTCGAGCAGGCCGAAGCAGAACTTCTTGCGTGCCATGCCGTCGTGGCTTCTCCACTTCCAGATCCAGGCGTCGGATTTCAGCGTCGAGGTTGCGGGCATCGATGAGGATATCTCGGAGCATTCCCGCGGAGTAGCCCTGCACCTCGAATCTTGGTCCGCCGAATATCGCGCACAGAGGCTGGATGGCCTACAGCGTCCGCCGTCCCACCGCCGCGCCAGCAGCCGCGCCAGCTCAATGACCGAGGCTGATCTACTCAAGACTATTCCGCTATCCCCGCGGAAGAGGTTCCAGAACGCTGGCGATGGCCGCCGCATAGCCGTGCACGTCAGGGGACTGGAGGCTTTTGTGGTCGAATCCTCGGAGAGAGGGGAGGTCGATCCGTTTGTCAACATTCCCAGGTTTGAGGTGGCATGCTCAACTCTCAGCGACAACCAAGGCCCAGTGTTCCATCTACACTCCCAGGTACGCACACTTCTGGTGCAGTACTCGCTCTACCGCCACTATGCGGTGGGAGTTGCAACGATGGTGCTGCGGAAGGCCTTTGCGCGCCCAAGCCGCGATGCTGGCGATGCTGGCGATCCTGCGCCCAGCCCGGGCGGCGCACCCGTGCAGACTGCTGCCGACTTCCTGGGTCCGCCGGCGTCCTCGGACTACATTTCAGGTGGCGATGACGCACATGGGAAGGGGGTCAAAGAACTCATCGCCATAGACGTGAAGGCTGCCCTTGTGCAGATCAAGGCAGACATGCCGGCAGACCCTCCTATTATGCTGCAAATCCATGGGCTGGAGGCCGGCCGTCACCGCTGGTCCCCCCCGTTCTTCCATTCCAAGCTCATCAGGCTCTACGCCGAGGCGCCGAGGATGCGGCGCGTTTGGGCGAGGATTCTTAGCGTGAAGAACGGCCGTCTGGATTACCGCGAGTCGCGCAAGAAGCTGGCGAGCGGCGGCTATAGGGAGGAGAAGCTTTTCGACGTGGTGACAGACGCCATCCGCCTTGCAGTCCCCCACGAGCTCATCTTCAACAAGGTCTCGGACAACATAATTAACGTCTTCAAGTCGGTTGAGCAGCTGCACCACCGCTTCAAGACGGGCACCAATGAGTACGTCCTAGACAAGGGCCCCGAGTCTCCCAAGTCCATTCCCAAAGTGTCGCTACGGAGTCGAACGCTGCTGTTCGAGCTCGAGGATGGTGCTTTCGAATGGAAGCTAGGTGTGATTTACAGGACCGGCCGTCTCGAGCAGATGCAGCGACTTGCTCGCGAGGAAGCATTCCAGGTCAAGGTGAAGAAGATTCACGAGGAGGAGCTCAGGAGAGAGACAACCAAGCTCAGAACCCGCTCCGCCACGTCTCGAGGCAGATCAAAGCACGACGAGTCTCCCGGAAGAAGACGAAGCCATAGCGAGGACGGAAGGCCGCGGTCGAGCTCAGAGAGCTATCTACGGGGTCCCGCGCCGCGGTACGAGCCCGACGATGCCTGTCTCGGAATGAGCGGCAGGACCCGTGTATCCATCAAGGAGGCGAGGCGGGTGCTGGACGAGCACAACTCGCACAGCTGGAAACGGCGGATAGATCGTCACTTTGCTGCGGCGCGAAACAGCATGAGCGAGTTCCGGAGCCTCTTCTGGGGCGCCGATCACCTCCCCGACGACGTGGAAGACGACGAACATATACTAGAGGTCCCACAGCGTCCAGCCTTGATGTCGACGCTGGTGCATGATCTGCACTTCGTCGTTGACAAGCCTTCTTTCCCCTTGCGAGACCTCCCCGATTTCCTGCACAAGGTCGGCAAGGGGATGCCCAAGGACATGAAATACTCGCTGCTCGTGCCCATGAACGTGGCGATCGACATGGGAGAGGTCAAGGTCTCGCTGAGGGACTACCCGCTGCCCCTGCTGCATGTGCCTAGCCTCAAAGCCGGACAGTCGTCGCGTCTCTCGGCCTTGGCCCTGAAGACAGACTTTGTCATCGCCGAGGAGTTCCACGGCCCGGAGTCGAGTCGCAGAGTGCGGGTGGCCATTATCCCGCCCAGGGAACCCTCGCCGGAGTTGCCAGGCGACCGCGGCCTCACCATCGACGTGCGGCGTACCGTAGGCCCGGTCAAGTCGTACTCGGACATTAGCGTCGACATTAACACGGCCCTGCCCACCAAGTTGACGTGGGGCCCGTGCTACCAGCCCGCGATCCAGGACATGATGATGGTGATCGAGTCCTTCACGAAACCCCAGCTAGATCCGTCGGAGCGTGTGGGGTTCTGGGACAAGATTCGGCTAAACCTGCACTCGCGCGTGCGTGTGGCCTGGAAGGCAGACGGCGACGTTCACTTCGCGCTCAAGGGCACGCGCGATCCGTACCAGGTCACGGGCAACGGGGCCGGCTTCCTCATGTGCTGGCGCAACGATGTGCGCTGGAACGTGCATGTGGATGACGACCCCAAACGCTTCATGACGGTCGACAGCGGCGAATACGTGCTCGCGGTGCCAGACTATGGCAGCTACGCGCGCGCGGCTGCACTGCATGCCGCCGATCCGGGGGCCATGTCGGCCGAAGACTCGCACAGGTCGGGCGCCGCGTTTCAAAAGGTTATCATGAAGCTGTCCGGGCGCGTGCAGTGGCTCGGAGGCCTGGTGTTTGAGCGGGCCATACAGGACGGGAAGCGAAGGTTCGAGTTCAAGCCGCACTACGATGTTGTCCTCAAGACACCGCAGTTTGCCAAGCCCGCGGGAGACAAGCCGTACGACGCGTTCCACGGGTTCCGGAGCCAGCATATCCACCTGTCGGTTGCGGTGTGTGCGCCGGTGGACCGCGAGTGGACGACGCCCAACCCAGAGCCTTCGCGCAGCTACAACACGGTCCACCTCACCCCCCGCTTCTTCACGCACTTCTTTGCGTGGTGGTCGCTCTTCGGCGGCGGCACCATGTCGCTCCCGATACGGCAGGGGTCGCTCTGGCCGGGGCGCGAGAAGAACAGCAAAAAGTTTGGGAGGCACCTGGCGACCATCAAGTACAACCTGCTGCTTGCGCCGCTCTTCCTGAGCCACATATACAGGCACAAGGACGCCGAGGACCCTTCGGAGATGGCGGTCCAGGCGACAGGGATTAAGGTCAGGTTCGACAGCTTCATGCTGGATCTGCACCAGAGGAGGGAGGAGTTCAACACGCGCGACAGAGGCGGCGGCAGATCGCAACAGTCGCGGACTACGGGCATGAAGATCCACGCCGGGCAGCTGGATCTTGCGTCGGTAGACTTACGTGCCGTCTCTGCCAACATCCGCTCGGCGGCGGCCGAGTCGATCAACGAGAATTCGCTTCCAGGGCTCGACCCCAGCGACGACGACACCGATCTCTCTCGCTTCACGATCCCGGACCACGACTTCAGCTGGATCGATATGGACGACTTTGTTGAGCTCGACACGCCCATGCGGGCCGAGTCCAACACCGAGACCAAGATCTTGCCTCTTATGTTTGCCCCTCGGGTGACGTATTTCAGACAGACGGATATCGGCGGGGTGATTGCGGGAGACACGACCAGGACCAGCCCCTTCGGCGAAGAAGACACGCACTCGTGCATAATGAGCCATGACGACGAGCCGCGGCAGGTACAAGAGCAGCTCATCCGTAAGCGGCTGACGCCGCTGTCGGAGCAGATCGAGGCCAATATCCGCACCCTCGGCGAAATCGAGCTCCGGCTGATCAAGACGGACCACCAGGACGCGGACCTGAAGGCGCAGTTTGACCAGCTCACGCGCCACGGCGTGGTGCTCCAGGAGAAAAAGAAGTTCTTGGAGAGCATGCTGCAGCAAATGAAACAGCAGAGCCGTCGCGAGCGGGAGTCTACCGGCAGCGGCGGCGGCAGCGGCGAGTCCAGGAAGAGGTCGGACACGTCGGTCTCGATACCGCTTTCAGAAGGGTCCATCTCGCTGCCGTCGGGCGCCGAGTTCGCCAGCGACTTCAAGAACCGGTTCGTGGTGCACAACATGCAGCTCAAATGGAACAACCTGCTGCGCAACATCATCCTGCGCTACAGCCACCAGGTCAGCCAGCGGCGCGGGTTCGTGTACTACCTCTCGCGGCCGGCCATCAAATTCATCCTCGACATCGTCGAGGAGCAGAACAAGACCAAGACGTCGCGGCCGACGAACGCCTCGACGCCGGCGCCGTCAGGGGCCACGGCATCGCCAGACGCGGGCGGGGCGGACCAGGACACGGCCAGGGAGCTTGAGGACACGATCCGGCGCATGATGCAAGACGCCAAGAGGTTCGAGGGTAGCAGCCACGGACGGGCGGCGGGGGTCGGGGAGGTGCCGGGCGGGGTGTCGATCGGGGACCTGACGGGCGGCATCGCCGACGGGTTCATGCCACAGAACAGCTACCACGTGCGGCTGATCGCGCCGCAGATCCAGTTGCAGAGCGCTAAGAACACTAAGCACGTGGTGCTCGTGACGGCCAAGGGCATGGAGCTCAAGGTGGTGGAGGTGCTGGACAAGGACCGGGTGTCGGACACGGTCAGCGGGCTGGTGCAGCGGCGGTTCATGGTCAGCATGGACAGCACGCAGTTTTTTGTGACGCACCAAAAGTGGTTCTCGATGCAGCTGCTGTCAATGTCGTCGGGCAGCACCTACGGGACGCCGCTCGGCACGTCGTGGCCGCCGTGGGTGCCGATGGAGGTCATGTTCGACTTCCAGACGTCGCCTCTCGGCTTCCGGCGCGTGGTGCAGAAGACGTCGGCGACCCTGCGCTACGACAAGTACAACACGCTGCGGCTCAAGTACAACGACGAGGTCAACAACACGGCGGCGGGCGGCGGCGAGGCCGACAGCACGACGTCGTCGCCGCACGAGGCGACGGCGGCGGCAGAGCAGCGCATGGACAACCTGTGGGTCGAGTTCCCGCAGGCGCGCGCGCTGTGCAACTCGTCGCAGTACTACGCCATGTACGTCATCGTGCTGGACCTCCTGATGTACAGCGAGCCGACGGAGAAGCACCGCAGCGAGCGGCTCGAGAAGATCATGCTAGCGTCCGATTTCAGCGACCTGCGGGGCGCGCCGGAGATGGTGGTCAAGCTGCAGGACCGCATCCGTCAGCTGCAGGACATCCGCACGCACTTCCAGGTGCACGCCAAGCACCTGGACCGCCGGAGCTGGGAGCACCGCCTGGCGCTGGAGCGGGACCTGGCGGCGTGCGAGGACGAGCTCTTCTTCACCATGAAGGCCATCACGTCTTCGCAGGGCAAGTACGAGACGGCGACGCAGAACGACACCCTGCTCAAGTGGAGCATCTCGGCCCGCGACATCGTGTGGCATCTGATTCGCGACAATAACGAGCCACTGGTTGAGCTGCAGCTCAAGGACGTCGAGTACGACCGCACCGACAACGCCGACGGCTCCCACGCCAACGAAGTGCGTGTCGGCAAGATCCTGGGGCTCAACCTGCTGCCGGATGCCATCTACCCGGAGATGGTTGCGCCTTACATCGACGAGCGTAATGGCAGTGCCGCGCCCGCCGCTGTCACCCCCAACACCGTCACCTCCTCACCAGCAACGTCGGCGGCGAAGGCGTCATCACCGTCCGGCGACACGGGCAGCCAGCCCATGATCCTGGTCCGCTGGAACATGCTCGAGGCTATTGCCGGCATCCCCGTCATGTCGCATTTCGAGGTCAACCTGTTCCCGCTCAAGATCCAACTCGAGCGCGAGGTGGGCAAGAAGCTGTTCGAGTATATCTTCCCTGACATGGACAAGGATCGCCAGGACGCAGTCGCGGCGGCGGCGGCGGTGGCATCAGGCAAGGGCGATTCGCCCTTTGCACTCCGGGCGGCGGGATCAGACCGCGACGACGGCGGTGACGAAACGCTGGAAGGAAGCGGCCGCAGCTACGGCCACCACCAGCAGTATCTGAGCGATAGAGACGCCTCGGCAGCATTCGACACGCGGGCCGGGTCGCTGGAGCTGCGGCTCCGACCCACGCTCACGTCCGATGTGCAGGCGGTGGGATCCAAGCCCAAGGCAATCAGCGTGCACTCGGCCGAGACGGGCCACTCGTTCCGCCTGTTCAGGTCGTCAGCGACGGGGGCGACGTCGCGCACGGCGAGCAAGAAACCGTCGGCCGAGTCTCTGCGGTCGTTCGGGACGCCGAGGCCGGGGATCGGGCGCGCGGGCACGGGCTTCTCTACAATCGCGGGCGACTCCAAGAAGGGGTCGTCGCGGTTCGCGCTGCGCAGCAGGGGCCAGGGGGCGAGCGACGAAAAGGCCGACAAGCCGTCGGACGACCTGACCAAGATGATCACGCGTGCCAGCAGCTACATGACGTTCGCCTACATCAAGCTGCCCTCGGTCGTTCTCTGCCTCAGCTACAAGGGCAAGGGCGACCGCAACCTCGAGGACGTGCACGACTTTGTGTTCCGGCTGCCCACCATCGAGTATCGCAACAAGACGTGGTCGAACCTGGACCTTGCCCTGGCGTTCAAGAGCCGCGTCATCAAGGCGCTGATTTCGCACACGGGCGCCATCATCGGCAACAAGTTCTCGCGCCACCGCCCCAACATGGCCCAGCAGTCCAAGCTGCGCGAGCTGGCTTCAAGCTCCGTGCTCCTGTCCAACCCGGCCGTCGCCGACTCGAAGGACAACAGCGGCGACGACTCGTCCTCGCTTGTCGACTACTCGCGCTCGCCCCCGCGCTCTCTGCGGAGCTCCGCGTCGTCAGTCCCGGCGCCCCGCGGTGCCAGCCGGAGCCCGAGCGTCGCCTCGGCCAACTCACAGCCCGGCGGCAGTCGCGGCACGTCGGCCAACGGCCCCCCGGGTTCATCATCAGGGCCGCCCGTCCCAACCTTCCTGATGATGACGCCACCGACGCCACAGGAGACACAGAAGCCCACATTTGCCTCGAACAGCAACGGCAACGGCAACGGGACGACGCCCTCTGGCGACAGCCTTCGACCCAAATCCGTAGGCAGCATGCGCCTCTTCAACGACGTCTCCAACGAAGCGCCCGAACGGCGGCGCACCGGCCTGGGTGGCATGCGAGAGCGGCTCAGCGCCTTCGCTTCGAGACGGAAAGACCGCGAGAGCTCTAGTCCCGAATCGCGGGGCCTGCGAGAAGACGATGGCGACGCCGCAGTTGCTGCTTTCGACGACAGCGAAGAGGAGGGCGGCCGGCTCCCCGACGGCAGTCTGATCAAAAGGCCGACCCGCGGCCCTGGGCGGGGAAGGCTGAGCCAGTAAAGCCTGCGCGTCTATCGCCTATCACATGTATTTCTCACGTTGATATTCCATGCCATCCTGTCTTCACCTTTTCTTTCATTCCTCCGTTTTCCCACTCTTTTTTTCTAATATTCCTTCTGGTCGAGGTCAATCCACTCCTTGGATCACCTCTACCTTTTCCTCTTTATACCCTACACATTCCAGGACACATTTTCTTTTTCTCCGTACACTGTCTGTAACACACCTAGAGTTCTCCTGCCACCCAGCATGGGGAAACCCGATACACGCAACACGCAACACCCATTTTATGTTTTTATGCTGGCTTCCGGGATCGAGTGCCGAGGAAAATAGACGCACTCAACTAGATGGAATAGAAAGGCAACGCGGAATACGCATCACTTTACAGCGTGGGTACAAGGTACTTGCTTTTTTTTTCTGTCCGGTCTATCCTTTTGCGATGCCGACCTCGCCTTCCTGCATCCTGTCCTCGGTCGACTGACTGGCAATATGTCGAGTGTGTAGGATTTTTTCTTGTTTTACTTTTTTTTGTTCGTGTATTAAGGATAAGCGAATGGAAATAGAAAAAGCAGCCGATTGATTTTGATACTTGTTACTACTTCCACAAAACCCAGACCCCGTGCCGTTGGCTCTCCGATCGTTCGGGATAATACGAAGGAGAAGGGGCGGCCGTAGCCTTGTGTGCTTGTTGCAACGGAGGGGACCGGAAAAGAAAGTCGGAGGAAAAGCCGATATCAGACGGCACATCTACAGGCCTCTGATATTTGCCTGTTCTGCTCATATAGGAGAGTCGGGCATTTGACCCGTCTTCTCGTGTGTGTGGGATCCCCACGGCGGCAAGGGCGGGCGGGTGCTCTCCACGGCAAATCACGAAACGTTACGGTGCTGAGACCTCCCAATGTGGACCCCCAATGTGGACCAAGCTGGCGCTTCTGGCGGGTGCTCCTCCTGCTCGGCTTTCGTCGTCATCACCACGTCCGTCGGCCGCGGGGCGGTAGTGCAATAAAGGGAGCCTCAGTGAGCCCAAGAGGAGGGGGGGTAGTAGACGATGGGTAACAGGTAACAGCAATAGCAATAGCAACAGCAACAGCAACGGCGGCAGCACGATGCGTGTCAGCGACGTGCAGAGCGAGATGGGCTTGGCAGCAAGCAACAGCGTTGAGAGGGGCAGAGGCGGGCGGGCCTGGGGCGACGAGTGGGCGGCATGGTCGGGCAGCAGCAGCACGGGCGCAGCTTCGACGAGGAGGACATAAGAAACGACCGCTTGGGCCTTGTCGACCCCGCGGCCGGACCAGGCAAGCGGGCACAGTCCTTCTGAGCAAGCAGGCAGGGCTATTGAGATAGTTTTGTTGACATGCCTGGTTTTGTTTCACATCAAACTGTTATACTTTTTTTTTCTTTCTTTCCTTTTCTCCTTCCATATCCAGTCGAGGTTACACTGCAGGAGTCTTGACTTCCTGCCCCAACTTCGTCATCCGGGCAATAGAACTTGCACGAACACCTCGGCTCCGTCTGGTGGCTTTGAACCCACGATATATAGCGCAAGCGCTAGTCGGCGCGGGCAAGTGGACACTGTGGAGAGAAAGTGCGCCAACCCCACGGGCGCACCTATGTACGACCGACCATCGCATATAAATCTGAAGTTTGATAACGTTAAACTGGACCACCCCGGGCGCGTCGGGAGATCGTCCGTCCAATAGCTGAAGGTTCCCTTTCCGGTTTCCTTATTCTTGCTTGTTTTCCTTATCATGCCTGATTCATGCATCCTTTTCTGTTTGCTGTATCGTAGAAATATAATTTAGGCGTCAACTAGGAAGGTGCCCATGTGGGTGTCCGGTTATGTAGCTTATGGATGTGGACCGTGGGCCTTTCTTTTTTATTTTTCCCTTTTTCATTTTCATTTTCGGTTTTCTTTTCCTGTCTCAGCGATGTACCCGGGAGTGGCCCCAGCGCGAGTCGTCGTGCGTAGCCAAAAGATAAG
This sequence comes from Magnaporthiopsis rhizophila, assembly GCA_003049465.1. Taxonomy (NCBI): domain Eukaryota; kingdom Fungi; phylum Ascomycota; class Sordariomycetes; order Magnaporthales; family Magnaporthaceae; genus Magnaporthiopsis; species Magnaporthiopsis rhizophila. The sequence goes on along the minus strand of PYSS01000050.1, from coordinate 28,576 downwards.
GTTGCTTGCTTTTAAGGCCAGACAATGGAAGACTGGACGCACACGCGGGGTATCCTGACGGGTTGCATGCAAATGCAATCGGCGACAATGGTGGGAACAAGCCCTCACGCTGGGTCGGCTTGGCCTGGCCCATTTTCCCGGGCAGCACTCGCTGACGTTGCATCGCAGGAGGGTTTGCCCTTGTGCGACGCATCTCCTCGGCAGCGTTATCTCACTTGCTGACCAACACCTCGACCCGGGTTGACTGGGCCAGGCACGTGGGACAGATAGGGACTGCACGAGTTCCTGGCATCCATCCACCCAGCCCTGCATGGCGGGCGCTGATAGGCTGCAGCCCGTGGTGTGTTGCCCCGAGGTGTGACTTGATGTGGGGCATCATGACGGCAGCGGCCAGTCCGAGTTGGATGACGGAGCCAGAGAGACCCCTTATCTTTGGGTTCCGTGTGCTTGCGCTGAGTGATGCAGGCACGGCAGGGCAGCAGCGCCTGCTCGGTAACTCGTGCTAGATAACCCTAGTTGGGAGGGGTGGGTGGTGCCTGCCCGCCTTGTCGATGTGAGCCGGCTGTCTCGGACAGATGTCTGACTCCCTCCTCCTGATTAGCATTTGCTTCCCATCTTCTCTCCTGTCCATCCTTCCCTCTGTTTGCTTTTTGACTTCTTCTCCTCTCTGCTCGCACCCGGACGCTGTAGGCACGCGAGCGCTGTTGCATCGCGGGCCACCGCTTGGGATCCATCGGAATTCCTAGCCATGCCATCCCACCTTTGACGGCTCAGACCCCCACAAAGACACGACACACATCTGCATGCCTACCCGACTCGGTGCCGGCGCATGCGTGCCCAGCTAAAAACGTCTTGGCTTGCCTTTGCTTGCAGCACCATAGCACACTGCCCGCCCGACCCGACCCATCTGTTGATGCCTCGTCCCCATTAAGCCTTGGCTGCGTGTTAGCTGTGCGGCGCTGTGCCAAAATCCAGGGTTCCCGCCCGGTCAGGCGCAAATCGCCCTTGACCCCCGTCGGTCGGGAGGTCGGTCCCTGGATCGCCCGCCCCCTGGCGCCCTCTGTTTGCCTCAAACCAGTCCACCATGCCCCTGCACGTGACCCGCGCAACAAGGGTCCGCTACCCGTCTCCTTGTCTGGGACAAAATGATGTCTCCGAGGGGCCTCCTTGTTTTTGGCAACGTTCACCACCACACCACACAGCCTCAGAAGACTGCCATCGACAGCACCGCCACCACGATCAACACCCACGCCAGCCCGGGCGAGCCGCAGGAACAGCAGCAACGCCCACGCCAGCAGAACCCCTTGGCCCACTCTCTCGCCGGATCCCGCCTCTGGGCTTCCTCATCAGCGACCCAGAAGGATGAATCCGGCTGCATTGACCGGGACACCAGCGGCTACGGCACCAAGATCACCGCTGCCACCACTATCACACCGTTGCCAGTCAACTCGACAACCGCCCATCACACAATGACTGTGAGGTCTCGCCCGAGGCTCGGCCCCGGCGCCGGGTCTGTCGCTGTCTCGACTGCCGCAGCCGCCAGTCCCCTGACGAGCCCTGGCTCAAGCCCTCCACACGCCATCACGAGCCCGGTCTGCATTCCCTCCACCCGCCATCAGCAGCGCGAGGCAAAGAAGCGCTACCACCGACACCAACACCAGCACCAGCACCAGCCCGCTCGCCGCGAAATGCACAGTCCTGACGCCATCCCGCCTTCGGTTGCCGCCCTCCTGGCCGTCACCAGCATTCCCCGCTCCAAGGCCCGGAGGTCTTCGGGCCTGGCCGCTGGGGCCACCCGCCAGCGCGCACTTCGGGATGATTCGATGACCGTGGATGCCATTATGCAGCGCGCACAGAGGACCGAGGAGGAAATCAGCCTGAGTTTGTCGAATGACCCTCTGGGCCTCCTGCTCGGTACCTCGGACAAGGGCCAGGACTCGGACCCTGGCCCTTTCGCCACCGACTTTGATGACGACGCCTCATCGATTGCGGGGAGCACCCACAGCACCAACCTATCCGGCCACACCATCTCGGTCGAATCGTTCCTGTCATTAGGCGACTCGTATGGCTCCCTCAGCAGCCGGTCCCAAACCACCTCTCCACGCACTCCCGACACGCCCCTATCGCCCTTTACGCCGCCGTGCCGCTCCCGCTCTGCCCGACGGAGGAGCTCCAATGGCCCGTTGCGGCGACGGCTCGAGCCCGTCTCGCCGCCCTCTGGGGGCGCGGCTCTAGACGATCATCCCCTGGCCGCAAAGCGCCCCGCCGTGTCGGCCGCCCCCGTCGACGAACTGGATTTCCGCGTCTTCGGCTCCTCGCCTGCTCCCTCGGTCGAGTGGCGGGGCTTCGACATGGTTTCGCCCTTGCAACCGCTCAAGTCGGCATTCAAGAGCAACCTCACAGCTTCTCTCCGCGCGCTGAGAAACGCAGCCCGCTCCATCTCGGCCTTGGGCCAAGCCTCAATCCCGCCCGAGGACTTCCTAACCCGGTCGATACTGACCATCGACCCCCGCGTGCCCTTCACCGACGAGCGCAGGCCACCGCAGCTCGACGAGGAGCCCAGCGCTGCCCTCCGCCGTTACCTTAACCCAACCACGAGTGCCCGAATGGAGTCGCGCCCACCCTCGGTCCCTCCAGCCGTTCGTTCGTCCTTCACCGCGTCGATCCAGATGCAGACGTACAAGGTACGCCGCGCTCGGCTCGGTGCTGCTACTGCTTCTCAGTCCGGAATTCCGCACCCAAGCCCGCAGCTTGGCCAACCTCCTGCGTTAGATCCGACCGAGGGAGTCGCCGGCCCAGAGGCCCCGGCTGGTGCCGTACCGCCCGGCTCCTCAGGTTCTGCCTCGGCCGCCCAGCCAGTACCGCTAGCTATTCCGGGTCGCCAACGCGAGATGCGCGAAAATTCCGATTTTATCCGAATTGCTGTCATGGAGATGGCCATGCGGAAGAGGGGCAAGTTGGACGACCAGCGGCCCGGCCGAGCACGATGGGCACTGCCCGCGCGAAGGACCAGCACCACACCCTACCAGATTGGTCCAGATGGTGTTCCGATGAGATGGGTTGCTATTCCTGCTATATGATGGTTGAGATATATTTGCATATATGATGCCCCACGGCTCCTTGCTTCTATTTTGCAATTTTTCTTTTCTACTTATATCTTGGCCTTCGTGTCCAACAGCATTTGTAAGCATTTTTGGATTTCATTTTCTTGATCTTGTGTATATTTTGCGTCATATCAGCGGAATGGCGAACTGGGAATTCCAATGGATTTGCAGGGGTCTACCGCAGTGTACGTCCTCGAGCGGTGGCATGTTATTACCGCTTGCTTCTGCCCTCTGGGCCGTCTCCATCTCTCCATTCACTCGCCATTCGTCATTCGTTTTAGACGTGCCTGGCAACGTTCTCGCCAAGCACCTACTGTTTATAGTCGGACGCATTTTGTCCTTGTATTTTCTTCCATCTGCTGTCCATCTGCCGTCCGCCTGCGTCTATCTGCCCTCCATCTGCCGTGTGTCTGCCGTGACGGATCTTATGTTCGGACCTTTTGGGGCCCGGTTCCGCCAGCAGTTATTTGCTCCACAACTGCTGCGGGGGGTTCGGAGTGTCGACACACAAGATTTTTATCCGGTGGGTTTAGGTGGCACCCGGATGGGACCGACGTCCCCTGCTCTCATGCACACAGAAGTAAAAAAAGAAGAAAAAGGAAGGAAAGAAGAAAAAGGAAAGAAAGAAGAAAAAAAGATCGACACCGATATCGGCCCCACAGCAAGCATGCTTATAGACCTGGTTGTGATGTGGCCGGGCCGCTCCGTCGTACGACAGGCAGACCATGGCCAACACATGCATTTAGCAAGCATCTTGGGCTGTCGTGCATCACATGAAACGAGACAAACATTTCATGTACCCCCACAACCATACCGGATATCGGGGCGGAAGCCCGAGTCACAACAGACAGCTTTTTGTTTCCCCAGAACCTCGGCTTGGACAAGGCCGAGCCAAGCCGGCTTTGGAGTGAAACGAATACCTACCTTACCTATGTGCATACTGTACAGGCAGTCGACCTTCGTCGTAGGGGGTTTCGTGCCCTGCAAAAAAAAAAAAAAAAAAAAAAAAANCCCCAAAAAAAAAAAAAAAAAAAAAAAAAAAAAAAAAAAAAAAAAAAAAAAAAGTCAGTAGTAACTCACCTCACAGCGTCATACAACATTTAGATTCGGGAGAGCTCAAACCCTGTCATTGTAAGGGATGAAAACATTGTTCCGGTATATAGGTTGGGAAGTTGTTTGGATGAAAAGCAGGAGATCTTCAATGTTTTGTGATCGTGGAAGGGTGCCCGTCCGTATATGCACAACCACAAGGTTCGATATTGAGGTTATATACATATATGGTGCGACGACACATGCATCTCTTATCTGCATTGTCCGCCGGGCCTATCGCATCCTAGAAGTTTAATAAAAGACTCCCCAGCCTATGCACCAAAGAGATAACGGCGCCGCACATGATTGCCCAGTTCAGCCCACAGTCTGCACAAGCTCGCTCGTCTTGCTGCTTTTGTAATCGTAAAGTTCTTCCGCATCTATGTACACAACACGCCATGTCTGACCGGCTAGATAGATGCCCAAGGCCTTAGCCTTGTCAACACCCTACTCCTCGTTCGCCTGCTGCGCTGCTGCCGTCTCGGCCTTTCTTGCTTCCGCCGAGCTGGCCCACTCCTGGGCCTTAGCGGTAACCTTCTCACGGCTCTTGGCATCGCCGTTGGCTTCCTCCCACTTGGCCCAGCGCTGGAACCACGCCTTGGCCTGCCGCGGCTTGAGGCCTTTGACCTTTGTGCCGCGCTCAAATACGTCCCGCACCACACCCGCGTCCTTGTCCGCCGCCGCCGTCTCCAGGTCCAGAAGCTGGTTCCACAGGTCGAACCGCTTGGGGTAGGTTGCTAGTAGGCCCTCGAACACCGTCCGGCCGCGCTCGGGCTCGCCGCCCGCACACCTGAACTCGAGAGCCGCGAACTTGCTCGTCAACGTCAGATGCGCCCGGCTGTCCAGCGATTTGAGTGCCCGTGGGAGCAGGGCTCGCCCGCGCTCTGCAGAGCCTCCTGAGGTGTAGAGGAAGTGCGCATAGTTAAGCCACACATCGGGCGACTTGCTACCAAACTTCTTGACCATTGCTTGGAACAGCTCATCCACCTTCTTTATCGTGATACGTGTCACCAACTGGTCAGTATAAGGCTTTTTTTTTTTTTTAGACTGCGTTGAGAAGGTTCAAGAGGGGGTGACCAAAGAACTCACGTCGTTCTTGCCCGACTGGATGCAAATGCTCGTCAGCCGCTCGTAGACCTCCTGCTCGTCGTTGTACTGGCAGGCCCGCTTAAAGACCTCGTCGAGCGTCTTGTCGGTTCCGTACGCCACCTCGAGGTTGAGGTATGCGATCCAAACGTTGAGCTTTTCTGTCTCCTCACGCACGTTGATGGTGTTGATGGCCCTCTCGGCGATCTCGCGCGCCTTGGACAGCTCGCTCACCTGCATCTGGAAGGCCATGTATGCGATCCAGAGCGATGACGAGTTTGGCTGTCCAAGCAAGAGTCTTTCGAAATCGCTGGCGGCCTGCGGTCCCTTAGAGTCCAGGTCGCCTGTCCTATCCACCTCCACATCCACCTTTTTCCGTTTCTTACTCTTCTTGGTTATGATGCCCGACTCATCTACTTCTGCCCCGTCGACTGTCTCGTCCAATCCGCCGCCAGACCAGTCGAACCCCCCAGCGTCAAGCCCCGACAGAGAGTCATCCTCCTGAACATCGGCCATGGACGTTTCGTCGCCGTCTTCGTCGTCCAGCCCATCTTCATCCAAAGATACTCCCTCCTCGCCACCCGTAAATAGAACGACGCTATCGGCGTCCTCCATGTCTTCATCCTCGGAGGCCGAGTCCCCAGAATCGTCAGACGCGAGGTCTGCGCCGGCGTCTTCTTCCTCATCGTCGTCGCCTTCCATGTCCTCGTCAGAATCGGCATCTTTAAAGTATGATGGCTTCAGGCCCAGGGCCATTTTCCTCTTTGCCGCATCGACACTGAGAACGATTGCCTTGACGCTGTCTCCTTCTTTGTACAGCCTGGTTGCATCCTTGACCGGCTTGTCTGCCATCTCCGTCCTATGGCAGAGGCCGCTGACGTTGGCCGACTTGTCTACCAGGATGAAGGCGCCAAAATCGGCAACCTTGCGCACCTTCCCAGTAACGACCTGTCCCTTCTTGAAATCGGCGAATCCAGGCAGGGGTTTGTAGTCTTCGTCGACCACCGAGGCCTTGAGGCTCATCTGCACCTGGCCGGTCGCAGCGTTGACTGCCAAGACTCGGCCCTTGACGAGCTGGTCCACCTGGAAATGGTCTTTCCACTCCTTCAGATACGCGTCTGAAAGATCAGCAATCCGGACGAAGGCGTCCACGCCGCCGAGACTGACGAAAAGGCCCTTGTCTGACACGTTTTTGACAAAGCCGCGGATGATGCTCCCAACCTCGATCTGCGAGACGGCCGTGATTTCACGGTCCTTCACCGGAAGGGCCGAGTTCAGCACGCGTGATTCCCGGGTCGAGAGCCTGACCTTCTTGTTGCTCCTGTCGACGCCGACCACGGCGACGCGCATGATGTCATTCTTGGAATACTTGAGCGGGTTGGCTTGATCGTAGTCGTCGCTGAGATCCACCATGTGCACTGGCCCAGACACGGTATCACTGATCTGTATCAACACTTGACGGTCGTTCACCTTGGTAACCCTGGCGAGCATCACCGTGTCCTTTTGCAGCTCGTCCCACGTCAGACGCTCGTTGGGGCGCGCCGACCGCGCCGAGAGATCAAGATGACCGTTTTCCGTGTTGAGAGACACCACCCTGGTGCGGAGGGCCGACCCAACCGGGAAGTGTTGCCGTAGGTCCTTGCTCAGAGAGCTGTCGTCCGACACCTCGGCCGCGCGAATCCTCCCGCGTACCGCAGGCGACAGATTCACCCAGAGGCAGTTGCCGTCGTTATTGTTCACAAACGAGAGGCAGCTGGACCCAGCCTTGACATCGTCCAGCGCCAGTGGTTTGTAGCCGCGCGCCGTCTCGCGGAGGCTACTCGGCTTGGCTGTGAGCTCCAGTACCGAGTGCGCGGTGCGGTGCGAGAAGGGCAAGAAGCGGTAGTTGCGCGCGTCGTGAACGCCAATGACGCGAACATCTATGACCTGCTTGGCTGTAAACTTGTGGAGCGGGTCCTTGGGGTCCTCGATCTCGTCCCACGAGTCGAAGACCTCGGACACGTCGACACGTCCCTGGACGTTGTCGCCGAGAGCTACGTTCAGCTGCGTCTTTTTGACCGAGGAAATCCTGGCCTTTGTGATCCTGCCCACAGTGATGTCGTCCGTCGAGCTGATGGTCGAGTCGACGGCGTTGGCGATGGGTTTGGATGTCGCGGATTGCTTGTCGGCCTTGCTTGGCGGTTCTGCATCGGGCATGGCGACCACTAGGCGCTTGTCGTCGACTGAGTGCACCTTGACGAGGATGGGCTGTTGCAAACGGAGGCCGAAGCTCTCCTGTGCCTGCATTTCCGCCGTCATCAGCGATCGTGGGAGCAGGGCAGAGAGGTTGCCGGCAAACTGCACAAAAACGGCCGTGGTCGTGATGTTCCGGACAAGTCCCTGGGCCAGCGACCCAACTTTGGCGTCTTGCAGCGCGGTGAGCAGCCGGCCATCCTTGCTTGCCTTGACGAGACTGGGCTTCAGCGAGAGCGCGATAGCCCTCCGGCCTTCGTCCTTCTCCAGCACCACCAAGCCGTCAAGGGTCTGCCCAACGCGTATCTTGTTGAGCGCTGACTGGTTCTTGGAGGCCGACTTATCCGTCAGGTGGCTGGATCGCAGCACGGCCTTGAGCAAGCTGTCAACGAGCTCCAAGGAGATCTCGTCCTCGGATTTTTGCGTAACTTTTGCGGAAACAAGCTGCCCGAGCTTGAGCGTCTGTAGGGCCAGCCGCTTCTCCATGCCAAAAGCCGCAGGGTCCTTGCACGAGACGATGAGGCGCTTGGCGGCAGGGTCAACATTGACGACGTGGACGTTTACGACCTGGCCAACTCGAAAGTGCTCGTTGGGGTCCCGGATGTACGCCTCGCTCATCTCCGAGATGGGCATGAACCCCCTCAGAGTACCGTAGAACTGCACAAAAGCCCCGATGGACTTGATCTTGACGATGGTGCCGGGAAACTGCTGCCCGACAGAAACCTCGTCGAAGGCCTTGATCGGTTTCGTCTCGGAATTTAACAGCGTCTTCTTCAGCGTCAGGCGTAGCTGGTGCTTGGCAGGGTCTATGGATAGCACACGGGCCTTGACCTTGAGTCCCTCTTTGAACTTTTTCTCGGGGTGCTGCAGTCGCACGTCGGCCAGGTGCATCTCTGGGACGAATCCTGTGATTCCCTCGGCGAGCCGCACGATCAGGCCACTCACTCCATCCTCCTTTATGACCAGCTTCTCGATTGTGACACTGACGACGTCACCGACCGGCACGTCCTCGATGCGCAGATACGGCCGCTCGAGTACGCTCCTCTCAAAGGACACGAGGAATACGCCATCGAGGGCGCTGTAGCCAATGACCCTGCCGCGGTGGGTCGAGCCGGTCTCGTAAGGGCCGCTAGTCTCGTAAAGGGCATCAATTTTCCCATCCTTGACCCTAGAGATGTGCACAAAGCCGGGAACACCCTCAACGCCGACATCGACGAAGAGCCCAATGTCCGGCTTCACCCTGCGGACAACACACTCCTCCACTGTGGAGGAACCTGGAAGGACTGCCAGGGGGTGGACGTCATCCTTGCCTTCGACGGCGACGAGTTTCGGCTTGAGACTAGTGACATGAGGAAGCAAGCTGATGCCGAGTTTCGGACTTTCTGCAGCGGGGAAGTTGCATATTATCCTGGCCTTGATCTTGGATCCCGCTTTGTAGGTCTCTTGCAAGTCGATCCCGTCGGGACCGCAGCCGGAGTGGATGACATCGGCGGTCACATCGAGGTGACCAATGACCTTACCAATAAGACCTCTTGAGGACACATTGGATACCAGGACCTCGACGGCGGTGCCTGGCAGGAACGTGTTGATAGTCTTTGCGCTAGCCGGGTAAAGCTTGAGGTTTCCCAGGTTGCCCGAAAGCAGCGAGAGCCGAGCAACCGTTCCGCTGGCGCGTCGTCCAGAGACCAGAAACATGTGCACGCAGCCCGGCACCAGGCGGGTCGGCGGGATGCTGGGGTCCACCTCCTTCTTGGGCAGAAACCCGCGAAGCTGAGAGTCCTGAATGCCGAGCGAGACGACATAACCATGGTCCTCAACGCTAAGGATCGAGCCTGCCACCGTGCTGTTTTCGACGACATCGGACTCGGCAAGACCCGAGTTCGCGAGTTCTGGATAGAGCGAAAGTTCGATGCGGCGCTTGGCCTTTGCTGGTGCCGGGCCAGAATCTGTCGATGATACGTAGGCACGGACAAACTGGCCGACCGAAAACAGCGCGGCGAGGCCGCTTTCACTCCCATCATCGGCGTCGTCCTGCTCTTCCTCGCCGGCCGCGGCATCGGACTCGAGTTTTTTCGTGAGGTGTTCCGAAACAGCTGTGATGGGGACATGGCCGACGATGCTGTTGGGAAGAGACAGCTCCAGCTCGAGGGAGCCAATCTTGCTGACCTGCCCGAGAACAAGCGATCCTTTGACGAGTCTCTGTTGCATGGTCAGCCGGGGTCCAAAAGGACGTGGTACCACCCAGGCTGAGAGAAAGGGGGCGTCGCGGGGTTATGCGCACCTTGAAATTCAAGCTCTCCACCCTAACTTCGTTCCGGTCTTTTGTCGTAGAGAAAGCAGCAGTCTCTTTGGGCTTTGTCGATTTTGTCTTTTTCTTGGTGGACTGGCCGGATTTGCGATCGTGGACGCCCGACTCTTGCTCGAACAACACATCCTTCTTTGCCTGGATCTGGATCTGCTTGTGCTCGAGCGGAGAGAGGACACTGCCACCGCCCCGAGGAAACATGGGCTCGTCCTCCTTGAGGCGCGAGATCACGGGTGGCGCGCTGGCATGGCTGGCGGTCCTGTCGTCCTGCTTCGGCGCCGCCTTGTCTTTGGGATTGGAAGCCGCCTGCGACTTGGCGCGTTTGGACGGTGGCTCGCCCGAGATCCTCTTGGCTGGTGTTGCATGGGAATACTTGTTCTCAGGCGCATCTTTGCGCTTTAAGGAGCCCATGTCGACGACGATGCAGCTCGGCTTTCACCACTGTTGGTCTTGTTCAATGGCCAATTCGGTGGTCCCTGAGAACTCTGGTCGCGAGCTAGCTCTCAGCGGCGGCAGAAAAAAAAATCTTAGTGGGGCTCCCTTGACCGCCGACAGGCATAGTGGCCGATAAGATAACGTCCCCGTCGCTGGCTCGAGGCCCAAAATAAAACGTGCACCTCAACCAAATTTGCCTTGCACCACGCTCCTAGCATAAAAACACCTGCGAATCTCCTTAAACAAGAGAGATAAGAAAAGGAAAAAAGATAGGATATAAGAAAAGATAAGAAATAGGAAAAAGATGTAAATACCTTGTGCGTAGTAGTATTTGTAAGTATATGTTTTAACAGCAAATTTAAAGCTGCGTGTTAGATGAAAGTTGCTCCTTTTGGTAGGTGCAGCAGGTGGTGCAGAGGTGCACGTTTTATTCTGGGCCTCGTGGCTGGATCCATGGATGCTGAGATCGACTAATTGCTGGTGGGTCACAGCTCCGATAGCGTGGACACGCGGGGGAAGTCGCTGGCAGGGGCCGAGGTTGGGGCTCGATGACGCTGACCATCAACCACGCGCACCGGTTAGCGCAGGCAGGGAGGCAGCTGCTTTGCTTGAATCGCCCCAACACACGCCCACCCTACTGGCCCGACGAGGCTGGCATGCTGGCTCGCTAGCAGCTCCTCCCTCCAACGGTGTTCCATTCCGACCATCCAGACTCTTTCCTAATGCAGTAACAAACCTCTCCCGACCCTGTCGGGTTCTGTAAATCTGTACATCCACGCGCCCACCGTGGCTATGACGGCACCGTCAACCTGCGCGACAAAGCCCGGGCGCACAGCGGCGTCAGTCTCTTCGATTTCGTTTCCGTCCGCCGGCCTAGATGTTCACATTCTCGCTCGCCATGAGCCCCTGGAAGCGAGCGCGGCCGAATCCCGTCGGTGGCACCGGCGCATCCAGCACGGCCAGTCTCCCTCTTCCGCGGCCGGGCCCAGAAGACACACACTCGCGACTACGGCCCGGGCCCGAGGCGGCCGCATCGTCTCCGAACCTCTCGATACCCTCAGAACCATCGCAGGCGCCGGCGCCGGAAATCCAGGCGTCCGACAAAGGCCCCTCCGTCAACGGCAATCCGCCGCAACCGCTGCCCAAGCAAGTCAAGAAAACACGGAGCTGGTATGGCTCCTGGCCTCGCGCCCCGCAGGCCAAGGCAGCCCCATCGACGCAGGTCGCCCGAGAGTCTATACTTGGGGGTACGTTGAAGCCCGACACAACACTCGACCTGTCTCACTATGATGCCAAAAACGCCTCCGCAGACGATACCAGTGACGCCGCTGCCGATAACGGCGGCGTTGCTACGCTCTCGACGCTCTCGCGCATCAGCGAAAACGAGCCAGATGGAGCCCATGCGAACACTGTCTCGGAGCCCGCCGCTGCCGTCACTCCGCGTCGCGAGCCCTCCGACACCACCGAAGGGGCAGCCGCAGAAGCTCCATCGCCTGCCGAACAAGTGCCTCAGATCGCTACTACTGAGCTTCCGCAACAGCCTACAACATCTTCCGGCTGGCTTGGCTGGCTGAGCAGACCAGCAGCCGTGGTGGCTGCCCCGGCTCCGCCAGAGCCACCAGCCGCGGAGGGTAACAAGCCAGCTACTCCGTTGGAACAAGAACAGGCCCGGGATGGACATGCGGTTCCCAAAGCCAATGATATGCAGGAATCATCCACGAGCCCACACGAGATGGTGCCCCCCAAATCTCCGCCGCTTCCAGATCCCACTGGCTCGTCTTGGTTTGGATTTTGGCCAGCTCGAGCCCCCGCCAAGCAGCCAGAGCCAGTCGATGACCAGGATGTCGTGAAGAAGGACGGCGGGCCAACGTCACAACTTACAGTCGGCACCGAACCAGCAAAAGAGCAAGAAGACGTGGTCATGCAGGATGCACCAGTAACTTCACCACAGGCGCAACCTGCCGGGTCTACTTGGGCTTTCTGGTCCAGGGACACTAAGAGTAAGCCTGGAAGTGCAGGCGCCTCGACTCGTGAGCCGGGTGAGATTGCCGTGATGGGGCAGGGCTCGGAAGCTCATCCTCAGCCAGCAAGCAATGCCGGAGTCAACAGCACTACTCCTGTGGCAAAGGAATCCGCGCCTGGAACCCATACCAAGGACTCGGGCAAGAAGACCAAGAGACTCCGACCCCAGTCCATGGATACTGACGAGCCCGGAGCTCGACCTGGCACCCCAGCCTCGAGCTCCTCGGTGGCAGCGGACTCGGCCAGTATCAGATCGGCCATGCAGACGTCCGACAGCACTGCCAAGAACCCTGGCACAAACCTCCTGCTCCCGTCGTTCAGGTCGACGTACCGGATGAAGGGAAACCTGTCCATCCTGCACCAAATCAGACGGTTCCTTCTCCGAACGCAACAGTCGCCTCCGTCCAATCACGTGTTCCTGGCCCGAGAGCCGCCAAAGATCAAGAAAGCGCTTGCGATCGGCGTGCACGGTTTATTCCCGGCGACCTACCTGCGGCCCATGATAGGGCAGCCCACGGGCACGTCCATCAAGTTCGCCAACCATTGCGCCGATAGCATCCGGCGGTGGGCTGATAGTCATGGATGCGAGGGGTGCGAGATTCAAAAGGTGGCGCTGGAGGGTGAAGGCAAGATCGGGGACCGTGTCGAGAATCTTTGGAAGCTTCTCCTGAACTGGATCGATCTTATTCGGCAAGCGGATCTCATCATGCTTGCCTGCCATTCCCAAGGAGTGCCTGTTGGCATCATGCTCGTCGCCAAGCTCATCGAGCTCGGGGTTGTTACGACCCAAAGGATTGGAGTTTGCGCAATGGGTAAGTAGGGAATCTTGCTCTGCTTAACTCTCTTGCCTCTCCACCGCCGCCCCGCTCCCTCCCCATACCAAGCCGCGGCGCTTTTCTTCTAACAAAGACAACATCCCCGGCACAACCACAGCGGGCGTCTCTCTTGGGCCCTTTCCAAGCTACCAATCGGGCATGGGCATGCTCATGGGGACCGCCGCCGAGCTGTGGGAGTTTGCAAACCCCGAAAGTGAGGTGTCGAAGCGACTTGAGGCGTCGCTCCAGGTAGTACTGGCTCATGGAGCGCGGGTGACGTATATTGGAAGCATCGACGACCAGGTCGTGCCCCTTGAGGTGGGTGATATCCCCTCCCACCATGACGTTGCTCGCGCTCTGCTTGCTAACAACTCAATCTTCAGTCCGCCTTATACTCGTCGGCGAGCCACCCGCTTCTCTACAGGGCAGTTTTTGTGTAAGCCTTCTCTTGTTCCGTGCCTCCTGAAGCCTCCGGGCATTAAAATCATATCTTTGTAAATTCTGACCTTTTTTTTCAACGTGCTCGCAGTGACGCTAGGGTGCATGCCCCGGATTTGTAAGAAACTCACCTCAAGTTCCCAGCTTCTTCTAGCCCGGGTTACAACCATATATAGGGCACCACGCCGCACTCTTCTCTGTCCGTGATAATGACCTGTAGCTGATACATGGCCTCGCAGCATCGCCCATCTGGTCGGCTTCGCGCTCAAGCTACGCAACATGGGGGTATCAGACCATGGACTCATCCGAGAGCTGAGTGTGCCACTCGCCGGGTCGCTGTACTCGGGTGCCGGCCACTCTACGCTATACGATGACCCGCAGGTTTACGAGTAAGCGAACCACAACCATCCGTCCATAGTCGCCGCCCATTCTCTCCGTTTCTAACGCTGGGCCATGGCCCGCCTTTCCTCGAGCAGCCTTGCCATATCGCATGCTCTCGAGACCAGCGACGTAGGCCGGGTGCCTTGCGAAATCCGAAAGCACGAAGGCATCACCAACCCCAACCCCTACCACCTGCCGTGGATCATGCGCGGGCTGCTGGAGGAGGACCTTGCCAGGACGGAGCTCTCGTCCGAGGTCGCGGAGCTCCTGGCGCAATTCGACGACTGGAAGCCCGTCACCAAGGCCCTCAAGGACGTCAAGTACAGGCTGGAGGCGGTCCGGTTCAAGCTGTAGACAAGAGATAGACGGCGTCGTTGCTTTTTAAGATAGTTGTACATTACCCAGCGAACAGCGTAGAATTGCATTGGGTTGGAGGGATGGAACCGTTTTTGCTTCTCCTTATTATTTTTATCTTACCTCTCTTTCCCCGCTAAAAGGCGGTATTGGGCGGCGACACGATTCGCATCTAGATGGAATGGGACACGGGCTCTCCGTCTTAATCAATGAAATGGTAATAAACATATTCGCATCGTGTGCCGAAGACCTAGGCTTTTGTCCACTACAACATATAATCTATCCGCTCCATCCAGCCCTCAAACTAACTAGCAAAACTTTCTCACCAAAGCAAAACGGCAAATAGAACCCGATGTTTTGCATCTCATCTCTAGATCTATTTTTATGCGAGTATATACCCCGTATACCATTGGACCAGGCAGTCCGGTTTATGTACTTTTAATACACATGCTTTCTGCATGACATCGATATACATATATACTTATACATGCCGCAAACGCTCAACGGCCCGTCCAGAATTGGGAAACCGAAAGGACCAGCCACATGCGCCAGTCGCATGCATCGAAACAGTTAGGAGACCCCCGAGGTACGCGGATGGGAGGAAAACGGCCCATAACACAGTTTCAGGAATCATCAATCCAATGACAGAAGACGGCGCATTTTGATGTGATGCTTCCTCCCACAATCCTTAAGTCAAAGGAAATTCGGAGACGAAGGTCCGATGCATTGCCGCGTCCAGCCGGCGTCCAACGTCAGCGCCTTCCAATGCGCCACTGATAGATGGTGTTCTGAATCTCGTCCCATGTCATCTGCTTGGTGCTGACGCCGGCCACAGACGCCTCCTGGAGAACAACGGTGGGTGCGCCGCTGCCTTTGCCCGGGTTGTTGACCAGGCCGCCGGTGACCCTGCGGGCGACGGCGCGCAGGTCGTCGACGGTAAGGGCGTTGATGCGGCGCGTCATCTCGTGGACGGGCACCTTGCGGCCGTGGACCTGGACTTGGCGCCCGAGGTCCTCGAGCTCGATCATGCGGCTTTCGAGATTCATCAGGAGGCTGGACCTGAGCTGGTTCTTTGCACGCTCAACCTCGACCTTGCCCAGGGCGTGAAAGCCCGAGTCTAGGGTCAAGGCGTGGAGCTCGCGGCAGATGACTTCCAGCATTTTGCTGGTGCGGCCGGGGTAGCACGAGGCCGCAACGCCAAACAGCCCCGAGTCCGTGTAGGAGTGGTTGAAGGCGACACACGACTCGACCCAGCCGTGCTGGTTGAGCACGTTGGTGTAGAGCCGCGAGTACATACCCTTGCCCGGCCCGCCGGCAGAGAAGGAACCACCGCCTCCCAGAAGGGTCTGCAAACAAGCCAGTGCGTAGATGTCGTCATCTAGAATCGGGAGGCCCTCGAGGGCTACCTGAATGTGCGTAAAGGTCGGCAGATTCGGGTTTAGGGGCGGTGGTTGGGGGGCAAGAGAGAGGAAACCGCCGGTGTAGTGGGAAGGAGAATGGGATAAGAGGGCGAGAGGATCGGTCGCCAGGGCAGACGGCGTAATGACGGATGCATTATGTGGAGCCGAGGTGGATAAACTTTTTAGAAACGGTATTTTAGAAAGTAGACCGGACGACGATGGCGAGCGCGGAGACATGGTTGAGACCTTATGGGCCTGCTGCTGCTGCTGCTGCTGCTGGGCGGAGGCAGCATCGAGCGGGCTCGCAGGCTGGGGCACGGATGCACCCTTCATGTCGCCAAAGTGCTGGGTGGTCAGCTTCACGGCATCGGCGTGAGGGATGCCGGCGAAGGCCACGACCATCCTTTCGGGACGGTAGAAGGCGTTCCTGTAAGCCATAATGACGTCGCGATCAATGACACCAAGGCGCTCCTGGGGACACAGCAAGGGGTTGCCGAGTGTGTTGTCCTTGAAGGCGGCGGTGTGGACAAGTTCTGGCAGGATTAGGTCTGGCTTGGCCCATATCTCGTTGACCTCGTAGGTGGCTGTATCGAGCTGCTGCGAAATCTCGGCGTCGGTGAGCCGGGGGTCGCGGATGGTATCGGCCAACAGGGCGATGGTGGTAGGTATGGCATTGTTAAACGTGGCAGCTTGGTACATCATGGACTCGCGCGACGAGGCGCATTGAATGTTGCCACCGAGCTGCTCGACCTGCTCTAGCATCTCGTCGGCCGTGTGCTTGCTCGTCGATTTGAAAGCCAACCGGTCCATGAGGTGGCTGGCGCCGCGCAGGTAGTCCGTCTCGTAGCGCGACCCTGCATCGATATATATGCCTACGCCCGAGAAAGCCCCGGGTAGCGCCTCGGAAGCGACGCGGATGCCGTTGGGGAGCGTTGTGACACTATCGAGCTCTGTTGGCTCCTACACGGCCGTGTTGTGTTAGCAGGGACTCCCGGAAGTTTAAAGAAAGAAACGGGGCCCTGAGGCAGCCGCGAGGGTTTGGGACGGGCTGCGCTGCCATAGTTTGTGGCGTACCAAGGCT
Source organism: Magnaporthiopsis rhizophila (assembly GCA_003049465.1). Classification (NCBI taxonomy): domain Eukaryota; kingdom Fungi; phylum Ascomycota; class Sordariomycetes; order Magnaporthales; family Magnaporthaceae; genus Magnaporthiopsis; species Magnaporthiopsis rhizophila. Next base: position 11,834 of record PYSS01000050.1, on the reverse strand, counting down.
TGTGGAGGAGGGGCAACGGCTGCGAATGTCCGAGCCGTAGATTTCCTGGGGACGCCGTGCGAATGTCTCCAAGATGCAGCGAGGGAGCGTAGGTGTGGCCTGGTCAGGCCAGACAGCCTGGCGGAGCACGAGCGCAGCATGACGTGCAGTTGTCTAGGGGAGCTATGGAAAGGCTGGCCCGCCGAGGCCGCGCTCTCTGTCTCTCTTTGCCGCTAGCGGGGACGGCGAGAGTTGGCCACCTAAATCGAGGCGGGGCAAGTCAGGCGGGCGGCGATGACAGACCAACACTGTTTCGCATGGATCGCAAGTTCGGGCAAGCTTGACAAGGAATTCACGGCGTCGAGTAGGCGAAGCCCGTGGAGCGGATTCGATGAGACGGATGGACCTTTTGGTACGTCGTTGCCCGCGCGGGAGGCCCGACAGTCGTGCAGACGGGATGGGGTTCTTGTTATCGATAAAGATTTTTTTTTCTCATCATAGTCCCCTTAGACGGGCACACCCACCTCCCGTTGGAAATGGAAGCCACCGCAGGGAAGTGGGTGGGTCCATCGATCAGCGGTCTCCTCCACGTGAGCCCCCAGGTTCCAGGCTCCAGTATAGAATCTTGCTCAAGTGCTCGGACGGCACTATCACGCAGAGGAGGCGTAGCGTATTAGCAACCTCAACGCCGGGGAAGGCAACAGTCGGGCCTTCAGGGACCAGACGACGCCATGTCCGTTCAGGCGACCGTCTCACAGCACGTTTGACACATGCATTATCAGCTTGACCGCAAGCCGTCTGCGCTGGACACAACGTGCCCGCCCAAAGTCAGCCCTCACCGGCCGGGTGCGCATGTGTGTGCTTTGGTTCTTTGTATGCGCGCGTGTGTGGGGGTATCCAATCGCTTCTGCATCACGGGAAGAACAGGGAGAATAACGCCATGAGGGTAACCCTCGCATGTGACGTCTGTATCCACCCCCTTTATTTATTATCGAGTTTCTTTGAATCTCGGTTGTCTGGACGAAAAGGTCATTTATGTATCTAGCAGCCTCCTCGCTTGTCCGTAGTAAATGGCCCGATGGATGGATCATGCCTGGTGGCGAGTCGAGGACCATCCAACCAGGGCGCATGTCGGAAAGGCAAAACCAGGAAGCCTGGCCTGTTCCCGCACGTCAAGACAACCTCAAGACTTCAGCCCGCATAGATTGATGTGCCGGGACCGGCCTGCAGAGTTTCTGGCGACGCCAACCTCAAGCTCTCCCCCACGTTGAGTCCCTCCACTGTTTAGATCCAGCTGGCTGCCCGTGTCCTGTGTAAGCCAGACCGAGCCGCCGCCAGACGAGATCAGACCCCAGACCAGACCAGACCAACGCTCACGACCTAGGTAGGTAGGTGGTATGGAGTGGCCGGTCTGTGCTCCTTTTTGATGTATGCTGGTATGCATTAAGAACGCGCTCAAACCCGCCTTCGCACCGTCTCTGCTCTGGTTGGCCGTCCTGCCTGACATTTGGGACCACACGCCGTTGGCTCTTTCCATAGCTGGCAAAACAGCGGCAGCCGAACTTGACACGGGCAGAAACAGCACCAGAAAGCAGCACCAGAAGCAGCGCCACCAGCAGGCAGCGAGCCGCCACCACTGTTTTACCAGTCATTCAGTGCCCGTTCAGGCGCCAGCGCCAGCGCCGCCCAGCGCCGCGTACCCACCACTGAAAGTTGCAAGCCAGTCGGCCGCATTGGGAGTCGGCACGACGCAGACCGGGGAATCGATTCGGAAGTCCATGCCAAACAACATCCCAAGGAATAGCCTCCTTGCCGCTCCCGCAGCTCTCGCACGCGCAGTCTAAATGTCGGCTGCGTCGTCGTCCTCCCAGCACCCGGCCCCAGCGCCCTCCTCGCCGGCCCTGATCCTCAGCTCGTCCCCACCGGTCGCCGCCAGGGCATCGTCGCCATCATCTGCCAACGGCCACAGCCACAGCCACAATAGCACCAGCGGCAGCCGGAGCAGCCGTCTGCTGGGCCTCAACTCATATCTCAAGAAGAAGAGCCTGACCCTGACGCGCGACCACAACCACAACAACCACCACAGCCCCGATCACGCCAACCCCGCTCACACCGTCGCCGTCAGGCCTCGACCCCAGAACCCCCCGACACCACCACAACAACCATCGCCCCATCATACCCACTCGCAATCTGCCCACCTGAGCGACAGCACCACTACCACCACTACCACAACCACAACCACCACAACCACCACCGCCACCACCGCCAACAATAATAACAACAACAATAACAACAGCGGTCCCAGCGACGCCAGCACCACCGACGCTGCGCCAATCCCTACCACCTCCCGCAGGCCCGTCGCCAGCCTCTTCCGGACCGTCAGTTCATCGTCGCCCAATTCTCGCGCAATCGCCACCGCCACCCCGTCGACGACCTCGGCCTCTGCCTCGTCGTCCATCTTCCCCGCCTCCTGGTCTCGGTCGCGCAGCACCAGCCCGTTGTCGTCTCAAGGGCCCGTCCCCGCGTCCCCTATCCCGTCGCCCGTCGCCGCCCTTTTCCCGCCCGCCCCGTCGCAGTCTGCGCCGGCGCTCACGACTCAACCGTCCCCTGCCGCCGCGGCGCCGCCACCGCCGCCCGCCGACGCACCCCCTTCGCCAGAGAGCCTTGCCGTGGTAGAGCCGGACCGAGGCATCGGCGCTGGCTCCATGACCCGGACACGTGCTGCCACCGCCTCCGAGGCGGCTGTCCTCGCCCAGGGCGGCGGGTCCGGCTCCGAAGCCATGCCCTCGATCCGCTTCTCGACCTTCTACGATCCCCGCGCCACCCGTCCGTCCCTCACGTTCAGCCCCGTTTCCAGGACTCTGCCTACCGGGACTGAGATCATCCGTGTCGGCCGTTACTCCGAGCGCGACGCCCAGCCCAACGTGCCCGTCAATGTGCCCTCGGCCGCTCCCGTCGGCTTCAAGTCCAAGGTCGTCAGTCGGAGACACTGCGAATTCTGGCACGAGGGCGGCAAGTGGTACATCAGGGATGTCAAGAGTTCGTCAGGCACATTCCTGAACCACATCAGGCTGAGTCCTCCCGGCACCGAGTCGAAGCCGTTCCCCATAAATGATGGCGACATCGTCCAGCTTGGCATCGACTTCAAGGGCGGCGAGGAGATGATTTTTCGCTGCGTCAAGATGCGCCTAGAGCTGAACCGTGGGTGGCAGAGCAAGCTCAATGCCTTCAAGTACGTAGCCGACGCTGGCCCCTTCCCGTCCTGTTGATATCTATATGCACGTCTCCCCTCTTGTACTGACTGCAGCCCACCCCTCTGTCGCGCCAGCATGAACACTCACAAGAGGCTACGTAATATGACCAAATCTGGCGATGGTGGCGCTTCGAGCCAGACCTCGCAGGACTGCTCGATATGCCTGAATTCGATCGCGGTAAGCTCACTCGCTCATCTGGCTTTTGCCCTTTGATATAATCCATCATCCAGCAGCAGTGGCAGCTTTTTGTCCTCCGGCTACTAACAAACAACCAACCCTGTGTAGCCCTGCCAGTGTCTGTTTGTAGCCCCGTGCTCCCACACGTGGCACTACAAGTGCATCCGTAGCCTGCTCGCGTCCCCACAGTACCCCATCTTTATCTGTCCAAACTGCCGCGCCGCCGCCGATCTCGAAGCCGAGGTCGAGGATCCGGAAGAGTGGGAGCAGCTGGACTCGGACTTGGACGACAGCGCTATCGGCGGGCCTGAGACCAACGGGGAAGGGACATCGACTGCCGCAGCCGCCAACGTCAACGGGACGCCATCCGCGTCGGCCTCCCTGCTGCCGGTGCCGGCGCCAGTGCCCGTCCCTCCAGCGGTGACCGTGGCTGAAACCGGCGACACGGCCGCGCTTCCGGTTCCGCCATCGTCGACGGCCACAACAACTCCGTCATCCCCACAAGCACAGGCGTCTCACGCAACGTCGACCCCGCTTCCGATCCCCCGTATGCCGTCGAGTGCCTCTTCTCGCCGCCTGGCTGCTCAGGGGGCCACATCTGGTGTGACCTTGGACGCTGAAGCCTCGGGATCCGGCTCCGAGGAGCGTGATACACGAACGCCATCACCGACGCGCCACGCCCCCGCGCTGCTCCATGCCGTCGAAGGACCGATCACGCCAAGGAACGACGCCGGGCCATGGGTGTTCGACGGCAGTGGAGTCCGTATGAGGGCGGGCCCGCCCACGACGGCCGCAGCCAGCACGACGGCCGCCGGTGCGCCGGGACACAATGCAACAGCCCAGTTAACCAGTATCGACGACATTGCAAGGGCATGAGGGGCGCTCTGCATATCAAGCTGAACAGCTAGCTATCACCTCTACGTTCCACGGAGATGCCCAAGCAGCTGATGGGTCACGGACAGCCGCAGGAGTGGGGGATACTTTGCGGCTGCGTCTCGGCTTGGGAGTTTGGGTTACGATGGTATATATTTCTTTTGAGAGACTGGAGGACTCGACCAGTAGTCCCCCACGTTCTATGCCGCATATGTGCTCGCCAAGCCCTAACTGGTCAAACACATGATTTCCCCCAGCATGAAACTTTTTGTTTTGGCGAAGGATGGACAAATATTTTGTGGCGGGCTTGGACGGACATACTCTGTGCCGTCCGTCCGTCCGTCCGTCAGCAAAATTCCATCGGTATCTACGTATCTACCACTTGCCCCTTTATTCTGTTTTTGCCTCTCTTATCTTGCTTTATTGTACCCTTTTGCGCCCTTTTGCTACCTCCCCTCCCATGTCACATTTCCCTCCTTGCGTGTTTCTAATTCTTTCCGTCATTAATGGTGAGGCTTTGTCGACCCGTTTTTTTTTTTCTTTCTTTCCGCGTCTTGTCTGCTTTCTGCTTTATTCTCAAGCATTTCCGAGAAAGCTCCCCTGGTGGTCGACCGTTTCTGGGAGGTCTGTTGTTTTGGACAGCTTGTTTTTAGCATCATGGCGTTCTCGTTCTTTTTTTGGCACCCAAATCTCTGCGTCTTAAGTGGCTCAACCAAGCGCCTTTTTGTGTTTTGCTTCGCCGGTCCGGTCCCGGCCATTACGTGCGTGCGTGCGTGCGTTTTCGCTCGAACCAAGTGCTCCCTACTAATCTTGCTCACTACCGCGAAAATTACCTACCTAGTCTTGGTGAATAACGCTCCGACATTCGTCTCGTCTCTTTTTGCTTCACATTAAGTTTTTGGACATATTCGCTTGGCCTACTTGTTCTTAGCTTGCTATCACATCATGACCACTGCGCAGCAGAAGCAGCAAGTCGGTCAGTTAAATCAAAGCGCCTGCGTCATATTTATTGTGTGTGGCGTCCCCGAGACTCAGCGCATGGTCCGTCCTAGAACACATGGAGGCTGGATCATGGTATACCCCTGACCATGGCATCTAACCTACCCAACCCGCACAATGTCCTGACCAAAAGGTACTTCGGTACAGTGTATGTATTATATGGATGAGTACATAGTACGCAGTACATACGTAGATGCCCGATCCAATGATGTATGGCTCGCCCGACCAGCCTATTACTTGAACACGACCTGGCCCAGCCGTTCAATCTCGACCCCGTCGGCCGTGTTGCGGCCCGCAGCCTCGAGCAGCCTCGTCCACTCGTCCCTGTTCTTGAGGCGCACCGCCTCCTCTGCCGCCCGCACGTTCATTCCGCACTTTTCATACATTGTGATGGATGTCCCCTCCTTGATGGTTGTGCACTTGGGAATAAAGGTCGAGGCGAGGCGTGGGTTGCCCGCTTGCAATATCAGATTAAAGAATGGCTTTTCGATTTGTTCCCGCCATGTGTCAGTCAGGTCAAGTCGATCAGTTGAGTTGGGTCCCAGCGTTCCGGATCTTTCGGGTCTGGGGAGTCTTTGCGGAGCCTAGAGACACTCACCTCCCAGCCTATGGGGCTCTTGCGGGCCTTGGCTATCTCTTCGATTTCGTTCCAGTCTCGCTTGGCCACAAGAGCTCGAAGTCTGGTCATGGGAGTCGGGGGGTGATGTCATGTCAGCATTTATAATACACGTAGTCAAAACTCCGAGCAAGGAGCAGCACGAGATCGACTCACCGGATCCACCATGCAACCCTCTCGGGCACCTTGAACTCGCTCTGTATCTTCTTTGCGCGTCCATAATAGCCCAGTCGGATCAGCTTGAACATTGTCTCGTTGACGCTCAGGCCGGTGAAGGAATCGGTGAGGTCACGGTCAAAGGCCTCCTGCATGCGCAGCAGGGTGGCCGACTCCTTGAGCGCGCGGAGCTCAAAGGCACTCTCGCGGGCGTTGTCGCTGAGCAGGCGCGCGGCCAGCGCCATCTTATCGCCGGCGGTGCGCGCGTCGGGCTGCCGCAGGGCCTCGCGCAGGAACACGCTGGCGCCGTCCAGGCGCCGGTCCTCCTGGTAGTAGAGGTCCTTGAGCAGCGAGTTGTCGCCGTCGCGGGCCGCTGCGGCCTCGACCAGCGCCGTCGCCACGGGACGCCGGTTGACGACACGGAAGAAGGCGGCCAGCGGCAGCTTGCGGCGCAGCGCGTGCAGCACCACGAGCACCAGGTCCGTGTCGCCGCTCTCGACCGCCTTGTCCAGCGCCAGCTCCCCTTCCTCCATGGACAGCAGGAGCGGCACCTGGCGGCCTGCGCGTGGCTCGTGGTTGAGCAGCTCAGTGGCGAGGCGGCCGCGGCCCTCGTCGTAGGCTGCCCGCGCGATGGCCTCGAACGAAATGCCCGGCTTGCCCGACAGCTTCCCCACCACCATGCGCGCAATGGCGTCGTCGTCGTCGGTCCCGAGGCGAACCTTGGCGCAGGCCCAGTGTACGTAGACGCGGTCCGTGGGCAGACGCAGGTAACCGGCGACGCGCAGGGCCAGCTGGTATTCGTGCCTGTCGAGGAGGCGGTCGATGAGGCGGTCGGGGCCGAGGCGCTGGTACTGCTCGAGCGAGAGAGGGAGGCCAATCTCGTAAAAGCGCACGGCGTTGAGCACGCGCAAGGTCTCGCACATGTCGACAAAGTCGTCGCTGTTGTAGATGTCGAGGACCGACTTGCCGAACGAGGCGGCCTTGAGGAGCTGCTTCTGCCAGTGTATGCTGAACTCCTGGCCGGCGGCGCTGACGCACCTGTCGACGGCCTCGGTCAGGTTGCCCCTGATCAGCTGGATGTTGTCGTCGGCCTTGGGCGACTGCATCTCGAGCTGGCCCACGGCGTCGAGCAGGATGGAGGCGGGCGACTCGGTGCCCAGACGGAAGACCTCCTCGGTGACGTCGGGCACCTTTTGGATGAAGTCGCAGGACTCGTTGGTCAGCACGCGGACGCCGTCGTGGTCCTGGACGACGTGGATGCGACCATCATACAGAAAGGTGGCGACGGCGGCGCCGGGGCCGACGAGGTGGATCTCGTCCTCCCAGGCGACGACGACGGCGTCGTTGCCACACCAGCTGACGTACTTTGGCGGGATGCGCGACTTGAGGTCGTGCTCGCTCAGGCGGGTCTGAAAGTCGCACGTGATGACATGGACGTGGCCGGCGGGGGTGTAGAGGGCGGCGAACTTGCCGTTGGGCGAGACGCCCATGTGGCTGAAGGGGCCGATGTCGAGGAAGCGGTCCTCGCACTCGCTGGCGTCGGCGACGTAGACGGTCTGGCCGATGCTGAGGAGCACCTCGACGGAGCGTGAGAGGGTGTAGCGCGGCGGTATCAGGGCCCACGAGTGCACGGGGCCCTCAGGGGCGGCGGCCAGGGCGCGCGGGCGCGGCTCGGTGTAGGACGAGACGGACACGAGGGTGTTGTTGGACAGCAGGGCGACGAGCCCCGTGTCGTAGAAGAGGCACGCCTGGACGCCGTACTCTTCGGCGCCGTGGCCGAGCGAGAACTGGGTGAAGTCGTGCTGCAGGCCGTAGTAGCAGCGCACGGTGCCGTCGTGCGTGACGACGAGCAGGCACTCGCCCTCGGACCAGCCCAGGCCGCGGACGGAGCCCTTGTCCCAGGGGATGGAACGCAGCAGCTTGCCGGCGCAGCTGTAGACGTCGATGCTAGGCTTGCGCGCCTTGCCGGCCCGGTACTCGACCAGCTTGTTCTCATCGAGGTACAGGGCCACGGCGCCGGCGTCCGGGGCGCCGGCCACGACGTAGTTGTCCAGGTCCAGGTCCTGGTCGAAGACGGCCGTGTAGAGCTGCACCTTGCGGTAGTAGCGGTCCCCCACCTGCTCCCAGCTTGCCGTCGGGCTCAGCTCCATGGCGGCGGCTGCGGCGGCGGATATGTGCTGGGATTCGTTGCGCGGGTCAAGCCCAACGGCGTCACCTCATCTTCCCACCTCGGCTTGGTGTAGCTGGACGCGCCAAGAAGCGAGCCGGTAGTCCTTGGGCTCGATCTAGAGCGGGCCGCAGCCGAGGGTTGGGCGTCTTTTTCCCTGTTTCAATAATTTCTTTTCCTCGCCGTATTTCTTTCTCGATTTTTGATTCTCTCGTCTTCTTCCAGCCAGCAGCTCGGTTGATCAGTCGCGCTATCTCGGTGGCTGGTTGTGCTCCATCTCATCACCGCTGACCAGCTATTCTAACCACGCACGGGCCGCGCGTAACAGCACTCACCCTAGCAGGCACGCCTAAGCCGTGCGTCATAATTCAGGGCCTCAGCAGGGGCCAGGAGGCACTGATTGAGCCCTACACTAACCGTGCCATTGACCGCACCACATCCCCACCCTCAGCTGGCCTCCAGCACAGAGATAGATTCATTGATCCATGCCAATCACCGAGTTACATAGACGGCCCAAAGCGAAACGGCCACCGGCTCATCCCATCCGCACTAAGACAGAACAATGCCTGACTGGCGGGATGAATATCTGGCATCATTGAAAGAGGCAGAGCAGAACAACCCTGTCAATCACGAGCTCATCCAAGCCTGTAAGGAGGAATCCCTCTCCCCGGATACCCAGCCATCCGCAAGCCATGTCGGCTAACCCTCCCCACAGGCTCGCAGCTACAGGACCGCATAGCCGTCCTCGAGGCCGAGAAGGCCGCCCTGCTTCAGGAAACGACAGGCTCTGGGGCTGCTGCCGCGCCGACCCCGCCCACCCCGGCCTCGGCCCGGCGGGATGCTGTCGCCGCCACCTCCTCCGACCCTTCGGTCGCGAAGCTCCGTCTGGACCTGGCCGAGGCCCTGAGGGCCCAGGGGCTGCTCCAGTCGCGCGTCAAGGCGGCCGAGGGCGAGCTCGAGAGGCTGCGCTCCAAGACGGCCGAAGACGCCAAGGCCATCCGCAAGCTGACGTCAGAGCGCAACGCCCTCGCGACCAAGGTCAGAGACCGCGACGAGGAGCTCCGGGGCAAGTCTAAGCTGGTCGAGGTAAAAGCTTTGCGACCCCCTTTTTTTCTGCTATCTATCGTACGGCTCATCGGGTCCCATTACCGGGTTCTGGATAAGCCAATAGCAAAACGATTGCTGAAATCCGAAACCTACGGCAGAATGTACAAGACGAACTCCTTGCTCTCACTCTCCAGCTCAACGTCACGGAACAGAAAAAGGCAAAGATCGAAGCCGACAACAAGGAACTTGTGGAACGGTGGATGAAGCGCAAGGGCCAGGAAGCCGAAGCCCTCAACCTGGCAAACGAGCCCCTATTCACGAGACGACAATGATGACTCCGTCATCTGCATCAAGGACATGCCTCAAACCGCGCACCTCAAGAGTCTCTTGGCATGTCGGTGGCATAGATCCTCGAGGCTTCAACTGTCTGGGTTTGCCTGGTAAATAGGTACCCACCCTCCCCCAGATTCAGAAAGCAACAGCTCCAAGTCGCCCAAGACGGGCTGGGATTGTCGTGCATGCTCATTACCTGCCACTCACGGTGGCCAGGCTTTGAGAAACTTTCTATTTCTCTACACTTTCCAGGCGGACCTTTTCCTCTATCGCTCTCCGTTTCTCTTCTGCTCGAACCATGCTATCTAATACATGTAAATCATTGCTGATCGGTGGTATCTCTTCTAACAACAAGAAAACAAAAATAGGAACAGCATCACTTCCTCGTCGAAATGCAAAACGTACCCCCAGCCGCGGTCCAGCTCACATAGCCTTCGGGGTACGTGAGGTGCTCGACGTCTAGGATGGTGCTTCCGACATCGTTCAGTGCGTTCTTATGGTCGTGGACAAAGCTCTTCAGCGACACGATCTTGCAGCCGCTCTTGAGGTCCAGGAACATGCGCACAAGGTCGTCGTTGAGCTGCGACGTGAAGGCCTGGTTGTTCACCAGCACAACATCGGCACGCAGCAGGGCTTGATGAATCCTCTGGTTCGTCCGAAAGTCTCCTCGTTCCAGCCGGACCCTGCCCGGAGCCACCCCCCACAGCCGACAACGCGCGCCGAACTCCCTCTTCTGCGCCTCGGCCAGGTTGCATGCGTTTTCCATCATCTCGCAGCCCCAGCTCTCGCAGCCGATGTCGAGAGCCGCCTGCAACACGACGTTTCCGACCCCGGAGCCGAGGTCGACAAAAACTTGGCCCGAAGTCATGTTAAGTCTCCGGATCAGGATATCGTTTATAAAGGGGTGCAGGAGCTCGCCGTAGACATTATCGGTGCCGTTCTCATATTTGGCGAGAAGCTCCACCTTGGGAGCGACGGTGCGGTCATATACCTGCTCGAGTATGAAGGCGACGAGATCGTTGGGGAGGGCGTGTCGACTGCTGAGATTTCGGGCCAGCGCGCCACTGGAGCGGAGAGCCAGGACGTGGTTGTTGTATCTGTCCAAGGCCGTTCGAAATGCCTTGTAATCCTGGACCGAGGGGCTCGACGCGCGCTCGAGCTGCCGCACCAAGCCGTTGGCAGGGTCGTTTATCAGGAGGGCCTCGCTCTCGCTGAGATAGGTGTCGGCCACGTGTTTTATAACTCGTATTATCTCGGGGACGGCATCGATCATGTCCTTCCCAGAAACAAGCTCATACCTAAAAGTTGTCGTCAGCACCAAAGCGCGTGACAATAGTTCATTTTGTGGGCTGGCTTCGTAGGACCTTTTCTTACCGTTCTCTCTGTCGCAGACCTGGGTACTGCAGCCTTACCGCAACCTCGGTCGGCGGCGCGCCAAGCGAGGGCGAGCACTTGAGGGCAAGCGACGCGAGGTCGGCTGCGTGTATGAAGCGCGGCTCTGGCCGTTCCTTGCCGTCGGACTGCGTCTCTGTCAGGCAAGGCGCAACGAGCATACGGTCCGGGTCGGCAACGCGATCGCTGTCGGCAGTGCGCTGTCGCTTCCGCACATCGAGGCTCTCCTCCCAGTCGTCGTCGTCGGATCCCGAGTCGTTGTCGAACGCGACACGGTCGCTGGTTGGGGATCTGCGCGGAGTGGAGCCGAGGCCGACACTGGAAGCCTTGCGCTTGCGCAACGGGGCCTGCACCGACTGATCCGAGCCGAACGAGGATGAGGAGGGCAGCGGGGATGCGCTGGTCGCGCTTCTGCGCAGCGGCTGGTGCGGAGCAGAGCCGGCACCGAGGCTGCCACGGGGCCCTACCGCCGAGGGCCCGGCTTTCGGTTGGGGCTTCGGCTTCGGCTTGACGAGGACCTTCTCAATGCGGATGGTGGGCGGCGCCGCCTTCAGTTTTGACTTTTGGCCGAGGATCCCCATGGCGCCGGGTCGGGTCGGATCGGATCGGATCGGAGGCGCGGGGCAAGGTCGGTCCGAGAGTGACGGCGACGCGGACAAGTGTGGCTGAACGCGTGCTCAGATACGGTCAAAGAGGTAACGTTGGCAGGTAGCTACCTAGGCGCCAACCCGATCGATCCTAGCTATGTATGCGGCGCGCATGAAACCCGGAGCGTCCAACGTGCGTGCCCGGGGGCGGACTGGCGTCGAGGGGGTGGCCTGGCTTTAGCTATGGCCGGGGG
>PYSS01000005.1:333101-597520 GCA_003049465.1 Magnaporthiopsis rhizophila | reverse complement strand
GGGTGAGCGTGCATCCAAAAACATACCTATATATAAACGAAACTGACCAGACCGTTGCCATCAGTTCATTCGCCGGTCAAAAGTCCTGTCTCTTTACCGTAGCTTCATCAGAACCGCGAGCAAGATTCAAGACGTAAAAACGAGGGCGGAGACCCTTAAATACTTTAGGGAAGAGTTTGAGAGCAACAGACACGTTACCGATCCGGTCAGTTCTCTCGTCATCCGCACACTCACTCTTGTGCAAACAGGGGGGACACGCAAACTACCTGTTTGGCTGTGAGGCAGGCCTGTTGACGCGATTCACATCTTTTCCTGCAGGGTCAAATCCGGCATCTACTGCAGATGGGCCGGGCAACATTGGGGAGCATAGAGCGGTCTATTAATCAAGCATCGTGATCGGCAATTCGTGGGTTGTGCTCGGTGGGGGTATCCGCACAATCCATGGTGTAATGTATACGGCGTCTTCCTCATGGAAAGCCCCAACCAACCGCCCGGCCTACGCTGGCTGGTGCTGAAGCGGCAAGAGCAATATGGCCTTCTTGTTTGAAAGCCACCCATCTCACCGTCGTCCGTCATCGCTTGCTCCCATCGTGACCCACGGACCACGGTATAAACATCCCTATCGTACATGCTCCCTTCCGGACCCAGTGACTCTCTCCGGATCGTCCCCGTTTGGCGCAATGGTTTTTTTTTTCGGGTATGAGTCTCGCCTCAGCTCTGTCGCTGTTTATGCCTGGGGTTTGCGCTGCAGATGACGTATCGCCAGCCTCGGTGCCTTTTGCCACGCTTCCGTCGAACGACCTGCAAGCAAAAGACAAACAAACAAGTTAGCGCATGTTGTCTCACAATACATACGATCGGACCAGAAGCGCACCTTGCAATGCTCGCACCGCTTCGTGATGGCGCTGCGGAGCTTCATCCCCCTCGTCTGGTGCTGCTGCACCGCCGCCGCCCGGCCAGCCCCGGCGACGGGCCGCGTGCTGACGCTGGCCACCACCGGCAGAGCCCCTCCACATGTCCTGGCCCGGGGCGCCATCGAGCCGAATATCGATCGTGAGAGTAACCGCGTCTGCTGGAAGGTGTGCTGCTGCTGTTGCGGGTTGATCGAGAGGCCGCGCATCGAGGCGACTAGGGACGAGGTCCTCGCGGCGCGGGAGAGGATCGATAGGCTAGCCATGTCAGCTTCACGGGTCTCGATGACGAGGGGAATCCGATTCTTCGAGCTGCTTTCGGCCGGGGCGCTCCTCTGGTTTTGCTGGATGGAAGGTAGGTGGCCGGGTCCGGATGACGGGCAAAAGCCGAATTTTGGCATTTGGAGGCGCTGACCCCACACCCAATTCAGCCAATGACGTTCGCCTCAGCGTCAAGACAACAGCTGAGCTTCACGCATGGGTTGCTCCGAGATGTTGGATCTAAATACGAGGGCGTCGTTAAAATAAGTAAGTAAATTCGCAAGCTTTCAATATGGAAGGGGTCCTTCGTGACATAGCGAGAACCACAATCGGCAAAAACTAAATAAGCCTACCTAGGTACGCAACTTTTCTGTATCCTCCTTCTCGCACCTTTGGCCTTTTCCAGAGCAGTTGAAATTGCCTTAGTTGCCAGTGGACGATTCGGTGCAGAAACAAATAATTATGATATCATTCCTCTTCCCGCCAATCGCGCCATTCCCAGTTAAACCTTCGCAAGACACCAGTGCCGAAAGCCAGCGAGCAGACGCCCATTGTCAAAGAATGGGGCCATCCGCCAAGCCATTTACCGAAAGAGAAGTCCCAAACACCTTCTTACACATTTGCATCTAAATATGCATGCCCTCCTCAATACGAACCACGACGACAGTTACAGATCAGTAGTTATCCCGCGTAATCTCCAACACCTGTTGGACATAACTTGCGAGAAGTTGGTTCTTCGTCATGACATCGCAGAGACGAGCGGTGACGGGTCGGAATAGGTGCTCGAGAGGACTCGCCGACTGCCCCTCGCCCTCGGACGCAAGGTCCGGGAGATCTAGCACCAGGCCGTCCGCCTTGCTGACGTTCCGTGCCACGTTGCGTAGGACCAACACCGCGCTAAAGGGGATCCCCGCCGCCACGGCGGTCTGCCGCTCGTCTCGCAGAAACGCCGTCTCCTCGAGGTGTATGCTGATGGTGCGGGGCGGCACGATATACGTCCTCCGTGGGCGCTTGCTTCCGATGGCCGTCTCGACGCTGAGGGCATGAGCAAGAGCTGTTTTCTGCTGCGCCGCCTTGGTGTGCGTTTTGATGTGGTTCATAAAGACGGAGAGCTGCGTCTTCTGGAGGCGCGGGAACCGTGCGCAGTTTCCCCATGTGCAGTATAGCTCTCTCTCTTTATCCGCGAACTTCCCGTCCGCGCCCGGCTTCTCGCCTACGTGATCGGTGATGATGTGGCTGTACAGCTGCTCCGCATTCTTGAAGTGGCGGCTGCATTCGGTGCGGTGCCCAGGCCGGCCGTTGCCTGGAGCCACTGGCGTTTTCCACAGACAAGGCACGTACTCCCTCCCATCCGTCGTAGTGGGGTGCATCCGAGGCCGCACGCCCCGGATGATGAATTTCTGTGTCTCTCCACGCTCACCCATCTCTTTGACGATCTGTGGTTCCGCTTCCTTGAACACATGCGGCACGTTCTTGATGAATTCGGCCGCATTAATCATCGGCCTCGACATTTGTTGCAGGTGCAAGCTGAACGAGGCTTGGTAGGCTTGCCAAATCGCGATTTGCGTGATGGCTGAATCAGGGTCTTCTTCAAAAAGACACTTGAGCCAAGCGAAGCACCGATCCGGCTCACCCATCTGAAGAAGCTGCTCGCGGAGGTCTTCTGGGATGGGAAGTGGGTTCTCGCGCGCAGGCAACTTCCTCTCAGGCTCGGTGGCATAATCCTTCTGGATTCGCCTTGCGCCGTGGGACAGAAGCCGAACGAGATGATCGACAAGATGCGGTGCTCCAACCGCCTTCAAGAGCGGCTCAATGTTGGCAATAAAGGCCGTGTACACGTAGAGGAAATCGAGACATGCGTCGATGAGCTCGTCATCGTTCAGCATGAGCCAATCCAGTATGTTCTGTAGAACACTGGCGGGAACATCGGGGAGGCGGTTTGTCTCTCCCAAGAACATGGACAGTCGTGTGGTGGCGCGGAGAGCTGTCAGGATCGCGCCGCGATCTGTCGAGTGTAGTTGCGTAATGAGGGTCCGGTACAGTGGATCGTCAGCATCGAGGACAATGTAGGGAGCCAGCTGCTCGGCGATGTCGAGGGCGCAGTGCTTCAGCTCGACGACAGACTCGACGTTGGGTAGGTGCAAGATGATGCAGACCAGATCTCTCAGAACCGGAAAGTCGGCCATCTGCATGGCATTCTCCGGAAGAGTGACCATGTTTCGCATGGTCAACACAGCCTCTGTTATCTGGACCATGTCGTCTGCAAAGTCCGCCGGCTGTATGTTGTCGATAACGTCCTTGGGTCGGAGTTGCGCAATCCGCTCGAGGATATCGGGGGTGCCATTCAGCCCGTCGAGCTCTTCCAGATTGGACTCGTCCGGGTCACCACTATAGTCAATGGTCCAGTTCACGTGGAAGAACTTGCCACCAACTTCGAGACCCTTGCCGACGAGGCCTTCAGCAAGGCCGGCGAAGTTCTCGAACTTGAACTTGTCTCCCCGCTCATACGAGATTTTGACGAGGTGGTGCAATGCATACGCCTGCTCAGAGGGGATTCCTGAGCGAAGTGCGCACAGGCAGCGCACGTAGATATTCGGCCCCTCAAAGACCGTCGCTGGGCAGTTGCGCCATGTCAGTTTCCAAGTCGACAATGGAGGTAGTCGTAAATACACATGACGGTTGCCGATCCACAGATGAGGCCGTCAGATTCTACTTACCTCCTGGTGGCGGACGGATGGACCGAGGTTGAGAGAGGAGTCCCGACGCTTTCAACCGGTCCTGCCGCCGCCTCCTCTCAAACTCGGCTGGGTTGTTGGCGGGAGTCTCAACCGGCCGCATCTGTATGGGAGCCATGTCGAACCGGGGCTCAAAGTTCTGAACAAGCGTGGAAGTGGTCTCCGGGTTCTGCGGGTTATAGTTGAATGAGGGGCCGCGAATCGTGTGTCCCATGTGCGGCGCATGAACCTGCTGGCCCATACCCATGTGTTGGGGATGTGAGTGTCCTTGCGGCTGCGTCGTCATCTTTCCCTGGGGGGTAGGGGTGCTGGTGGTCGAGTGATGAGATGACTGCTGGGATGGGGCAGCTGTTGGGCGCGTCTGCCGGGCCGTGCCAGTGTCGGGCTGGAATATCACGCGCTGAGGAGGGGCAACCCGGAGGTTGCGCGACGTCCCTCCGGACCTTGGAGTCTCCTTACGGGCCGGGGTGTCCTTGCGGCCCGGGGTGTCGTCGGTCTCGGAGGCGGACGCGTTCACGCTGACGGCTCTGGCGGCATTCGTGGGGCCCTTCTTCGGCGTGTAGTTCTCCAGGGTACGTGTGAGCAGACCGCCGCCCTTGGCCGACTCGTGCTCGAGGATCTGCGGCGGGGGCGGCTCCTTCTTGTGGATAGTCAGAATCTCGTACGCGGCCAGATACTTGAGGAAAGCAGACTTCAGCGCGTAAGCGACGCCGGCCGCGCTGCGATCCGTGACGTCCAAGCCAAGCTCTGTTGCCAGCTTGCGCCATTCGAGCGTTGTTGCCGAGACCTGGTCGTATCCACCGGCAGACACGACATGGTTGAAGACTTTGAGAAGATCAAGATGCGCGCTGCCCACCCAGGGCTCGGGCTCGAACGAGGTGCCGCGCTGCTTGTGGTATGCTCTCAGCGTTGCGATAAAATCGTCGTACTCTTGCGTCCTGTCGATGGTGTGTGTGGCCTTGGTCTTTTGATTGGTGTTCTTGTTGATGTTGCTCGGCCTCGAAGTCCGGGAGGAGTTCCTGGGAGAGGCCCCCGAGGAGGACTCGCCGGCATCGTCAGAATCGACTGACATTGTTCAATGGACCGAGGTCCCCCTGGCGATGCGAGGTGGGAGTCTGGTGGACGACTGGTCCTCGGGGCAAACGCTCGACAAAAGAGCTAGAGGAAAAATTTAGCCATGCGCTGTTGGCATTAGTGCTCGTGCCTGGGAAGGAAGGGAGATGGCGACGATGGATCTACGCGACAAATCGACCAAGTGTATCGCGCGCGAACTTTGGGGAATCCGAGTGGAGTAGAGGCACCTACAGCTGGCGCCGTCATTGAGGACGGACGCGAAATTTTGGCGAGCCACAGCGGACGTGCTACGCTGCCTAGGTTATGTAAGCAATCAAATGCACCCACATCTGAACCTATGTAGGGTCCTTTTGGGAAGGAACCAACGGGCAGGCAGGGCAGGCAGGGCAAGCTCCATTCCAAACCTGGAAGGTCCTAGCAGCCAGTTATTGTCTGGTCAATCCCGCTGCCAATTGATCTGTGGAAGGCCCCCACCGTAAATTGTACATACAAATAATGAAAGGATCCGACAAGGCAGCATCCCGGTAGAAGAATCGTGGAACGCCTGCATGGAGGGAGACTGGGAAAGAATGGCATGGCAATATCTCTGCCTTTACCACTGATCTCCAAACACTACGATGCCGCCGTCGCGGACGATGTCGTCCAGCCCGGCGCCGTCTGCCGACAGACTGGTGGTGCCCCTGCGGAGCGTGACACTCAACGGCAAGGACCCGAGGGCGGAAATGGACGGCGTGGTCGAGGTGGTCATCAAGGGCGAGAGAGAAATTTTACCCGGGGTCTCGTGGACAGAGAATCGTTCCGGCATCTACCAAACGACGCAGATAATGACAATACTCTGCGGAAATCACACGCTTGTGAGCTGCGTGGGCCGGGACAACTCGCTAACCCTCTTGCTTCCCCGCTGCTAACCAACACCACTCTAGGAGATCATCGATTTAGGCCGCTTTGCCCAGGAGTCGGCCAGGGATGTTCTGTCCTGGCGTGTAGACCGGGGCGTCATGGACCTGACCTTCGAATACCCGCTATGCGGAAGCCGCAGATCATCTGTAGGGGAACCGTCATCAGCTCAGGAGTCGAGCTCTCAGCCCGTGAGTGTAGACTTGTTCCCTGACCTTTCTCATCTGCTGACAAAACTCCTTTGCTAAACTAGTTGACGAGCAGGTAAGCACTCATCAAAGACTGTGGCTCACTTTTGTGAGTCACGATGGCTTCGCAAGGTCTTGCAGTACTCTTGAGACGCTTGGAATTCTCCCCCCGGCCGTTCGGATTCAGCAGCCGTATGCGTCGCAGCTACCGGCAGCCCCTGGCCGACCTCGTAGTGGTCAGGCTTCTCGTCCGGCCTCGGCACAGGCAATGGCGCCGCCCCCGCACCTGCCCTCACAGCCTCACCTTGAGAGGCCGCTCAGCAGTTCTCCTCATCCTGCACAATGGCATCGTAGTAGCCCGGCGCCCATGGCCCCTCCCGTCGGTAGAGAGCAGCAACCTCGGGCTCGTTCCATATCGCAAATGCCGCCTCCTGCTGGCAGGTCCTCGTCTCCGATGGACTCTCAGCGCCATGGCTCTCCCCTCCCCACTCGAAGCCCCTACTCCCAGACCCGTACGGTCCCCCACGCCGGCCCATACCGACCTGCTGGAAATATGGCGAATCCGGCCTCTGGCTGCCCCAGATTCGACGGCGTGCCTTCTCCTTACCGGTTCACCTCGCGAAGAAACCCAGCCCAGCCGCTGTTTCGGGTTTCAGGATCGCCGGCCGAACAGCAAGGCATACACAAGCCGCCCAGAAGGGTGGTTAGAAGTGCTATACCATTACCCTTGCAGGCTAGCTTCGGCAAGGGACTGTCAACATTATTCCCCTCGAAACCTATCTCCAGAACCACGCCATCGCATGAAACTCCAGTGTCTCTGACAGATGCCGGCCCATCCACTGAGTCTCGGATGCAAGCTACTTCTGCCCCGCCTGGTATTGGGGATGAAGCGATGACAGCGGGTGTGGCGAGGGCAGGGGATGAGGCAGCAAGCGCATTCCAGCCACCACAAAGCCTTCCCTTCTTCTCTTCGACATCTCAACTTTGGAAAACCTACTTGGAAAAGTCCGACGCGGCCATGAAAGCCGCCGAGGACTCTGAGGAGGCAAGATCTCAAATCGTCTATGAATGTGGCCACGAGTTTGCGCTTGCTTTTAATATTCTTTGCTGTAGCACCAACGTTGGGTCATGAATTCTCGCTCTATACCTTTGGCTACCCAGCATTTCCTGAGATCACCTAGATACAATATGGCAAAAACACACACGCCGTCAGGTCAATCTAGACGTACAGTATAGAGATAGGGGAGGGTATCTTGTCACCGGGAACATCTACTCGCTTTCTTCGAGCTAAATATAAAAACAAAAAGATGGATGTTGTTGAATTCTAGAAGTGAGGATGAAAACAAACATTTCATCAGGGGTATCGTATGGAAATCGTGAACAAAAAAATAGTGGGAACAGCCGTCATAGGGCTGTGAGTGGTCGCGATGTGTAGTAGCTTGTGAATGGTAAAGGATAGGAAAAAAGGGGGCAGATGACCCCAAAGAAAAAAAGAAAGGAAGGAAAGCCTATGCCCAGTAGTCGTGTATGCAAAGAGCTCAAAAAAGCGTGCTGAAGTACAAACATATCGCTTTTGGAGGAAATAGACGTTGTATCAAAGGCAAGTGGAAAGCTCGCAGGAGAGGTATGTGCCGGGAGAAATCCAGCTACTTGTCAAGTGCTTCCCAGCTGCACGCGGACGATATGACGGTCGCCCTCCATGAAGTGCTCCAACCTCCTCCCAGTCGAGCGAGGCACGCTGCTGCGCTCCGCCAGCGGGTCAGGGGGTGCCCGGATGCCGGCTCCGGGCTCGAGGGGCAGGCGCTCGATCCTGACGACGCGCTGGCCCTCTGCGCCGGTGAAGACGGATGTCCTGAGGCTCGGGTTCCGGCACTGCTCGATGCGGATGATGTGGGTTCTGTGCTGCTTGTGCCTGAAGCATGTGATGTTGGGATACACCCTCGGCGGCCGGTCGGGGCTGGGTGATCTGGAAGGACTCGGAGGCGGTGTCGCTCTCCCCTCCATGCCGCGGGTGCTTGGCGTCTTCAGCGCGGGCTTGGTGCCGGGCAGGCGCTTGCTGCCGGAGCGGCCTTTGAGGGCGGCGTTGAGGATGGCTTCGGACTCCTGCGGGCTTCTTAATGGCGCTGCGCTCCTTGGGGGTGTCGGCTTTGCCACGCCGGCCCTGAAGGCGGTTGCGCGGAGTCTCTCGCTCCTGCGCGGCTGGGAATGGGCGCGCGCGGAATTCTCGTTGTGGCACATGATGCTTGTGGACTGGTGCGACAGTGCTTCGATAATATATAGAGCGTCAACCAGTGGAGGGACGGTGCCAAGAGTCTCCCCTGCGGCTTTTGTCGGCTTCTTCTTTTTGGATCGGCTGGTGCGAGAGGAGACAACGATCGCTTTGTTGACTGATGGTCCGGTCGGCAAGATTGTTTGTCGCACTCGGGTTTGTGTAGGCCTGTAGGAGAGATGGTTCTCGGTTGACAGGGCGGTCTGTGGTCGGTGACGGCCGACTGTACTGCCTGCCGTCTGTAGACTTTGCTACTGCGAGAGTAGACGGCTGCTGATCGGACACTCGAGGAAAAATAGTCTAAGATTGTCTGTGTTCCCTAGGCAGCGGACTTGCTTGTGGATTTTTTGACTGGAGAGACTCCAGAGAAGGAGGGCTGTTGCTTTCGAATGGAAAAAAAACTGTGAGCGATGAAGAGTAGAGAATGGAGCAGCGGAGGAATGGGGAGTGGGACTGCGGCCGCCGTTTATTTGTCTTGAGCGTTGGAACCGATCTCCGGTCGCGGTTGGAACGGCCTTCGTCTACCACAAAGGCTATTTCCGAAAGTTAAATCCCGTACCTGACTGTTCCAACAGGAAGCCGGAGACGTTGCGAAGTTTGCGGCTGAGATACCAAAGATGTCGCAAGCCCCTGGGCAAAAGGGAGGTCTTGGCTGCTACAAGGAGTAAATGGGCATCCTGGGTTGAAGCCGTCGTGGGGTGCGTGCAATGGGCAGGCGGATGTGGCCCGGCTGGGTGTCTTCAGTCGGTCTTGCGGTTTTGTTGAGTGGCTCCACGGGTTGAGGATGTGAAGTGAGGAGGGCAGTGGACGCCAATCACCCGGTCTGAGAACCACGAGTGAGTGTGAATTTGAGTTGGGATCACTGAAGCTGCCGGTGAAGCGGCCGGATAGACGCCAGATGCGTCTGTTTAGGTTTCCACCTCAAGTAATATGCCAAGATACCAAGTTGCTCTATTGTTGTGACTGTCAGCCAGACCCAGAAGAAAGGCCAAGCCGTTAGAATTCCAACGGTCGCGGTTCGGAGCGAATGTTAAGCTTCGCGCTGTTTTAAGCGTAAGCCATGATCACGCCGCGGCTGCATCGTTGTCGTCACTCATAACGTGATGGAACGGAAAGGGGATGCAAGACGACGAAAGGATAAAAAACGGGCGCATATTTCCATAAACGGATGAATTACAGGAGATAACAAGAAATCAGACATGGGTAACACGATGGCAAAAACAGAGTTGGGCGATTTTTAAGTCTTTGAAAAACCACAGAGTAACCGGAAACAGATAAGACAGAGATAAAAGTGAGTAAATTCGAGGTCGATCAGACCTTGCTCCCCCCTGCTGCAGCCTCATCCGGCTGGCCGACAGGCTTGTCGTCCTCGGAGAACTTGAGGCTGACGCTGTTGACACAATGCCTTTCGTCGGTCGGGGTGGGATAGCCCTCGCCCTTGAAGACGTGACCGAGGTGCCCGCCGCAGTTGGAGCAGACGATCTCGGTCCGGGTCATCCCGAGGGAGCGGTCCTCATGGCGGGTCACGGCGCCTGGGATGCTGTCAAAATAGGCGGGCCAGCCGCAGCCCGACTTGAACTTGTGGTCGGCTTTGTACAGCGGCGCGCTGCAGCCGGCGCAGGCGTAGACACCCTTGTCCGGGTGGTGCTTGTCGTAAGCGCCGGTGCCCGGGCGCTCTGTGCCCTTCTCCCGGAGGATCCGGAATTGCTCTATCCAGGCGTGATGTCAGGCCGTGATGCTCTAGCAAATGATGGCGGTGACAACACATACCTGGAGACAGGACTGCCCTCCATTCCTCGTCGGATCTCTTGTCCGGGTAAGTCATGCTGCTGGATGCGGGCGTGGACGAGCCAAAGAAGTTGCTCAGGAAGGGAATTGACGGCATGGAAGCCCTGAGAGGCGACGGCGGCTGGATTAGCGACGTGAGTCGGGGACGCTGCTGGGATGCGCGAGTTCTGGCGAGATGAGAAGCTGCCTGTAGAACGCCGAACCAGGAGGAGAGCCGAGAAAAGCGCATGGACAGAAAAGAGAAAAGGCGAGTGGTGATGGTGCTTCGAGTTTGGGTTTGTTGCTGAGAGGTTCGAGCGCACTTTTTGTACTTGTCGAAGTCTGCCGCTAGGTGGTTTGTTGCAGGAATGACAAATCGTCGTGAATTCGGTTGGCATAAATCCAAACCACCTAGGATGTCACCGACTCGAGCCTGAGGCTTGTGAGCTGAGGCGAATGAGGCGCGCTGTTTGGAATCATTGTTTCTTCCAAATCCAGCGACTGACAGCAAGCTTGCGCCATCTCCCCACAGTCGTGACTTTCCCCACCCCCGCCGAAGCCGCCCCGATCCCAGGATCCCGCCCATTGCGTCACCGCCTCGGCATCGGATCTCGACGGATCCTGGTGGCTGGCAAGACCCGTATGCACGGAAACGCAGCGTATCAACGGAAATTGTTGCCAGTAAACAAAGGAGCTCTACAAAACGCTCACCAAGAAGATGTAAATGGACGCTGAACTGGAGGCTGTCCCGGACACCCCCAGACGCCTCTCCTCGTGGTGCCACCTGATTTGTTATTTGAAAATGAATATATGAAAACAGAGGTGGCTGCGCAGACCGAGACTCTCGTCTTGTCCACGCTAGCAAAAAAAGCCCGTCAAGCAAATAATCGCCGCCTCTGATTGGGCCAAGCGCAGCCCGGCATATGCTCTGACATCCCGCGCTTGCGGCGTCAACTCCCAGAGCGCGGGGCTCCTCCTATAGCAGTCCTTTTAGGAACTGTCACTTTCACAAGCTGCATGCCCGTGAACGGCTCCCGGGAGTCACGAGATATTCCTCCTACTTTGCACACTTCACCCTCGCAGCCGGATGTAGACCCTAAACCTGCTCTCCTCTCCCATTTGGTAGACATCATCATTTCTCTCAGTCGAATCCATACTATCACTCATTACAAAGTCGACCCTCCAGCTGTATGTCTGTCCAGGTCAAGACCTACTCTTACATTATCTTTGTGATAAGGCCGTGCCCTAAATCGTAGGGTTTACCCATCCTCATCCGATACAGTGATTTCCGTTCTTTCTCGGCCAGATGAAAAATACGAAAGACAAGCCCATTTGTTCCTATCCCACCCGTCCGCAATGTTTATATCCCTTTCTCGAAACGCCGCACCTCGCCAGATTCCTCTACTTAAAAACCGCCGGCTTCTACCATACTAGAAGGGCTTGCGAGACGAGAGAAGAATGTAAAGAAAAAAAGAAAGGGGAAGCATAAAACAATGGGGAAAATAGGTACTTCTCGTCCAGGCGCCTTTTGTTGGCTCATAGTCCGCATATGCCTCATCTATGCGGTGAGAGGTCTACCAGGAGTGCCAGTGTATCCTCTCCTAGAGCATGATACCTTCACCTTCATCTTCGACCTCACCGCTCTCATCGTCCTCCCAGTCAACCTCTCCCGCCATCGTCTCGGCTAGTCGCTGCACCTCGGCGAGCCCAGAGAGTTCTGCCACATACCCACGCTCCGAAAGAGCCCGGCGCACAAAAGACCATCCGTCTGCCTTGTACGCCCACACCACCGGGTTGCTACAGGCGCTGCAGCACGGGTACGATTCGCCACGGACCACCTTATTTTGGAACGTCGACAGGAATCCTCGCACCTGGTGAGGCACGATCCCCAGCGCATGGTCGGGCGGGTCCCGCTCGTATTCGTCAGGGTTCGCCACCGGGTCCGGCGCAGCCGCGTGCTGCTTCTGCGGGTGCTGCAGAATGCTCACCAGCAGCTCCACCAGCAAGGCCGATGCGATTGCCGCCACGCCGGGCCGGGTAACCGTGCACTGTTGGTCCAGCGTCTGGTCCTTGACGGACTGCCATCACGAAAAAATTAGCATGCCAGAAACATGGCAGTTCCGAGAGCACTGGCCGAGCCTTGACTTACGTCCGCCGGAGCGACCACATCGTTGCAGAAGTAGCAGCCGAGCGTCTTGTCGGATCCGTCCTTGGGCGCAGCTCCGTGACGCATGACTACATATGTGTCAAACCCGAGAGCCGCATTCATGACGATCTTGCCCGAGGCCTTGCCCATGACCGTCGGGAGCCATCGGGACTCGCGCGTGTCCATCAGCAAGAAGATGACGTCGTGCTTCTGCACCAGCTGCTCGAGCTTCTCAAAGTCTGCCTTCGTCTTCTCCTCGTTCGTGATGGGGTGTCCCAACATCGGGACCGAGAGCACGTGGCCCTCAGCCTCAACACCAGGATAAATCTTCTTCAGGGCCTCTGCCGCGCGCGGCGCCTTGGCTGCTCCGCCTTGGAGACAGTCGTCGAACTCGAACAGGGGCTGCCGAACGGGGTTGGAGAAGGAAACGTTGCCGTAGTCGACAAAGGTGATCTTGCGCACGCCCCAGCCCATCAGGTTGCGAGAAACATAGCTGCCCAGCGTACCCGCACCCAGCAGCAGGCAAGATAGTCCTTTCATGACGTCCAGATCCAAGTCCGGCGAGATGCGCCACTTCATGAGCTTGAGATTCAGGTCCACGGCCTGATCGGCAAGGCGGCCGGGATCCATGTACTCGGACAGGTTGGCCACGCGCGCCTGCAGCTTTCCATTAGAATGCCGCTCCCAGCCCGTTACCTTGGGCATCTCAGCCAGCTCCATCTCGGCTACGTCATCCATCGCGAGTGGCAGGACAATGCTCCGGGCCTCTTCGCGGCGCGCCTGCGTGTCGCGGTAACACAGGATGCGCACCTTCTTCAGGTGGTAGCGCTGCCTGATGAGGACTAGTAGATTGCGCAGCGGCCACGACGGGTTCTCATCGTAGCTGGACGAATCGACAAAGGCGACATATGCGTCCGCCTCATCGACGCCCTTGAAAAATCCCAGTTCGAAGTCGCGCAGAGAGCCGATCTCCCACTTGAAGCCAATGTCCTCCTCGTCGGGGTCGTCGATGGGCGATAAGGATCTCCGATGGCTAGCGTCCAGGGCGCTGTGGCGGACCTTCTTGGCGAGGAAGAAGCCATATTGGCGGTCGTCGTTTGGGTAACGCCACGTACCGACGCGTTCCACCAGCGCGGTGCTCTCCTTGGGAGTAAATCGCTCGACAGGTCCAACTCGCCGCCACAGAGGGTCGGAGTGGAGGGCTGGGAAGGCGAACCAGTAGGTGAATCGGTACTTCTTCAGATCGGCAAAGGACAAAATGATAAAGGAGGAGAGCAGCGAGGGAACCTCGTAGATCGAACCATCCTTGATAGCGTCCCAGATCTGTTTATTGGGTCAGCCAGTCCTTGGCGCGTCCTCGGCAAAAGAAACTGCCGACGAACCTGACGCGCAGCTGTGCGTAGAATAGCCGACTTGTCGGCTTGTTTGAAGTCCTCGATGGTGTTGAAATTCCTCATGATTCCCTCGGCACGGCTCGATCCTAGCGGAACACTTGATGGCGGGCATAAGTTAGACCGAGGTAGGCTTTTGTGTGCGGCCTTTGCGATGCCGCCTGATGGCGCAACGACCCTGGCCCGACGTCACATTTGCAGCACTTACTGAGTACTAGTCAAAGCGTTCCCGTGGATCTGCAGACGCGTGCTCTCGTGAGGGTCTTTCTCGCCCCTAGACTCGTACAGGCCCATAACAAAACGGGCCGAGTCGTCGAGTTTGTCGTGGTCCAGCTTCCTCGAGAACACGGCGGAATAGAACGGCAGCTCGATCTGAGAGCTGAATGTCGCGAACTGGAGGGGGGTGCTAGGCGTCGCGGCCCCAGCGCTGGCGGGCTGCTGATTATCCGCCATTTTTCTGTGTAGATGGGGTGTGGGATTTCTTCGCTCCAGTCGCCCGAAGAGGTGGCAAAGCAGCGTCTACCGGGCAGCTCGACCCGAGAAAATAAGGTGATGGTGTAAAATAACTGCGAGTCAAGCCAGGACTGACTAGATGGGCGCCTGGGCACCTCTGCGAGTATTGGATGGTCACCTTTGTCAGTCGCGAAATAATGAGGTATGTTATCGCGGGCTGAAGAGGAAGGCCGTGTGCGGATCGGGACAAAAAATTGAGGGCGCGTTCGAGCCGGCAGACAGGAACAGACAGGGCAGCGCCAAAACACGGCATGCGAGTCGAAGAAGGTGCGTTGGAGAGCTGGTGCTCGAGAGCGATGACGATGTATTATTGCGGGGTAGGAGCTGGCCGCAGGGCAGTAGCAGCTGGGGAGCGGGGCCCCTGTAGTTAAGGCGATGGGAGCCCCACCTGAGCCCAGTACAGGAGTCCGTGCTGACAGCGACAACAGCAGCGCACATGCACTGCTGGACGTTGATGTCCGCCTGGTCCGAAGGGGAATGAACGAGCACCAGACCTGGTCATTTGGTTTACAGGTCACTTTGCTGCCGAGTGCGTCAGCCCGAGTATGGAGTCATGCGCTCGTCAGCTCAGTTTTGCCTCACCCTCTTCTGCCTGGGGCTGTCTTGCTTCTGCGGCTGTCACGCGTTCCCAGGCAGCGGCGGCAAAACTTCGGAGCCAAAGAAATTGATAGAGCGTGACTCCCCTGCTAGCAAAGCTGGGCCTGAAAACGCCACCACCCGCCCATGTCTCATGTCCGATTCTAGATCGCCCGTCTGGGTTCGGGTTTTGTCGGTCGTGGCAGCTTCGAGGCCGTGTATGGCGGTCTGAATTTTGTTTCCCTGTCGCTTTCCGATATTTCGGGGGCTCTCGACCTTGGGCACTCGGCGCAAAATGCTCATCGGCATCTGTGGCAGTAAGAATGCTTCACACCCCCGGTTTCAGGGACACAGGCGCCCTTGCTCCAGAAAACTGAACGTCTCATCTCAGGCATATGTGCTGGGAGAAAAACGGTGGCGCAGTACCTGGTCGGCCACCATGGTTTTAAGCGCCTTCAGATCACCACGCTCGCTCAAAAAGGACATGGCGAAGGCGTAACCGCCAACAGCCATGGTGACAAAAAGGGGTCAGCCAAGACGGGCCAGGAGCTCAGCTTCTCCGACGCGGACGAGCTCCTGGACTTTGTCACAAAGCGCTGGCGGGAGCGCTGGGTGACGGTCGTCGATAGCGTGGCCGTCTTGGACCTCCTCGCCAGACGGCCCTTCTTCCTGCTCATCAGCGTGGACGCCCCGGTTACGACACGGTGGAGGCGGTTCGGGAAGTGGCTGCAGAACGAAGGGAGCGTGCTCGCGGACGACGACGACTGGGCCGGCGCGGCCGCCGACCTCTCCGAGTTTGTGCAATTGTCCGACAAACAGATGTACGACGACGCGACGGGCAGCACGGCGCTCATGTCGCGCGCGGCGGTGCAGATGCTCAACACGTCGCCCGACGTCGCGCACCTCTACGCGACGCTCGGCAAGGTGGACCTGACCAACGAGGACCGGCTGCGGCCATCGTGGGACGCCTACTTCATGTCGCTCGCGTCGCTGGCTGCGCACCGCAGCAACTGCATGAAGCGGCGCGTCGGCTGCGTCCTGGTCCGGGGCCGCCGCGTCGTCAGCACCGGCTACAACGGCACGCCACGCGGCCTGCGCAACTGCGGCGAGGGCGGCTGCGCGCGGTGCAACGAGGGTGCCGGGTCCGGCGTCGGCCTCGCCACCTGCCTGTGCCTGCACGCCGAGGAGAACGCGCTGCTGGAGGCGGGCAGGGATAGGATCGGGGATGGGAGTGTCCTCTACTGCGATACGTGTCCCTGCCTGACGTGCAGCATCAAGATCGCCCAGGTCGGCATCGGTGAGGTCGTCTACAGCCAGGGCTACAGCATGGACGGTGACACGGCGGCGGTGCTGCGCGAGGCCGGTGTCAAGCTGCGCCAATATGTCCCGGTACGTGTTGCTGTTTCTGCTTGTCTCTCCGAAAAACAAGACGCTGACTCGAGTCGTTGCTGACTCTGGCTGTTCCCTTTTTCCTTTATCCGTGTGCATGCAGCCTGCCAACGGTCTCATCCACCTGGAAAGGACCGAGCTGTACTGACAGGGACATGCTGTCGTGACGGTTGGGCGAATGGAATGCGATATATATCGAGCTGTTGAGCAGTCGTCGACATCCTCATTAGCGTCGGTTACAAGGCACGCATTTCCACCTCCCGAGCTGCACCGAGGTTAGAGGCAATATGAGGCATATAATGTAGACTTGTTGCCATGGCATTCATTGCGTGCACAGGGCACAACCGACTGATCCTTTCCAGATGGGGTCTCTTACGCAAGTCACCGCGACGTAATCTTGTCGCGGGAATGCGCGGCTTATGCCCGACGATGGCAACCTAGCTTCGATTGTCTTGAGACCCACTGCGTCTTTTCTTTTTCTTTCTCCTGACCTTGATTTGCTCAGTCCCTGGGTAGAGGTGCTCCGACCCTTGTGGATTTGCCAGCGGCAGCTTACCGAGGATGCGACCATGCAAACGGAGAAGCCGTGTATCTTACAAACGACTTGCAGTTTCCCAAGGTGTACATCAGCTTGGCTCGGGAGCCTTGCAGTCTGATCCAAAGAACCCGAATATTCCTCTTGGGGTTTTGGACCCGGGATTCGGCAGTTTGCTCTCGGCGATATCGGGTTGGTGTGCCAGTGGGGAGAATCAGTCAGTGGGGACCAGCAAATGACGGCAAACAGCAGTTTCCTTTAGAAGGGAGCTGGTTGCAGAGATTCCATGTCATAAGCTCCGTCCCATCCAATCTGCATCTGGGATGGCCCAAGCGGGAAGGAATTAAAAAGAAACAAAAAATCAGAATCGGTTCATCTTATGTCTGCTCCGGGCTTTTAGCCATGCCTGAAGCCACGTCCAACCTTGAATCCACCAAGGACTCGAGAGACGTCAGTCAAATCGACTCGGGGGGACGGGTACAACCGAAAACAGAAAAGCGCCAAGAAATGGATCGCAATCCCGGAGAGAGCACAAGGCAAGCGACGGCGATCGCTGAAAACAAAAAACATCAAGGCCCGAGCGGTCAGGGCAAACAAAAAACGTGCGATCGTGGGTCAAGAAAGCTTAGCGGACGCAAACGGGGCGCATTGGCCCACGCACGGGCGGGGCGAATGGCAGAGCGGGGGTCAGGGGCAGGGGGGCCCAGCCTGCAAAGCAACGGCAGCAGCATGCATCCATGCTTCGATGCTAAGGTAGCCTGATCTTGGTGCTGGCCGCCCGTCGCGCTGACTGGAGTCTGCCCGCCCAGAGCGTGAGCTTCTGTGGTGAGAAGCTTGGGTGGAGGGAGGCGGTCACATTACTCACATGTGGCCCTGCTTGTTTGTTGCCTCTGTCTGTGGCCTGGCCGTTTTTTTATTTGTCGCTCCCCTTGCGTCTTTTCTCCCTTTCTCTCACTCACCTGCCCCCTTCATCCTCGCGACGTATCAGGCCGAGCTTCCAGCAACCCGTCACCTCCTCTTGGATTCTTCGTCCTGATCATCGTCCCGCAACGGTCCTCGAATAGACGACGCCGCCTACCTACCTAAACCAAACAAGCCTGCTAACTGGTTGTGGTTTCTTTTCCTCTTGCGCGCGCATCTGGGAATCACAAAAACGGTAAATGCTCCTCACCCCTCAACTGCACAGTCTCTCCCTCTCTTCATCACTCAATGGCATTGGATTATACCGACCCTTAAAATTGCAATCTCGGCGATGTCGCTATAATTCCGCGCGTGTCCTGCTCGCAAGCTATGGGTAGCTTCCCCAAGCTTCTGCCCAGCGGCGCAAGCGCCGAGTCTGGAGCTTACCTCGGCTACAGTGACGCAAGCCAAGCAATTGGAATTGCACGATGTGACTGCTCGGCCAGGCCACCAATTCTCCAACTCCCCATGAGCTGACACGGAAATACCCGCTAGATCGACGGAAACGACGATAATATCCCACTTCCGTTTCTCAACCGCGCTCTCTCAACACACAAAAACCCGCAATGGCTGTCATCAACAAGGCCCTCGTCGCCCGCGACGCCGCTGCCCAGCTGATGAAGCGCGAGAACTGGGCCCAGCAGGAGGTCGGCGTCGTCCTCGTCTTCTGCATCGTCGGTGCCGTCGCCATCCTGCTCCTCAGCATCTACATCCACAAGAAGCTGCAGGCCCGAAAAGTCGCCAAGGGCCAAGCCTAGGGGGAGAGAGAGAAGAGTGTATTGAGGAGAGCTTTGCATGAGACGTCTTAATGGGGAGTTGATGTGGGTGGAGATATACCCTCATACATATCACTGCGTCTACACCTTTTCATGTTATTATTTATTTACTGTTACCTAGTACCTATTCATCTTGATATCCCTTGTTTTGCACGCGGGCCCACGGTTCCCATGCCTGAATAACCGAGACGTGGCACCCTCTACGGAATCTATCACCTAGCGTCTTCCTTTCGATCTCTCCGCATTCGCGCACGGCAAGATGGCCACTGCGCGGAAAAAAAAACATGCGTCTCGTTCATGGCAACAGGACGGCAGAGGAAGCACGCGAGGGAGGTCGACCCAACTTGACTCGCCAAATGTTTAACTGGCGCGATGCGACCGAGAGAGTCGCGGTGCAACGAATGTTGACGCACGACCGCCATTCAGCACTCTAACGCAACGTCCCTTGATCAACTTGTCATGCACCTACATCAGACAAGCCCGCAGCGAGAAATCAGCCGAGTGTATTCGGCCGAGAGCAGCGTGTCACGCGTATGACAAGGTCTCAGTTTTCGTATCCTCCAACACCTAGGCCATGATATATGTGTATACTTTGTCTTCACTCTAATCCCCTTTCGAATGCCTCAGCGCGACAGGAACACGGCTGGGGCCTCTGCCCGCTGCCCGCTCAGTCAGTCTTCTTGGTGCCGCCCATGGCCGACTGTATGGTGCCTCCGATGCTTCCCTCGGTCGTGAACTGCTTCCCGACAATGCCGTCCTTGGCCAGCGGGCCGCCTATCTTGTTCGCCGTGCCGCCGATGACGCCTTCCTCGGCTATTGTTGCTCCCATCCACAGAAGTCAGCTATCTACCTGGCTCCCACGTCGTTTCGCAGCCCAAGATTCCCCAGTGGTTTGGGTTCATGTTTCCTTGCTTACCGGTGAACTGCTTGCCGACCGCTCCCTGCGCGTCAAGCGCCTTCGGCTTGGCGTCGTCCTTGCCCGTGGGGATGCCGATGGGCGCACCCGTGCTGGACCCGGCACCCTTGCTGTAGTCCGTTGTCGGGATGCCCATGGGCTGGTCCTCTCCGGGCTGACGGTTGGCCATTGTGGTTGATTGGAAGGCGGTGTCTAGAGTGCCGGTTTGTGTTTTCTGGTGCTTTCTTTTTTTTTTTTTTGTATTTTGCTAGAGAGTAGGCTGGAGAGGGTTCGTATGTGGAGTGAATAGTAGTCAAGGGGACTCCCTACAGGAACGCGGGATTGTAATGCTATTATAGGAACGAACGGCTCTACAATCGGTGACGAACAATACACAGTGTGCGTGGCTGCAGCAGTACGTATCAGTGACGACATTGATGTTCGCTTCGTGGGAGTGACGCAATTGACACATCTGCCACGCGAACTCCGCGTGCTCAGGTCAATGGCATCATTGTACATACCCGTACCATTCCGGGGGAGGCCATTTTTGAAAAACGGCAAACCCGTGTGGGAAAGCGTAAAAAAACGACAGCCTTTTGCGGTGTGTACATGCTAAAATACTGGTTGTTTTCGCAGCATCCTACACGACAAACCGTGCGAGATACCGTTTTAACGGAATTGAAGTCCCCTGGTATGGTATCTGACAACAGATCTGCGCGCGTGTTGGATCACAACGAAACACGTGTAATTTGCAGATCATGATGCACAGCTTTGCTTGCTTTACGGTTTTTGACTATCTCGCTTTTGCTTTCTCAGCCCTGTGGTTCTTGTGGTACCTGTTCTTGATCTTCCAGCCCCGGCGCCAAAGCATCGTTTTCTCTACTTAGACGCGACGCGACGCTTCTTCTGCGGACGCAGCTCGCCAGCGTACAGCTCGAAGAAGGTGTCGGGCTCAGTCGGGTGGTTGCCCGTGACGTCGTGGAAGGCCGTGGTGGCGATGTAGTTGGTCTTGCCCTCGCGCACCAGGCTGTAGTACTCGAGGATGTACTCGAGCTCCGACTGGTCGCTCTCCGACTGCGCCTTGAGCACCTTCTTGGCCTCGCGCCTGTTGGGACACACGCCGCGAATGTTAGCAGATATGGACGAGCCGGAGAAGGCGGGGGGGAAAGCGATGGATCTTACTCCGAGATGTTCTTGAACTGCAGCTGCGTGCCGACGCCCTTGCTGGCCGCCGTCGCCAGCTCCTTGCCGCTGGCCAGCATCGGACCCGTCACCACCATCATCTGACCACGGTGCCGGTCGTCAAAGCCGTGGGAGCCCTTGCCGGTAAGGACGTGAGCTGCGACCTGAGCAACGTCCTGCATATCCGGCCCATTACGTATTAGTATATGCACATACCAATCTAGACGCTCTAGGAGCCGGGTTGACACGGGGAAGAGTGAGACATGGATTGTGGCAGTCACCTACACCGAGAGCGACGGGCGCGAACTTGTGGTTCTCGCCGATGGGCAGCGGGAGCACGCCCTCCGTCTTGGCCTGGGGAGCATACACCAGAAGATTCTCGGCATAGAAGCCGGCACTGTACTTGGCAATTAGCATCGTAATTCTTGTTTTCTTTCCCGCGCATGACAATGAAAACACGAGGATGTTTCCCTACCGGATGACACAGGGCGAATTGCCTAGAGCAGAATCGGCGTCGCCCTTGGTGGCCATGATCATGGCCTCGAGGTCGATGAACTCGCGCAGGCGGGGCTGCGTCTCCCTCTCGGCATAGTCGGTGCCCGCGGAGCTGATGAGGAGCGCGTTGTTGACACAGCCGGCGGCGGTGGCGGCCTCGACGAGCTCGGTGCAGATGGCGAGCTTGTCGGCCCTGGCAGGCGGCACGAGGCAGATGGTGTCGCACTTGGACTGCTTGAGGGCGTCCGCGACAGCGTCCGGGCCGGAGCCAGGCTGGTGCTCGACGATGACGGCGCCGAGCGACTCGAGCTCCGCGGCCTTCTCCGACTTGGCGTCGAGCGAGAGGCCGATGACGCTGTCGACCTTGGACGCGAAGTCCTCGTTGGTCAGGATCAGCTCCGCGATCAGGAAGCCCGTCTGTCCGTCGACTGACGTGACGCAGACGTTGCGACCGGTGCCGGGCATTTTTTCTTTTTGTTTCTGCTTCAATGCGTGCAGCTATCTGGAATTGGGGTGAGAAGTAGATGGGTCGACAGTTCACAAGAGTAGGTAGGTGGTGTCTGCGTGACAGAGTAGATGGTGTGGTCGAGACACCCAGCCAGAGGAGGACTGGGATGGAAGGTGGAGATTGCGGCGCAGGTCCCACGAGAAAATCGACGGTATCTTATAGGTATGGTCCATCGGGATGTACGACGCGTAAAACATTGCTCCCCGTGTTTGGCTCTGATGGACGGATGACGTCATGGACGTTGATATCCGTCTCCCAGCGCCCCGGATCGGTGACGGTACGATGACAGGGTCCGCGACGAAGCGTCATAGAAATCCGCCAAGAAAGCAGCCGCCCCTGGGGCCAATCGGGCGATTTGTGCCTAGCAGCAAGCAACAAGGCGTTTGTTGTTAGGCAACATGTCGTGGGAGGGCACGGGAAACCAGCCAGTGCATCCCGTGAAAGGAGGAAAAGCTCGTACCTTTAGGAGACTCCAACACGCCCGCAGCTGGACTCACTCTACACGTCAAGCTCCATGCCCATCCCAGCCTGCGTCCCCGCCTCCTCCTCCGCTGCCCTGCCCAGCCCCGCCATACCGGCCGTGAGCTTTTCGAGGTCTAGGTAAAACTCCCTTTTCAGCCTCCTGGCTGTGCGGCTCGCCTGCCTTTTCCGGCGCTTCTCCAGATCGCGCTTCTCGAGATCCGCCTTGCTCAGCCGCTGCTTTTTCTTGGTCGGCTGTCCGTTGCTGGTAGTGGTGATGGCAAACTTCCCCGCCGCAGCCGCCGCCTGTGGCCCCTGCCGTTGGGCTTCGAGCCGTTTCTGTGTGACGAGCTGCGACCTCTTGCGCCTCAAGCGCTTCCGCTGCGGCTTGCTGGGGGCCTCTCCGGAGGTGGTGCCGTCCTGGGGAAGCACCACGGTGGTGGTACTCTCGGTGATCATCGCGTCCGACACTGGACATGTCCTAGAATTAGCGTGGGCGCAAAAAGAGGCGTAGGCTCTGGAGAATAAAAATGTATGTATGCCTACTTTTGTAAATCACGGACTTTCTTAAGGCGTTGAAGTAGGCAATAGTGACCATTACGACCGGTGATGTTGTCCAGGTGGTTAAACGTAGATACCGTGGAAAACCCGTGGTTTGAAAATTGTGGTGGGAGGCCGAGGTGATTGCAGCAGAAAGAAAAAAAGAGCAGAATGAGAAAGTTGATCGAGATGGAGATCTCAATCAGGGCTGGCTGGCTTTTGATTTTTGAACACTGACAGTCTTACTGACGTGGCACAGGTCACGCTTGCCCCTGTCGATGCGCCGGTCAGGCATTTATAACCCTCAATCCCATCGGGCATCCAAAATTCCAGCTCATCAAATCCTGGTCGGTGTTCACTGGTGCCAGCTTTTCAGATCGCGGCTTGATGTGCTTTATTAACGGCTATTCCAGGAACAAGGGGCGGCGCCTGGGCTGTTTGCGGGGCGGTTGAGCTGCCAATATGGAGCAAATTCCAGTTTCCCATGCTTCGTGTTTGTTGTCATTCGTGCCCAAACTTGATGGGCGTTTCAATATCCAATGGAACGATCTGCTGCCAATTCCATGGAAGAAAAAGAAAACAGTGAAATATAGCAGGGAACGCAACCTATATCGGAAACGTTGTTCGGCCTAAAAGGGGTGGGTGATAGGATGCAAAAAAATGATGTCTCCCCTCCCAGAATCGAACTAGGGACCTTTCGATAACAATTTGAACAATTACAGTCGAACGTGATAAACCAACTACACCAAGGAGAGATCAGACTTGTTGCCTTCTACCTCCACTGCTGACTTCATATTACCCTCATCAGACCCACATTCAGGATCCCTTTTCCCTTCCTTTACAAGTCCGCATCCTTACTGCATACCTATGCTGCTTGGGGCAAAAAAGGCTAAAAAGAAGAATGTGTAGTGAAAGCTCCTATATAAATCAATGCTAACAATAACAATATGGCTTGGTAAAGGTCGTACAATCTATAGGAATATGTGGTGTCCATGTAAGCTGGGGAAACCCGCGAGAGCAGGCGGTTAGGAAGACCCCTTTCTACAAGCAAAAACCCAAATCACTTCAACAAAACACAGTACGCATTAAACAAAGGGAAGAGAATAAAAACCGGCACCCAAGAGCTCGCCAGGCATCCTTTTTTCCCCCCGGACTCAAGAGATCAGACCTTATCCTCCCTTGCCTCCTCGGGAGAAACCACAACGCCCTCTAACGGCGCGGTGTTGCCACCACCGCCCGCCGCCTGCTTGGCCTCTTCTTCCTTCTCGGCCGCTGTTTCGACCTTGCTGGCGCGGAACCCAACGCCCCACCACCTGGTGCCGAGCGCGAGCGAGCTGAGCACGACGCTGATGCTGCTCAACGCCATGGCCAGGCTGGCCCAGACCGGGTCCAGCCGGATGTGCTGCCCGCTGGATGTGCTGACGGGGTACAGGACGCCGGCGGCGACGGGGACCGCGAGCACGTTGTAGACGAGCGCCCAGCCAAAGTTGAGCTTGATGCGCCGAAAGACGGCGGCCGAGAGCTCGAGCAGCGTCACCACGTTGCGCAGGTCGCTCTGCACCAGCACGAACCCGGCGCTCGAGATGGCCACGTCCGACCCGGACCCCACCGCGACGCCAACGTCGGCCTGCGCCAACGCCGGCGCGTCGTTGACACCGTCGCCCACCATGGCCACTATGGCTCGCTGCTGCTTCGAGGATGAAGAAGCGTCGGCGGCTACCATCTGCAGACGCTTGATCTGCTCCGCCTTTTGCGTGGGGAGCACCTCGGCCAGAACGTTGTCGGCCTCTATGCCAACACGCGCTCCCACCGCGCGCGCTGTGGCCGCGTTGTCGCCGGAGAGCATGTACACCTGCAGACCGCGCTGGCGCAGTGCGGCCACGACGGCGCGCGCCTCGGGGCGGATAGGGTCTGACATGGCGAAGGCGGCGCCGATGGAGAATGGGGTTGTATTGTCACTCCCTTTCTCATCGCCCTCGGGCACCACCGGCGACTGTGGCCGGGATGCGACAAGGGCGACCGACTTGGCACCCTCGGTCCACGCGGTGATGGTCTTGGCCAGACCCGCGGGCGCCGGGGCGGAGAATTGCTCCATGAGTGCCATGTTGCCCACAATGATCTGAAAGGCGGGAGAGCCGTCATCGGGAACGTACGTTCCTTTCATGCCCTTTCCGGGAATCTCCTGCACTTCCTCGATGGTTCCGCCGCTCGGGGGAGCCTGCTCCGCGCAGAAGGAAACTAGCGCCTTGGCGACTGTGTGGCTGCTGTTCTCCTCGATGGCCTTGAGGGCCGCCAAGAGCACCTGCTTTTTCTTCTTTTGTTCGTCGTTCTCAGCGAGGAAAAACTCAGAGTCGGTGATCTTTGGCTCGCCGCCCATGGTCAGCGTCCCTGTCTTGTCAAAGACCACACAGCTTGTCCGACTGGCCGTCTCGAACGCGAGGCCGCCGCCCTTGGCCAGGATGCCGTGCCGTGCGGCCAAGCCGCCGCCAACGAAGATGGCTGTGGGTGCGGCCAGGGCGATGCCGCAGGGGCAGGCAACCACAAAGACCGAGATTGCGAACTGCAGCGAAAAGGCAACCCAACCGCCCGACGTAACATCGAGGAAGTGGCCCCCGATGGATCCCGTCAGGCCCAGTGCCAGCCAGACTATCCAGGTGAGGATCGCGATGAGGGTGACGCAGGGCACAAAGTATGTTGTAAGCAGGTCTGCAAACTGCTCAAGCGGGGCGCGCCGAGCCTGGCCCTCGCGCACAACACGAACGATCTGGTCTAGCATAGAACGGCCTGAGGCGCCAGTCACTCGAGCCAAGACGGGCCCGTCCTTGTTGACGGTGCCGGCGTAGACGACGTCGCCGGGAGACTTGCGGATGGGCCGCGACTCGCCCGTCAGGCTGGACTCGTCAAAGCTCGACGTGCCTTGCACCACGACGCCGTCAGCCGGCGGCGAGCTGCCGTGTGGGATTCTGACAATGTCGCCCAGATCTAGGAGGTCCGTTTTAACTACCGTGTCCGTGATAATGACGGCCGGGGCGGCATCACCCTTTCCGTCATCCCGCCCACCCGTGTCAGTAGCAGAGGTGGCGGCGGTACTCGACTGCTGCGGCTCCACGAGGATGGCGGTAGTGGGACGCAGCTTTCCGAGCGCCTCAACCGCGCTCCCCGTCTTGGACTTGCTGTAGGACTCGATGAGACGACCAAGCAGTAAGAAGAATGTCAGGAAGACGACAGCGTCAAAGTAGAAATTGGAGTCGTTGATCATCTTGGGCTGATAGACGGCAGCAGCGATGAGCTGACTTGTCGAGCTAACGTAGGCAATGGTGGTCCCTAGCGACATGAGTGTGTTCATGCTGCCGAAGCGATAGAAGCGCTGCAGAACAGGGGTGCGTGACCCCCGTCGCCAGAGTGCCCAGATCTCCTTGGAGGCGCGGACGTGGAAAACATCGGCAGCGAAGAAATAGACGGGCGTCGCCATGATGAAGAGGGCCATCTGCAGGCGGCTGATGCCCGAGGTCCAGGGCAACATGAGGTGGTGCTTGTCGCGGTTGCCTTCAGGGATGAGAGACATATAGACTATGCCGAGGACAAAGGTCGGCACGCACACTATGCCGGTAAATATGACCCTGTAGAGGATCTGACGCTGATGCCGGCGCTGGATCTCCTTGGAGCGCTCCTCGAGTGAAGGTGGGTGATGAATGGACGCGTTGAAGGCCGGGTCGCTTGCCTCGATAGCCGCTATGATCTTTCGGACGGTGAGCCCAGGCGGCCGAGGCACGTAGGTCACTCTGAGGATTGGGTGCTGCCGTGTGGGCTCCCTGTCTATGATGAGCGAGTGTATGTTGGCGAAGGGGGCAAGGCTTCGAGTGACGCGGCCGGGACAGTGTTCGCAGTACATGCCTTCCACGGCGATCTCGACGGTGCGCTCCCGCCGTGCGGCATCCTCGCTGTTCTCCTGGATAGCCACGACCGAATCTACCGCAGCGTCATAGCCGAGACTCTCGATCGCCTCGACGATCTGGTCCGTCTTGTCCTTATCCAGGAAGTCAATGGTGGCGCTGTTGGTCAACAGGTTGACGGTGATGTTGGAGACCCAGTCTCGCCGCTTGAGGTCTTTGGTGATGGTGTTGGAGCAGGCAGCACAGGTCATGCCGCCGATAGCCAGGGTCGCCCTCCATATCGGAGCGTCCTCGACGTCGGTCGTGACGAACGACTTGGTAGACATGCCGACGGGGTGCTTTGGTGAAGGCGAGAGTCCTTGGTGCTTGTTGGCAGTTTGGAACTTGACGGCGGGATGCGGTGATGCAACGATAGAGTCGATAGCGGTGTCGCCTGGCGGCTCCGGGCCTGTTGCCGAGCTGGTGCTCTTCCTGCGACACTCCTCGCAGTTCCTCAAGTGTGCGTCCTGCCGATCAGGGGGAGATCTCGAGCCGAAGACTGGCGACCTAAGCCAGCCCGATGAGGAGAGGGCAGGCTGCTTTCCTTTATCCCTCACACTGTCAGACGCACCATCGCCGCCGGTACCAGCCGAGCCGGCGACCATGGTGCCAGCGTGGGTACCAGGGACCTCGTACTCTCCGACGGTGGACGTGACACCACACACCCTGAAGCCGGCCCGCTCAAGCTCGGCAGCCATGGTTGCGATGGGGGCGTCTGGGTCGTGTTCCACAGTCACGACGGCGGTCACGATGTTGGGCGACACCCATTTTATCTGGCCTCTGCACGACGCGTGCAAGACACTCTTTATGGCGGAGACGCAGGTGGGACAGTGCAGGTTGCCCAGGAGGAAACTGGTCACTGCGGGGTCTGTCGAGCNCTTTTGCTTGTGTTTTGCGCTCCATGGGTCATTCTCGTCCGAGGGTTGCGAAGCCATGTCTACGGATTGCGCGACGAATTTGTCGTCCAGGTTGACAGCCAACGGGTGAATCGGTGCTTTTTTTCGGCGGGGGGGGGGGGGGGGGGGGGGTGTAGTCTCTGGCGTGTGACCTGCGCCGTGCCGGTTGAGCCGTGGAGGCCGATCGGTTTTTTTTTTTTTTTTGGGTAGCTATTCCCGGGACTGTTCCCGGTGTCTAATACAGAGGCTGAGAGCGTCAAGTGACTGGTGCTCTGGCCTCTGAGTCGCTGTCTCTCGTGCCCTGCCCTGCTCTCTCCAGCTATGGGGTAGTCGATATTGACGCGGGTTATTAAATCAGGCCCCGATTAGGAAATGCGGACCGGGGGTGTGTCAGACGCGGTCGCTTGCCGGCTGATATCGAGGAGAGGCCCGAGTTTAGGTTGGGTAGGTAGCAGCCTATCACGGCAGCAGAAAGTGGCTCCGGGGGACGGGACGGCAGACGGCAGAGGTCTGTGGGGAATCCTTGCGGTCAAAAGACGGGTCGCCATAAAGGTTTGCTTTTGCCGCCTGTCAGGATCATCCACACTTACTCTTCTTGGATGGGCAGAGGCGAGGTACGCGAGGGCGTGCAGCGCCAGGAAGGCAGGAGCGTGGCCAGCCTGCCTGCTAAAAACAAGCAAGCCCAACCGGCGCAGGGAAAAATTTGTGCGCAGGACACCCCAAAGAGAAGTCGTCGGGGCCAGAGGACGACTGTATGGCAGCCAGAAAGTCTGCAGAGGAAAATGGGGCGCTGAATGTAGAACAGGTGCGACGGTCACTGAAAGTAAAGTAAATCACTCGAGCTTGCTGCTCTTAGTAGGCTCTCGCAACACGCTCCCAGAGAGGATAAAATATGGGAAAAATGGAACGTCGAGGCGATGAGAAGACAGCCATTCCCTGGGACGACAAACTCATCGGGCTGGCGAGCCTGCCTTTTATTCATAACGTAGATCCCCTGTAGCGACATTGAATGGTCCTGGCGTAAGGGCAGGCAGGCAGCCCTGCCCTCGGCCTGGGACCACGGATTCTGCATGTTGCTACGGCCTACCTCATGCTTCCATCAGCGACGATGCGGAGGCGTCGAAGTTGCGATTAATCATGAGGCTGTCGTTCACGCACAAGTCGCGCAGGACCCATCGATCTACGCAGCGGTGACTGATAGTGCCGTTCGGTTGCATGGGTCCGGGCTGCGGTGTCAGCCACTAGGAGGAGCTAGCGGCCCCGGACCGGGCGGGGGCACTAGCCAAGGAGAAGAACCGACCACGTCCAGTGACCGCTTTATTCCGTCAACCCCATTACCCCAGTGGATGATGGGGTTCCGAGCGAAATGTGCGGCGTCTGAAGCTCTGTCCGCCTGCGGCCCGTGGCCATGGCAGGGATTGACAGGCAGAGTCTCGCTTGGTAATTTGCGTAAGCCCGAGCTTGGGTGCTGTACCACGCGAAAAGACCGCAACGCACCAGGCACAGCTCAAGTAGATGCCACGTCGACGAAGGAAAGTGCCCGGCCGTCCAGCTGGGGCATGATGCGATATGTTTTGCAAATATCGCTTTGCGTCGGGGTCGCATCATGGCTGCAGTACCCTGCGTCCGATCTCAAAGGAAACAAGGCTTGCTCGCCTGGTGCCACGCCAAGCTTGTGATGCATCCATTAAGTTCGTGGTGAACTGACATATGACTGTCTTCTGGGGGCGAGTGGTGGGCAGCGGGCGCCAGGCCAGTCCATTTGTGCTCTTGTGTGTCTGGTCCCTTAAACTGCTGCTTTCTGTCGTCTATGTCCTGTGGTCAGCCAAGTTCCCAGGTGACAGACGATGTCCAGCCGGTGCAACCAGACGAGCCTTCGAGCTAGCCGCCACTCCCACACAGACAGCCAATACTCACGTGAAAACACATGCGACAAAGCATCAAGCCCTGTGTAGGGCTCGCCAGCCGCGACACAGATCGGTGGCTTCTGTTTGGGACAGCCGTTGCATCAACCGTCTGCCACACAGGGACAGGCTGCCTCAACTTGCCTTCGCTGGAGTTTCTTGGCTACCTACCTTCAGCAGCCACGCCACCAAAACGTGGTGTTTCACGCCAGGCTCCAATGACAGCCCATCGACGCCATCAAATCTCGCCTCTCACGACGACCTTTCAAGCCATGGATCAAGCCATCAGAAGCCACCGTCATCGTCGTCGGTTAACAGGCGCAGCTGAGGCGGCGCCTCAGTCTGGGGCTACCTCCTCTCCCACGCTAAATGATCAGATAGTAGCGAGAACGGGCACAGGCCGTTAGGAGGCGTCCGTCAGTTCGCACTGGCAGTGCCGGCACCCGAACCATGGTCTCGCGTCCTCCCCGGAC
Source organism: Magnaporthiopsis rhizophila (assembly GCA_003049465.1). NCBI lineage: Eukaryota > Fungi > Ascomycota > Sordariomycetes > Magnaporthales > Magnaporthaceae > Magnaporthiopsis > Magnaporthiopsis rhizophila. The sequence goes on along the minus strand of PYSS01000005.1, from coordinate 567,848 downwards.
GACTGATTGCTAGCTTCGGCCCTTTCGGTGATTTCCGTCTGTGATCAGGGGCGACGAGGCGAAATGTCCCCGGCCGCGGGTAACTGTGCCGTCGGGCAGGACGAGGTTGACTCAAAAGGCTCAGTGCATTAAAAACAGGCCCAGAAGGAGGGACGGGCCCCGAGACAGGGGGACAGAAGGTCGTTGAGACATCACAAGCGTCCCTCCAACCCGATCGCATTGTCAGGTGCAGGTTCCTGCATAATCGGCGACTGCCGCCCGCCACCGGTGTGCCTGGGCAATTGAGACATGCAGCAGCGCATGTGTCGCCCCGGCTCGGTCGTCGCCAATGGAGGACAAACAAACTCGTGCGCAATCGAGCCAGAGACCCGGATACAGGAGTGCGGTCGAACATGGGAAGGACAAGTTCTGAGATGGAGCACTGAGATGAGCATCCCGAGATTCTGCCCTTGAGGTTTGATTCACAAAGCCCATATGCCCGGTCCCGATGCTAAGCAATGCATGTGCTAGGCCAGGCCCAGCCTTCATGGGCCGAGACAGACGCTCGGTCCACATTTCGCTTCGCATCCTCGGCCGAGTGACGGGAGCGCGATCTCCCTGCGGCCCGACCGACTCCATCCAGACGGGCGGAGGGCGGTTTGCCGTTGCCACTCGGTTAGGACGCGAGTCAAGATATGTTCCTACCCTTGTATACGGCTATCTCTCAACAGACGCCCTAGGTGTATTGTACCTTAATAAAGGTACAAAAGGCCTCGGCAAGAACCTGGGCAAGACCCCCGGTCTTGTTGGGCAGGCCGTCCGTCTCTCGATCCGAGAGTCTGGTCAATGTAACGTAACCTAGATGCAACATGGGCTAGAACTGGCCAGGGTGAAATAGAAGAACCAAGACAAATGGAGAAGAAAGAAACAAAAACAAAAAGGAAGCACATCGCTCGGACGGGTAGTCACCATCGGCCGGAACCAAGGGCTCGGATACGGAAATCCAGGGCAGCGTCCCACAAGCTGTCTGAGTAGGTAGCCCGATGGCCTGGTTGGTATTCCATCCAGGACTTCGGGCCATGTTTGCTGTCACCAGGATAGAACGGGAGACCGTTTTTTGCTCGCCCGCCCGGGCGGTTGCTAGGTTGCACAATCGACCGATAGCGCCGACCTCTAGGTACCCGCGGCGGCGGGAGCGCGCGGTGATAGCAGGGATGGGAGATTGCCCAGCAAAACGCGTTGAGACTCACGTGAAAGTCATGTGCAATATCCCGTGATGTAGCACGCCCGCCCAGACTTTGGCTTGACGTCGGGAGCCGCTGCACCGTGGGATTCCCGATACGGAACTAGTCCCAAAGCGGCCTGGCTCCCGATGGCGTGATCGAGCTCGACAGATCTCTTTCAAACTGCCCCATCGCAGGGGACCAGCCGCGAAACTCTGCAAACGCCCAGCGCAAGGAGGCGAAACCTTTCGATTCGCCATGTGCGGACGGGGGGGTTTTTTGTTTTCTTACGTCTGGGCCCCTACCGAAAAAGGAGGTGCCGCCACAGACCTCCGCGGGTCGGTGATTCCGCAATTGGAAACTGGTAGGTGCCCCGGATGTCGGGCGGGAATTTTTTTGTCTTCGCGCTTTGCGTGTGTTTTAGTCAGGCAGTCCAGATTCCACGTTTGGCCTCCGTTCCCTTGCGTCCTTGCGTGTGTTTGAGTGCCGTCTCGGGCTTCTCTTCTCATTATTATTTCTATTCGTTTTGTTTGAATCGTGTTTCCCGTTTTAGGGCGTTCAGTAACCCCTTTTGTCCCGTGCAAAAGGAGCGTGATTTGCAAGTGTAGTGCTCTCCGCCGTGCTGCTTGTCTGGTTCGCGGATATCGGAGTGCCGTAGGTATTCGCCATAGGTCGCCATCGATACTACCCACCGGCGTCCGCGGCAAGCTTCATCACTCCTTTATTATTGTCTTTTGAGTTCGTTTGTTTTCTTCCTGTCGTCGTCTGGCTGGAGCTACAACCTTCGGGATCACCAACACCGGCAAGATGCAACTAAAACACGACGAGTCGTCCGGCGGCGTCGCCGTCGATGTCGGCCCGGTGCCGGCTTGGGAGAAGGGCTCCTCCAGCCTCCCGCTCGGTGAGCACGTTCCCGCCGCGTCCATTGCGGGCCCGACCTACGTGACGGCCCAGCTGCTTGTTCAACAGATCGCCTACAAGCTATCCGACAAGATCTTCTCCTACTCGCCCGAAACCTTTGATCTTGACCTGGCCGTCAAGCGCTGGGCCGCCGAGAAGGAGACCAACGTCCACGGCTACGCAACGTCCGTGCTCCCGCTCCAGATCCGGACCGGGGCAGGCGCCTTTGCCCTGGGCTACATCTTCTCCAAAGACTTCGACCTTAGCCGGCGCCACGTCCCGCAGTCGTTGCTCGCCCCCTCGGCCAGTCTGCGCCACCTGCGCGCCGCCCTGGACCAGCTGGCCCTGCTCTACGACGTCGCCAGCCCCTTCGTCGCCCACGTCGCCGCTCTTGACTACAACGCCCGCGATGGCCTGGTCGCCGAGTATGGCGCCGCCCTGCAGGCCGCCGAGGACCTCGGCCTAGGTTTGATCGCGAGCTCGTCGGCCTATGAGGCCCAGCATATGGCCATATTGGCCACCCTGCTGGCCCGCCTGCTCCCGACACTGCACGTCTACGACGGCGTGCGCGTCGCCCGCGAGACCCTGCGTGTGGTCGACGCCCTGAGCGAGTCCGGCATTCGCCAGGTCTACGAGGCCGTGTCGCAGGCCGTCGACGCCACCAGCAAGCGGCTCGACGTCGCCGGCAAGGTTCTCGAGACGCTGCGGGCCTTCAACGGCGAGCTCGGCACCGACTACCGCCCCTTTGAATACTTTGGCCACGAGGCGCCCGAGGCCGTCGTCGTCGTCTTTGGCAGCGCCGAGTCCCAGATCGCTAGCCAAGTCGTTTCCCACCTGGCCGACCAGGGAAGGCGTGTCGGTGCCGTCTCTGTCCGCATCTACCGCCCCTTCATCGAGGAAGCTTTCCTCGATGTCCTGCCCGAGTCGGTTCGGCAGATCGCCGTCTTCGGCCAGGTCCAGGCCGATGCTCTGGTGCAGGATGCTTCCGTGCAGTCCGCCTTGTATTCGGACGTGCTTGCCGCCGTGGCTTTCTCGAGCAAGTGGAACCACGAGCCTGTCGTTGTGGATGCCAAATACGCCGCCACCGAGATCCTAAACACGAGCACTCTGGCCTCGGTGCTTACCAACCTCGTTTCCAAGGGTGGCCAGGCCCCCGTCGGGGTCCGCCTCAGCCAGATCCACCAGGTTCAACAGTACTCCTTCTGGGATGTTGATAACTCTGCTGCCGCAAATTCGCCGGCCACAGTTGGGCGTTTCCTCATCAAGGAGACTTCCGGCAATGTCTATGTACACAACGTACACGACAGCGTCATACAGGGAGGCATCATCCGGACGGACATTCGAAGCTCCAAGAAGGCGATCGACGCTCCGTATGATATTGACGAGGCTGACGTTGCCTTTGTTGGCGAGGAGAAGCTTCTCAAGGAGCTGGCAATTCTGCAGTGTGTAAGGCCCGGGGGCAAGCTTATCCTCAGGCTGCCAAACTGCAAGCCCGAGGACATCGAGAAGCGCATTCCGGCAAATGTGCGGTGGGTGATCCATGAGAACGGCATTGAGTTGTTCGTCCTGGATTCTTCATTCTCGCCGGCATACGAAAGCATCGCGAAGCAGCTGGTCGGGCTGGCTTTCGTGAGGGTTGCCAGGCCCGACCTGCCCATCGACGAGCTAGTCCGGCTGGCCGACGGAATCGAGGACGCTCAAGTTGTCAAGGAGGCCATCAACGCCCTTGGCGAGGCGCTGCGTCAAGTCGAAGTTCCCAAGTCATGGGTCGAGTTGCCATCCGACTTTGTGGCAACGAACCTGCGTCGGTCTATTAAAAACCGCAGCTTTGTTCCCTTCCAGAAGGAGCAGCCTGAGGAGATCCTGGGCCTTTCGGACTGGAAGGCCGCTGCCAAGGCCCTGGCGTTCAGGGAAGCCTACGCGACGGTCGACGACCTCCGTCCCGATCTTACAGTCAAGACATTCACGGTTCGGGTCAAGGAGAACCGCCGCTTGACGCCGCTTACCTACGATCGCAACATTTTCCACATCGAGTTCGATCTAGGCGACTCGGCTCTCACTTACCAGATCGGCGAGGCCCTCGGAATCCACGCGGACAATGATCCCGTGCAGGTGCAGGACTTCATCAAGTCCTACGGGCTCAACCCCGAGGATGTCGCCCAGGTGCCGTCGCGGGAGAACCCGGCGGTGCTGGAGGCGCGCACCGTGTACCAGTCGCTGGTGCAGAACCTTGACATTCTCGGCAAGCCTCCTAAGCGCTTCTACGAGGCGCTGGCCGAGTTCGCCACGGACCCGATCGAGAAGAAGAAGCTCGAGACCCTTGGCGGCAAGGCCGGGGCGGACGACTTCAAGGAGAGGTCCGAGGTGCAGACGCTGACATACGTGGACCTGCTCGACGAATTCAAGTCGGCGCGCCCCTCGTTTGCCGACCTGGTCCGCATCGTGTCGCCGCTCAAACGGCGCGAGTATTCGATCGCGTCGGCCCAGGCCGTCACCCCGACCAGCGTCTCGCTGATGATCGTCGTCGTCGACTGGGTCGACCCGCTCGGCCGCACGCGCACCGGCCAGGCCACGCGCTATCTTTCGACCCTGCCCGTCGGCGCCGCCGTCACCGTGTCGGTCAAGCCGTCAGTCATGAAGCTTCCCGCATCCGACACGGCACCCCTCATCATGGCCGGCCTGGGCACCGGGCTTGCGCCCTTCCGCGCCTTTGTGCAGCACCGCGCCATGCAGAAGGCGGCCGGCAAGGAGATCGGCGCGATCCTGCTGTACATGGGCAGCCGGCACCAGCGCGAAGAGTACCTGTACGGCGAGGAGTGGGAGGCGTACGTGGACGCAGGCGTCATCACGCTGCTGGGCGCGGCCTTTTCGCGCGACCAGCCGCAAAAGATCTACATCCAGGACCGCATGCGGCAGACGCTGGACCAGATCGTCAAGGCGTATGTGACCGACGGCGGATCCTTCTACCTCTGCGGGCCGACCTGGCCCGTGCCCGACGTCACTGCCGTGCTGGAGGAGGCCATCGCCTCCGAAGCCAAGGCCGCCCGCCGCAAGGTTGACCCACGGAAGGAGATTGAGAGGCTCAAGGAGGAGGGGCGGTATGTTCTTGAAGTTTACTAGTTGGTGGTAGTGACTGGGCAGAATTTGGGAGGCAGGATGTTCGTAATTGGCGATATTGTAGATAAAGTGGAGCTCACGTTTCACGAACTGATGCATTTAAGAAGTTCCATTTAAATCGTGGTTTGCTAGTGCCTGCCTGATTCGGATTGTAGAATGGCGTTGGGAAATTGTGGGCCCGAGGAGTTCTGGCGCGAAGTCAACCTGTCGAAACAATAGGTTCATTCCGAGCACCAAGGCTTGTTTGCCCATGCAACCCATCTACCTAAGGCCAAAATGACCAGATGACACAGTCCTGATTCCCCGCCGTCGAAATGGACACGCGATCGAAGCACAAAGCCGGGCAGCAGCTCACCCCGCCCTCCAGCTACCAGACGCGCCCGGCGACGCGTCGCACTCGCAATTTGCCCTCCGCCGCGACCGATGACGGCAACAACGAGCCCCAGCCGGCCGAGCCCGCAGCGTCGAGGCGGCGCTCAGAGCTGCCTGCTACAAGAGCTAGCAAGACCCACAGCTATGGCACGCGCAGCCGCCGGCGCGTGGTCGCCCTCAACGGCACCGACACCGTCGCCAGCCAGGAGCTGGCCGGCGGCGGGCGGCGCGACGACCAAGACATACAAACAGATAGCGACGGCGACGACGTCCCCGCTGCATTCGCGCCCCCTGCAACGGCACCAGCAAGCGCGAGGAAGCGCAAAGCCCCCGTTCCCGGGACTATAAACGCGGAGCCCTCGCCGCGCAAGACCAAGCGCGGGGGCGGGGTTCCCACGGGCTCGGCGGCGGTGCGCCCAATAGTTGCGCGGGGCAAGCCGAGTGGCAGCAGCAGCAGCAGCAGCCGCCGCGGGCTTGCGACGCGATTACGGTCCAGGAGACAAAACCAGGTTGCACAGCCTCCTATTGACCTACCCCGCGCCCCCGTGGCTCGAGGGCTTCGGAGGACCCGCCAAGGGAGTCGGCAGAATCTTGTCGAAGAAGTGGAAGACAGTGTTCAGGGTGACGGAGAGAACCATCAAGCTGGAGATGTGGACGAGGTTGAGGATTCTCAAGACGAGGATCGTCGAGCCGAGCCGGAGTTCGGGCGGGAGGACGAAGATCAGGATGACGCGTCCGAATCACCCGATGAGGTCGAAGATGACGATCGATCAGAGGAGGAAGAAGCCGAGGAAGAGGTCGAGAAAGAGGGCGAGGATACAAATGGCCTAGGTCGAGAGGCTGGAGAAGCCGTTGTTGTTCATGATTCAAATCCAGAAGCGGAAGACGGTAACTACGAGACCGAAGAGGATGCTATGGACGACGACGACGACGATGACGACAATGATGAGGAGGAAGACGGCGATGCTGGGGAGGAGGATGGCGACGCTGAGACGCCTGGCGAGGACTACCGTCAAGCACCGCGACCTCGGCCTGCGTCCTCTATGTCCCGACCTGCCTCCTCTCTACCCCGGTCGGCCCCTCGTCATGAACTCAGAATCACCGCTCGTGCGTCAGATGCCGTTTACGACGTCCCGGCGGATCACGACGATGAAGAGATGGCCGGTTCTGTCGACGGCGATGTGCATTCTAACCTTACACCCAGTCAACTTCCACTTGGGTCCGAAACCCGAATTGCGTTGGAGCTAGAGCTTGCCTCGATCTCGTCAGGCGGTATAGTCAAGATGACCCGCCTCATGGGCAAGGAGGCATGGACTGGAGCTGGCGACTCGTGGCCCTTGATGTTTTCACATGCACAAGAGCCTAATATCTCTCACGTTCGAGACCTCAAGAATCGTCTCGATGCTTTGAGATCGAGCCTCTCCCGCGCCCCGAGAAATCCGGACCTCGTACAACAGGCAAGCTTCTTCCGCCAGCACGCGCCCAAGTTCGAGATAGCTATGGACGCCATCCAGGCTGCCGTTGAGACTATTGTTCGGTATTTGCGCCAAGGACAGCGGCCCGTCGCGTTAGCCCGCAATCTGATGAACACGGCATTGCCAATGGGTGTGCTCACACTTAGTGGCGCGTTCGGGGTTGCCAGTCTCCAGCCTCTCGGACCCGGCCGACGATTCGTCGAATTTTCTGTGCCGATGGCGGCCATAGCCGAGCGTCTTGCTGGCTGGCTGGATGACCTGTTGGCGGCAATGCAGGGCATATCGACGGGGACCAACGACTACGAAGACCAGCTGCACCAAAAACAACGGGATCTCTTCCAGGAGCTCTTGGCGGAGCTGCGAGAGAGCCTGACGCGGGCCAAGGCCCAAGTCGCGGCGAACATGGCGGAAGCGGCTGAGCGCGAGCGACTCGACCGCGAGAGGGAGTGGATCGAGCGCGAGGCGAGACTGCGGGCCATGGAGCGAGACGAGCGGCTGCGGAGGATCTGGCAGGCCCAGAAGGAGGAAATAGCGGCGGCCAAGCAAAGGCAGTACGAGGCCTTTGCTCGCCGCTGTCAGCGGCCGCAGCCCGGCCCGCCGCGAGGGCGCCCTCAGCAATATGCCCCGAGCACAACGGTAGTCACCACGCGACGGTCCAAGCCAGCTGCTTCCGGGCCTTCCGGGCCTTCTTCTCCCCGCACCGCTGTGACAGACAGGGCCGCGGCCTGGGAGTATGAGCCGACTGTGTCCGGGCCTTCTTCCTGCACCGCTTTGGCAGACGGTCGCGCGGCCTGGGAGTACGAGCCCGACCAGCAGGAGGAGTGGGACCCGTCGTATGAGGAGGTTGAGTACATCATGCAGGTGCTCAGGGGCCTCGGGCCCGGCGAGCGGTTTCCCCTCTCCGACGTCGCGATGGAGCTCGGGCGGACGGCGCCCGAGGTGAGTAAGTGGAAAGGCAAGGTTACAGATATGGCCAAGGCCAAGTACTACGAGGTAGGTGTGCATGCCGATGAGCTGCCCGACTGGGTTTTCAAGTGACGTGGGACTGGATTTGGTGGGAAGGAGAGGAGGAGAGGGTTTAGGTAGCCATTTGCCTTTTATGATACCCCATTTCTTTTGCTACTTTTGTTCATGTTCAGGGGCATCCTATCACCCAGCGGTCAGGTTTGATGAATGGATTACGACCTCGCGCATCAGGCCCCCGGCGCAGGCCTGACGCAGAATTTCGATGCCAGCGATGATATCATAGGTGCCTCTGCAGTCTGTAGTCAACCCTGCGCATTGAACAGCCTCAATTACTGAAAGAACAGCTCTCATAAACATCAACCTGACCAACAGGGTCGACTCGCTACGATGGAGGACCATAAGGCCATGGGAACATCTCCGGGGACATGCCCTCGTGGCCGCGGGATCTGCCTCCATCCATTTATGCATCCTTCTTCTATCAAATCGTCGGGTGAATGTTGGTGGGGTGGAATGAAGTGTGGTGTGGGCGCGGGGCGGGATGAAAGCACGCCGCGGACTCTCTGATTGGCTTTGGCGGCTGCCATTGGGCCTCGGCCGATCCGGCCTCCATCTAGCCCCTGCTTTTGCTAGCGGCTCGTCGGGAAAGGACATTGGGGGCGGCAGGTGCCGCATGTGGTGACATTGGATGCCACGCTGGGACCGGGTGGTGCCAACAGTTGCCAAACAACCTCTCTTTGTCCGTTGGTAGGTACGCACTAGACACCTAGGTAGGGCTGACGCGTGTCTGCGGTGCTCGCAATCTCAAGTCCGTTTCCGAGCCAGGATCTCCCCTCGTGGGTGAAATTAGGCGCCCCCGACACGCCACGCCTCCACTCGGCGTCTGTCAGCTCGCCGGGGGAGCCGCGCCAAAAGCTGGGCCATTGCGACGCCAACGCACAAGAATTGAACCGTTCCAAGACACCCTTGTGGGCCTTTTCTCCCAAGAGCCTGCCCGGCACAGTCCAACAAGGGGTCGAGTTGACGTCTCCCCTACAGGGGGGGAAGGCTAGGCAGCATGGACAGCTTTCTTCCCACATTCCAGTGCTCTTCCTCAATTCTTGCCATTTTCCTTTTTTTTCTTGTCAGCCATTACGGCACCCGCACATCTCATCACCTCCCCGTGTCCTCAGGCTGGAGCCTTTGACGGAATAGATAGCGTGCGATCTGGGTTGATCACCAGCCGACGAGAGACGCCCACTCCCCCAAACGTGGCTTTCCGATTCTTTACTTCGCTGCCGTCGCCGTGTTGTCGACGGCCTGGAAGCAACTGCCTGTTGACCTCGGCTCGTCCTCATATTCCATATTAATTACCTAACAATTTATCCTCACCTACCTATCCATTTACCCCGTAGCTCAAATACCCGACCGGCCCGCCCGCTCGCGGCCGCTAAACGATAGCCTTGATGGGTATGCAGGTCCCCAAGCTCGAGCTCGAAAACGATGTGTTCCCGCCGCCTCCAGATTGGAAGCCTCGCAGGCCCCCGCCGCAAACCGTAACATTCCACGACAAATATGTCATTGAGTTCGAATTTAGCACACTTGGTACGCCTCCCCACCACCCATTCTGGCTCATTGGGGAAACTTTCGACGTACTAACCCGGACGCGTCGATCGATCTTGGCCAAACAGATGAGGACCAGGCCCTCAAAGAGCTCAAGGAGCTGCTCGACGAACTCGAAGGCGTTGGCCTGCATACCGAACTCCGAGCCGGGCACGACCAGAGCATCCTCGTCTTCGTCAAGGCCCCGAGAGAGCTTCTTGGACATGCGGTGTACAAGAGCAGGGTGAAGGACTGGCTCTATGGGGTCTCATCCGAACAGCCCCAGGTTGGGGGCAGGCACAAGATTGTCGACGGCGCCTTCGAGGCCGAGGACATCCTGTCCATGTACCACCTCGTGCACTGGGACAAGAGCATGGGTGGCGCCGGCATAACCCCCGGGACGGGCAAGTGGGCGAACGTCAAGTCCATCTTCCCGCTGCACAACGAGAAGGTCAACCAGGAGCTGCTGGTGCACCTGAGCAAGCGCGTGCTCCTGCGGAACGACGATCTAGACAAGATCCGGAACCTGTTCGGGCCCAAGGTCGCCATGTACTTTGCCTTTTTGCAGACCTACATCGCCTTCCTCTTCTTCCCCGCCATCGCCGGCTTCTTGGCGTGGCTGTTCCTGCCCAAGTACTCGCTGGGCTACGCCCTGGTCATCGAGCTTTGGTGCATTATCTTCCTGGAATACTGGAAGCTGCAGGAGGTCGATCTCGGGATCCGGTGGAACGTCAAGGGCGTCGGCACCCTCAAGGTCAACCGCCCCGACTTCAAGCCCGACAAGACCACCAAGGACGAGAACGGCATAGTGCAGCACCACTACTCGCGGTGGAAGCAGCTGCTATGGCAGATGCCACAGATCCCCTTCTTCGTTGGGGCGCTGGTCTGCCTGGGAGGCATCATCGCGTTGGTCTTTGCGTTGGAGATCTTGATATCGGAGGCGTACGAAGGCCCATACAAGTATTATCTTGTAAGTGTTCTTCTTGTTGGGGACATGGAGCCCAAAAGTTGGCCTCAAAATATATATAAAAAAATCAAAAAAAAATCAACTGACCATGGGTGCTCTAGGAATACGTGCCGACGGTACTTCTTGCCGTTGCGCTCCCCTACACGTCCTCATTCCTCGAGGAGGCCACCACCATCCTCACGGATTGGGAGAACCACAGGACGGGCGACACATACGAGATGTCCAAGACGCAGAAGCTCTTTGTGCTCAATTTCATCGTCAGCTACACGCCCATCTTCCTCACGGCGTTTGTGTACGTGCCGTTTGGGGACGCCATCGTGCCGTACCTCAAGACGTGGATCCACCGTTTCGTGTCGTCCAAGCACATGACGTCGTCGTTCCACTCGGACCCGGACAAGCTCCGCAACGAGGTGATCGCGCTCACGGTGACGGGCCAGATCTCGAGCGCGGGCGAGGAGCTGGTGCTGCCGTATATCATGCACAAGCTGCGCAGCTGGTACCGCGAGTGGCGGTCGGCGCGGCTCAACAGGGCCAAGACGATCGACTTCAAGCTGCTCATGGCCGACGACCCGGCCGAGGAGGAGTTTCTGCGGAGAGCACGCAACGAGGCGACGCTCGAGACGTACAACGTGCAGGACGACTACCTCGAGATGGTGCTGCAGTTTGGGCACCTGGCGCTGTTCTCGCCCGTCTGGCCGCTGGTGCCGATCGGGTTCCTGGTCAACAACTGGTTCGAGCTCCGGTCCGACTTCATCAAGATCTGCCACGGCAGCCAGAGGCCGGCTCCCGTGCGGGCCGACTCCATCGGCCCCTGGATCGCCAGCCTCGAGTTCCTGACGTGGCTGGGCAGCATCTCGACGGCGGCCATCGTGCACATGTTTGGGGGGCCGGCGACCAAGGGCTTCCTCGGAGGCGGGGTGCTGGTGGGCGGCGGCCAGTGGTGGGCGCTGCCGCTGACCGTGTTCCTCAGCGAGCACGTGTATCTGCTGGTGCGCACGACGGTGCGGTCGGTGCTGGACCGCATCGGGTCGGAGCAGACGCGCAGGCAGCGCCACGAGCGCTACGTCATGCGCAAGCGCGTCCTGGACGAGCTCGAGGCCAGCAACAACGCCGCCGCCGGGCTCGACGTCAAGGAGCGCGAGCGCCGCAAGTCCATCCTCGTCACGGGCGCAGACGTCTTTTGGACCAAGCAGGTCGAGGACGGCGTCAGCTTCACCGTCGGCCGCGAGCTCATCCACGCGTTGAAGAACGACGAGAGCGTCGGCGCCTCGCCGACCCGCGGGCGGAAGGAGGATTAATCGGCTCATAGACGTATGTAATGGTGGTAGGTACCTGGTAGGAAGATAATTCTCGTACCGCCGGGTTAGATCTAGACATGCTTATTTTCCCATTGTAATGACTGCCAAGTATGTTATGTTGTATCACCTTGAGTGCCGTTAAGCTCTAGTCTGTAGATCTTTTTCTTTTGACCAACCGCCTTTTATTTTATCAGGAATGAATTCTGGCACTGTTTCCTCCTCAAGGGCCTGGGGGTTGCGCAATCGTCATCGCACAAACTTTTATCTTCGGTTCTTGTTTGCCTGCGGTCAGCCAGAATCGCTTCTATCATCTACCATCACATTTATATTACCTGCCATGCCTTTTGAATCAAATTTCCAATAATTTCGAGCAGATCCGCTTCTCGGCTGCTCTCCCGTCAAGACGGATTCTGAACCAAACCCTCTCATCCGCAGCTCGACGGGCTCCCTTTCTGGGCAAAGGGGCGGGACTGGACTCCCCGCGTCTGGGTATCCATCCATCGGTGACCGCCTTCAAACAAATCGACCCAACATTAACTGAGCATCAAGACAGCCCAACACCTCATCAAGACAGCCGAACCCATCATCGACAATGGCTGGATGGGGTCCTGGCCCTCACCGCGGCATTGAACGCAGTACATTCCATGTGGTGCCGTTCAAAGACCATGCCGGCAACCAGGCGCTCAGCACATGGAAAGGCGCGGAAAAATGTCCGCTTCCGAAGTTATACAGCCACGCCATCTATTTTACCCACCCCGACGTCCGACCCGATGCCCCCGACTCTATCGAGTCCGCCAGGCAGCTGCACAAAACCATCACGAACTACGGCGTTTACCAGTCCAACGACGTCGACTACCGTCTCGACATGTACTTCGTCCCAAACGGCACCTGGGACGATTGCATGCGCCACTACCGTGCCGAGAGGGACGCGCGGGGCAGTTTCATGGACCAGATGGAGGCTGTTGAACGCAGCGGTGGCAGCGGTGAAGAAGTCGCCGCCGCCGCCGCCGCCGCCGCCGCCCCACCTGCCGCGCCCGATCCGGAAGATGAAGGGAAGGGGGTGAGGATGCCCGGGCTCGTGCCTTCGTACATCCGCAACGGGCGTTCGGACCGCTACCACGCCATCATCCACATCTGCGACGCCGCCGACTGGCAGGGCGGCGATGACGGGGCCGTGACGCGGCTCGAGTTCGAGCCGCTGTCCAAGGAGGAGTACGAAAAATTCGAAAAGGACCCGGGCAACCTGCGCAAGCCCGACGAGCTCCCCGAGGCCGAGGCCGTGCCCGCGGCCGTCCACGACACGAGCCCCGTGCACGGCAGGCCGACCCCCATCCGGCCCTGGTGCACCGTAGAGTCGATAGGCATGCACTTGTACGACATAGCCCCTCTGGGTCGCATGGGAGGGGGGGAATGGCGGCAAGCTAGGAACATGGGATGGACTAGTTGGTGAAAAAGGATTTGGTTGGTGGAAGAAAACAGAAACATCGAGACAGGCGGTGAGGGAGAGAGAGAGGTTGGGGCTGGAGGCCCCATGTGTTATTTTCCTGATGATTGGTGCCTCTGTGAGGGCGCGTGGACTGACGCTTTGGCATTGGCATGTTGCGACAGGTGATGGTGGTGCCTTGTCCTTTGATGGCTAGCCGGAGGTACCTACCAGGTAAGTAGGCCGGTAGCTAGCAGCGGCTAATATTCATAATGTTCTTCTCCCTTGGGTGTGAAGCAGCCCAGCACCTCAAAAACAAAGCGGACTTCGACTCTGGCCCCACCCCACCCTATGAAGACAAGCCGACGCAGTATGCATACCCTCCCCAGAGACCAGCACTACAATCCCGGCTGACAACAGGGTTCCTACACGATGTGCGTGTCAGTTGAGCCCGAAGCTGTCGCAGTTATCAAGAGGCCGGAAACGTACCAGTCGTATAATTGATCGGTGGTGATGCCGTACTTGACGGATATGTCATAGCAGAACAGGCCATCGCCAGCTGCGCAGGGGAGCGCCAGAAGCAGTCAGTTAGGCACACCATACACCATCAGCATTTCCGGGTTCCATTTCGGCGCTGCTGGTTCGTCTTTTACGTACCCAAGTGCCACTTGTTGCAGTTCGGCGCGATCCCCTCCTGGGTCGGACCCGGGGGTGTCGGGCCGGGGCTGGAATTGTCGGAGGAGCGACGCACGTTAGTTTTTTAGGCCAGCGCAGACGATCCTGGCAGGCGGGCTATCCTGCTCAAACAGGGTGCTCAACGAGGGTGACCAAAGATACGACGAGAGAGAGCCTTACACGTCGTGCTGCTAGATGTGCCACTCGTCGAGGTTGCAGTCGGAACCGGGTCCTCGCCAGCGTCGGGATCAGGTGGGAGTTCGATGGTGCGAATGCAGTATCGGTATCCTGGATTGAGAAGGGAAAGTGGTAGGTTGGCTTGCTTCAGTCCGATGTCCATCGTGAAGCAGCTTATTTCCTTGCGGCGGAGAGGGTACGGGGCTTACTGGTCCACAGGCCTTGGCACTGATCGCCTACAGCAGGATTCCTGAGTACCACCAAAAGAGAGTTTTTGTCAGATCGTCAATTTTTTTAAGTTCTTTTGTTTTTTTGCAAGTCATCAGCGAGTTTTCCTCTCACAACGCTGGCACGTCCAACAAAGGATTCTCCCTTCTCTTTTTGCTTACCAAGCATAGAACTGCGCAATGGTGATGTTGTTCATGTCGAGCACGTTCTGGCAGGTAAGTCCACGGACGACACTTTGGTAGGCTTTGCACTCCGGGGAAGCTCCATCCTGGACAGAGGGGCAAAGAAGACTATTAGCTTTTGCAAACTGGGAGGCGGTTTTGAGTACCTACTTGGGTAGGTACTTATGTAAGGGAGGACGGATGGAAAAGCCTGGTGGGATCCTGCTTTTTGCTCACTCGAATTGGAAGCAACACCCGGGCTGCGGTTGGCTGGGGCGGCTGGGTGAAGCTCGCGGCATTCCACTGCGCCATGCAGTAGCGGTATCCAGGCCGAGGTGCGCAATCTGTTGAGTTGACCTGCAGTGAAGGGTTCCTGTACGGGGTCGGGGCGGAGCGAGGAGGTTTCAGCTTAAACAGAGGGCAGAGAGGAAGAAATGATGTCAGGGAGCAAGCAGTGCGGCCTTACCAGTTGGCAAGCTGCTCTAAACTGATGGACCAGCCCCTGGCGAGGGCCTCGCAGACCGAGTTGAACCACGAAGACTTGATATCATAGGGCAGGGCGAGGGAGCTACCGTCAACGTAGATAAAGCAGTCGGACCGGGTGCGATTCGCCAGCGGCAGCACCTCGGGAAGGCCAGTGATGGCGGGGGCGATGTAGGTTGCCTTGGGGAGGCTGCCGTAGGGAATGGTGGCGTAAGTTGTTGTCGAAACGTAGTCAGGATGCGACGGGTATTGGTCGATGGGACCGACTGGCTTCACACAGTATGACGCCTTTGCCCAGAGGTTCGTACAGCTGCGCGATGCGAAAGTATTGTCAGCAAAGATGAACAGAAAGATGGAATACTCGTGGGTAATCTTATATACTGTCAAGGCAATGCAATGCTTAGGAGGATCACAAACGTACTTGGTATTGACGTGTGGATTCAGGAAGAGAAAGTCAGGAAGCGAGATGCTGTATTTGACGACCAATTTGTTACAGTACTCGCCAGCCTCGACGAGGTGGTACAGCGCGCAGTGGGTGGTCGTGCTGGGTGCTATGTTTGGCGGGACGGGCGCCGCTGTGTTGGACGGCGCGGCGGTCGTGGTGGCGGTGAAGGGCGGGACGGTATAGTTTGGCTCTCCGGGCGGTGACACCCAGATGGAATCGCCGACAGAGTTATCCATGGAGCGGCACAGGTCACCAAGAATCGGATTCCCTTGTTTGGAGATGGTTGGTTAGACCTGGCAAAAGAAGGGTCGGAAATAAAGAAACCTCACATTTGGTCAGCTGGACTTGACTGAGACCCCTGGAACTGGCGATGCCGAGGCATGTGTCGTTGGACTTGACTGTGTAGAGCGAGCATCTGTTCTGAATGGATAGGCTCCCGCTCGTGGGGAACTCGGCGCAGAAGGCTTCGAGCCCGTTGTCGTAGAGGAGCCAGGCTGTCGCCACCCCTTGGGACCGGGAGATGGACTGGCATGTATCGCCGCTCTGTATGGTGTATGAGCTGCTCTTGCAGTTTCTCGTAGGATTTGTCGGGATGGGTCTGGGAGGACGCATGTTAGAGTCGCAAAACCAAAGGACATGAGGGCAAGAAGAGCAAGGCTCAGAAATCGAGCAGGCGTTGGCGCCTCAGTTCCGACTCACTGGGAAGGGAATGACGTCGTAGACGTTGCCAACGGGAAGCCAGTCTTTGAGCAGCTCGAAGTTAGGGAGCTGTATCTGGACTGTAGCGAGAAGCCGCCCTCAATAGGGGATCCAGCCTGGAACTGGAGTTGCTTGATGCAGTTGTCACAGGGGTCGATAGGCGCCTGTTGTCGTCCTGGAGGGCGGAGACGGTGAAACAAGCATGTCAGTCAACCCGAAGCTATCCCGGCCGTAATTTCAGGGGCAGTCTTGGGTACATATGCCAGAGGTTGAGAACTGAAGTTCCGTTGGCGCCTGTAGTTACGTTAGTCGACGCGGACGCGCTGGAGCTGCCGGCCAGGCTGGTCTCAGAAAAGCCCCTGGCGACCACATTGCACCATCTTCCTTCGTCCCGAATGCATGTCCTGTTGAAATTGTAAAACAGGATCTGGGGGATGAAGGAGGCTGGTGCGGTGTCGTTCGTGCTGAGCTCAAAGGTATCACCCTCACCGCAGGCCGTCGCGGCGGCCGCTTCATACCGTGAGAGAGCGGATGAACAGGAGCTGGTACAGGCCTCGTCGAGCACATCCTCGGACTTGTGGCCACCGGGAAAGAAAGAAGTGATTTGCCTTGAGCAGTCAATGTTGGCTGTGAGTGCTAAGGCGCAGGCGGCAGATATGGAGCCGCTAGGCAGGGTGTCCGCCAGCTACAGCTGGGGCTCCGCCGCGGGCGAGATCGGGCGCCCCCAGAGAGCACAGGGGCAGCCCCAACCGGGGCTGCGGGACCTGTACTGCTACTTCATCGACCAGCTGCTCACCAACATCGAGGACCTTGCTGCGGTCTGGTACTCGGCGTCCGAGGCGACATACCGCGCCGCGTACGACTCCGACAATGACGGCATAAAGTGGCTCGCAAACGTGCTCAGCCCCAACGGCGAGATCTCTCCGACCACCCTGAGGTTCCTGCATTCTCTCAACGGACATGGGCCGGGAGGGGCGGGACAGCCCTGGACACAGAGCAAGTTTGAGAGCCTGTGGCGGACGGGGACCGGATATGGCGCTGCTGGGCCGTTCTAGCCACGACGGGTGATGCTTTTTCCGATTTGGTTAGTGAAGCTGAGTTGCATGTGTGTGTATGTATGGTATATTGACGGGAGAGTCGATTATACGGAGATGTCCAGATAAATAAAAAGGGAAGAAATTCATCTGCCAGAGGGGATAGGGATAGGAAATATGGAACTCGACGGGGGAGGAAGTGGGTATTGGCGCCACTGGAGTATTCGCCGTACGGATAGGGTTCGGGACAGAATACAGGCACCGCGACATGGATTGCCTTGAGGTTCTCGTAATGCCCTTGTTACTACTTTGGTAAAGTAATTCCGACGTTTACCATCTGATAGCCCGACGGGAATCTTGGCCGTTGTGCCCCAACGGGATTTGCCATATTCGACGACGTGGCTTAAATGCGCCAGCAACCGGAAACGCTAGAAGTCAAACTTTAGCAGCTCAAATTAGTGGGTGAACTCCCGCACGGTCCGACCCTAGCCTCACTAAAACTGACCTAGTTCGAACGGTCCGAGGCACGGAAGCTCGATCGGATCCGATGGGGTAACCTCCGCTCTCTGGGCTGGGTTGATGTCGATGCCGCTATCCGTGTACGCCATGCTCTGGGCTCGTTTTCACGTCTTTCCTGGCTGCAACACCTGTGGCATCTATGCTAGGGCCATGGGGCCGGACCGACGGCCTTATCATCACGGCTGAGGCAAGGAACAGCCCCCGTGTGATTGGGCGCCCACATGCGCCCCCTTGGCAGCGGCAGCCTGCCCAGGAATCATCGCAAGCGGCCAATCGCACCGGCTTTTCTCGTTACCTGTTGGTGGCCTACCCTGCCACCACCCCTTTCCGAAATCCAAGTGCGGGGTCGAACGCCGTTAGGTCCAGTCGAGCCCGGATCCTGCCGCTCACGGGAACGGCCTTCCCTCCCGATCATGCCAGTCTGATCACACGGTCGAAGCGCAGCCAGCGGGTCTGAAGCGTCGTATCCAGCTACCCCTGGTATCCAGTCGAGGTGTTTTACACTACACAATCATGGTAAATTTTGGCAATCTGACTCCGACGGCATTCAAAGACGGCCTGGCTTTAACGCAACACGCATCCAGTTTCGTCTCGGCCGCTTGCGATCTAATCCCTCCGCCAACGGCAGCGCCAACGATGACAGCACGCAGACACAGCCAAGAACTCACCTTTCGAGGGCCTCGGTCAACCAAGGAACCAACAACTCCTTGGCGACGTCAAGTGCCGGGGACTCTGGTATCGCGATTCGTACGATCGGCACGTCTCCGTCCTCGTTTGGCTCCCGTCCTGAAGGAAGCCGTAGTGGCGCCGCCGCCCCAGACCCTCTCGGCCTCCAGCTCGTGCACAAACCCGACGGCGTCGTCGGCGATATTGTATTTGTGCACGGGTTGGGTGGTGGCGCATTGCGTACCTGGTCGTGGAACCACGATGCGGCACTGTTCTGGCCAGGTTGGCTTGCCGAAGAGGACGACGTGCTTGCCACGTTCCGCATCTGGACTTTTGGCTACAACGCGGACTTCCGAGGAGCACCGACAAACCTAAACATACTGGATTTCGCCAAGGACCTGCTTCTACAGCTCATGACAGCGCTCCTTGACGATCGGGTAGCGGACCCGAGCCTGCAAAAGTCCATCATCTTTGTCGTGCATTCCATGGGAGGCCTCGTCGTGAAGAAGGCCTACACCATCGGCAAGCACGACGAGCAATACTCCGGGCTTGTGTCCCGGATCAAGGCAATCCTGTTTCTGGCCACTCCCCATGGGGGGTCGCGATACGCCAAAATCCTGAATAACATCCTGTCAACCATCCCTCTCGTCACGTCCTCCAAACCGTATGTTGCGGGCCTGCACAAGCAATCAGATGCCATCCAGGATATCAACGAGGCTTTCCGACAGAACTGTGATGGTTTATCACTGTGCTCCTTCTATGAGACTTTGAAGACGAGTCTCGGTATCAGAAGAATAATGGTAACTAAAGGCTTTTCCCACGCAAACACGAGGCAGGGAGCCTCCCATTTCTGTGAGGGGTAAAGATGCTAAAATGCCCTCTCCTACAGGTTGTGGAAAAGTCTTCGGCCGTCCTGGGGTACCCCTCGGAAATTTCGGTTGGTATGGACGCCGACCACCACACTATTTGTAAATGCAAGGACATGACGGATGCGAACTTCCGAAGAATCAGGGGTGTTCTGAAGAAATGGGCCCTCGATTTTGCTCCACGCAGTAAGTTACCGCCGATGTGCCAAATCTTTTTGCTCTGATCTCTTCTGCGCAAAACTCGCGTTTGCTTCCGGGGACGTAAGAACTGACGCCACAGCACCAGCCGCCCCTGGGGTCTCCGCGAGCGTCAATGCCGAACAGCGGATAGCTGATGTCTTTGGCCTCAGGGGTATTGGCGAATATACTGGCCTGGGGCCCGAGGATACGGACATTACAGTACACGGCACATCTGGGAGCTGGCTGTTTGAGAGACAGGAGTTTCAAAGCTGGCTGTCGGATCCAAGCGATGAGGCTGGTTGCCAGCAATTCCTCCTCGTGGGCCTCCCGGGGACGGGCAAGACAGTTCTCTCCCGGATGACGGTGAAGCGGCTCAAGTCGATGGGCCTGGAGGTTCAGCACCACTTCTTCGATCACACAAACCACCTGAAACGGACCAGGCAGTTTTGCTTCCACTCTCTGGCTGCCCCGCTGGCTCTCGCCAACAAGCTCTTCAGAGACGAGGTACTTCGGCTCCACGACAGTACGGGAATCTCGTTCGACCTGGGTGACTTCAGTATGGATTTTCAGACACTCTGGGAGCGCTTCTTTGAGGGAATTCTATTCCAGATTCGCTCGGAAAAGCCCATCATCTGGGTTCTGGACAGCATAGACGAGTCCGACGTTCCTAGCCTCCTACTACCGCGGCTTGCCGCCATTCGGTCCCGGACCCCGATACGCATCTTCATGACCAGCAGGCCACTGAAGGGCCTTACATCGTGGGACCAGACCAGGACGCTGACATACTTCCTGCAGCCCTCGGACACGACGCAAGATATGGCCAACTTCGTCACCAGAGCGGTTCAGAACGGCATCCCGGATGACCCGGTCACACAGCAGTTCGTGAGGGACGAGATCATTTCCAGGGCCTCCGGCTCGTTCCTCTGGGCACGGCTCGCCTTGGAAATCATCCAGGACAGCTGGCACATCAAGAGCGATCTACTTGCGGCACTGACAGACGTTGCAAAGGGGATGGCAGCAATGTACAGCCGGATGCTAGCTGCGATGGAAGAGCAGTCGCCTCGTAACCGAACGCTCGCCAAGCGGGTGCTGCAGTGGGTTGCTTGCAGTGTTAGGGTCTTGTACGTGGACGAGATTGCCGTCGCCCTGCAACCCGAGTTTGGCGAGTTCGTGAATCTGGCAGTCTCTCTCACGCAGATATGCGGACACTTCGTCACAGTCGACCACTCCGAGCCCGGCCGCCCCAGGGCATCTCTCATCCACGCAACCGCGCGAGAGTTTCTGCTTCACGGCGCCGACGACGGCAGGCAGCCTCACATTGACGCCAGGGCAGCTCACGAACACGTTGCTCTAACCTGTTTGAGGTACCTCAGCGATGAGCAGTGGAAGAGACGCTTTGCCGCCATCTCACCATCGTGGGGACAGGCAGAGACGGCGACGGCCCCGGATCGACTCGCAGCATTAACGAAGCAACACGCCATACTAGAGTACGCGACTTCACAGTGGGCATATCATCTGTCGTGCTCGAGAGTCGACAGCCCTGCTCTGATGGAAGCCCTGAGGAACTTTTTGCTCAACTACTCCCTGTCTTGGATCGAAGGGGTTGCTCTTTCCCACAAGATGGCAACTCTGGTCCGGTCAGCAAAGTTCCTCAAGAAATTCGTCAGGGAGTCGACTCGCCACTCGTTGCTCCTCGACCCGGAGCAGACCATGCACAGCATCTCTGCGGCAACGAGCCCGACGAGTCCCGTCATTCAAGACTCCCTTGACTGGGTTCAGCTCTGGGCGACGGACTTCATCCGGATCGCCAGCAAGTTCGCCGCCAACCTTGTCCGCAGCCCTTCCTCGGTCTACCGCAACATACCGCCTATGTGCCCTGCGCACTCGGTGGTCGGCAAGACATTTGGCGGTACCAAATCTCCATCCACTAGGCCAGGTCGCTTGTCAGTGGGCGGCTTGTCGTCCGATATCTGGGGCGACTGCCTCGCCAGCGTGGTGGTTGACAATGACGCATGTGTCAACAGCGTCCTCGCAACAGAGAGATATTTCTTCACCTTCGTCCGCTACGGCGGCCGCATCAGTGTCTGGAGCGCTGAAACCTGCGAGAAGATACGCAGCTTTGACCACAGAGATTGGATCTATTTGATGGCCGTCGGACGAGCCGGCAACAAGGTGGCCGTGTCGGGATCCAAGGCATATTATATATGGGAGGTTTCCACGGGACAGAGGTTGCATAGAATCCCCAATACTAACAGACACGGTATTGTCCGGGACCTAGCGTTTGGGCCTGGTGAGAGTGAGGTCAAAGCAGCGGTCGATGACTGTACCATACTGTCCATACAGCTGGAGTCGGGCAAGGCGGAAGCTGTGCGACTTGAACGCCTCGGCCTGGACTCGGGGTATGAGGGGTCGCCTTGGAGGCAAGCACTCAGCCCCGATCTTACTAGGGTGGCCATGGCGTGGCGTGGAAGGACGCCAATTGTGGAGGACCTGCGGAGCCGGGGCAGGCAGCCTCTGAGGTGCCGCAGCCGTGGCTTCTCGGACCCCCTTATGTACCCCGAGGGATTGGTCTGGCACCCAGATGGCAGCCGGCTGTTTATTCTTTGCATGGGAACCAGTCTTTGGGAATGGAGACTCTCAGACGACGACGTCCTCGAGCACCCACACGTCAAGACCCGTGACATGTTCATCTCGGGTGACGGATCTCTTCTCCTCACGGTGGAGCAGACGGGAGCCATCAGCATCTGGGCGACTCCGCATCTAAATCTTGTATATCGCCTGTCCAATGACGGCGACCGAAGCGCGGCCGCGGCTTTCAGCCCCGACAACCAGCGCTTCTACGACGTGCGGGGCTCCATCTGCAATGTCTGGGAGCCCGACGCTCTGGTGCGATCAGACGACCAGGATAACGAAGACGCTACTGGCACCCCGGGCAGCTCCATGCCGGCCGAGCCTGTGATATCAACCCCAAGCAGCCAGAGCTTAACTATTACGGCCATTGCCATAGGGCCCGCAGACAAGATCTTTGCCTGCGCACGCGAGGACGGGTCCGTCACCATCCATGACTCCCTTGATGGGGGCAAACGGCTGCGCAAGGTGCATTCACACACTCCTTACTGTGCAGTGCGCCTCCTTGCGTGGTCGGCGTCTGGGAAGTACCTAGCCTCCTGTGACGATTCTGGACATCTCATCGTGAAAAAGCTCCAGGTCAAGGAGGAGGAGGACAAGTCGGTAGCCGAGGAAGTCAGAGACACAACCAGCGGAACACATGCTGCCGATGATGTTGGCTTCAAGGGCAGATGGGCAGTGTTTCCAGCTCTTGAGTGCCGCCTGGGCGAGACCGTCAGACAGCTCATCTTCAATCCAGCCGAGAAGCTGATCTGGATCAGTACCGGCCAAAGAGAGCGGCTGTGGGACCTGAAGAACAAGAAGGAGCTGTTCGCCTCTCCGCCTCGCGAAGGAGGTGAACACTGGCATTGGTGTCAGCATCCGACGCAGCCAGATCGCCTTCTCTGTTTCCGTGGCCTGAAGAGTCACATCATGGACTGGTTATCGCCTAGAGACCTGGATGCGGACGCCACAACTCTACAGCCAGGCATCGGAGAATCCACGTTACTGCCCTCACCGGAGCCCGGTCCTTCAGACCAAAGCCAGGAGGAGGCTTCCAGGAGCCACCCGTCAAGCCACGTCGTGGGCCGGCTATCGGACACGGATCTGGATGCGGACGCCGCAGCTCCACAGCCAGGCGTCGAAGAACCCGAGCCGCCGCTCTCACCAGAGCTCGGTTCTTCAGACGAAAGCGAGGAGGAGGCTTCCAGGAGCCCCTCGCCAAGCACACACAAATTCCGCCGCTGCACAAACAGAAACGTCGTCTGGTCAGCCCCGATAAACAACGGGCGCTGCCACCAAAGCCAAAGGATTCTGGCCGTGTCGATGGCCGATTATCCCTGGACGTTGACGTCTCACGCAGGGGTCGAACTGCATCTCGTCAACACCAAAGAGTATCCAGACGACACCGGCGCCGCCACTGCGGCCACCTCAGCAGCTTTAAACTGGGCCTCTGAGGACGGCCAACGCGAGCATGAGCAGGAAATCCCAGCAGAGGTACGCTCCAGAGTCAAGCAACTGCTTGGAACGAAGGGATGCAATTTGATCTTTCTGGGGCTAGACGGCTGGATCTACTCGTACGACGTCAGCTCGATGGAAACCATGCCAGCCACGAGCGGCGGTGGTGATACCGCAGGCAAGACGATTCCGAGGTCGGACTTGGATCCCGTTGGGCTGCGCAGGCACTTCTTCCTGCCTCGGGATTGGCTCAATACCACGACGGCACACATGGCGCGGGTTGGAAACGGCGTCGATGCGACCTTCTTCTGCCCGAAGCAGGGAGAGGTGGCCATTGTCAAGAACGGGCTACGCTTTTGAACCCGAGCCTGGAGACGTCGTATGCATGCATGTGACGCAGGGTAAAAAGACCCCTGGGTACCGGACCGAAACTAGATAGAGGTGCCTGGCCGGAACCAGGAACTACGATCTCATCCTCCGGAAGATTCATTGGCGCTGACGCCGAGCCAATTGTGAGCTTTTTGTGAAATATAGACTCTCAGGTTTCAACCGTTGATAGCCACACCCAAGTCGAAAGTTCAAGTTCGGCACACAAGACCTCACGGCAGCCTTGAATCTCCGCTGAACACAACCTACTACTGTCCATATCACGACCCATCCAGCACATCAAGAAAACCAAAAACAGACCAGCCAACCAGCGCCATGGCACCTCCTCACCCTCACCTCATACCCCTGTTCTACCGCGCGACGCTACTCTGGCTCGACACCGCCATGGCCGCGGGGACATGCTACGTCGCAGCCACGGACCCGGACCAGATTCTGAGGTCCTACTCGGCCGCCGCCGCGCACCAGCACCAGTTCGACGCGTCACACGGCACCGCCATGGCCCTGCTGGCCGGTGCGTTCGGCGCCGTCGCGCTGCTGGGTCCGCTGCTGCTCCGGGGCGGCTCCGCGTCGACCTGGCGCCGGGTCAACGTCGCCCTGTTCGCATGGGACGCCGGCCACGCGTACGGCCTGGTGGTCGCGCTCGGCGCCCGCGGCGTCCTCGCCAGTCCGGCCCGCTGGCTCGCCATGGACTGGTTTGCGTTTTTTTTTTTTTTGCTTGGTGTTTATTGGATTAACGCGCCTTGCTGTCGTCCTTGGCGTTGGGCTTGAGAGTCATCGGGCAGGCAGGCTGCGATCAAGAGGAGCTGAAGGCTAGGCCGCAGTTTCTGCCGGCTGGTCTGGTGGAATGGAGACAACGAGGCCTGAGGGTAGCGTTTCAACATCTACAGATTGGAACAGTAAACGTTGCTCCATCTTGCAAGGGGTAATGACTTGATATTGGCGGCAGTTGCGCAGTGTCTTGTTTCCTATTGCCAAGCAGCAGCGTTTCCCTTAGCGTCAAAATCGGTATAATAAGCCCGACCTGCTTGATTAGAATCCCAGCGCTCTTTCAAATCCACGCGCTTTGTTCCCTTTAACAAACATTATCCCTGCGGTTCGCCCTGTCGAGTATGATGATATATGGCGGCGTCTTATATCCGTTTCTGGCAGACAGGATACCGTGTGACTCCTAAGCTCTGACCTGCCCATGTGAAATGCGAAAGAAAGACTTGCTCAAAGGCAACTCGACACGGCTCGCAGCCATCGGTTAAGACATGCTACCAGCCTCTCCTCGAGCCCAACCTGGAGGTCGAGGCCTCGTCGCGGCTGCCAATAATACCTTCAAGGTCCTCCGCGATGGCATCTCGGTCCCCGGGGTCGTGTGCTTCGCCACGCATTATTTGATCCCCGCCTCATGCAGCACTGCCGCAGAGTGCAAGAGCGAGGCAAGACCTTTGATAGATGCGCAGTCAGTTTAGACATAGTCAAACCATCAGACGTAAAAAGCAACGCACCTTTCCGCAATTCTTTGACGGATTCGAAATTAAGGGCTCGGACAGAGCCAAGACGCTAGCCAGCCCTCCCTCCGAGATTCCGTAAACATCATCCCAGAGCATCGGGGTCGCGTAGCTGCCCGGCGGCCGTTGGATATCTCGCCGGGCAGGGTGCCAGACGTGTGATCAAAGGCCCCAAAAATTCACAGCTTTGGCCGGCAAGCCGCGCAACGCCTGGGGGCGGCTCGACGCCCTCGGCTTCTGGAGGTCTTGGACTGGTCGGAAGCACACGATTTCCGCTGCCAGTCGCGGATGCGGACAAAGAGATCGGGGGCCGGCACCGCCGCTTGTTCCTTATTCCATTGATACAGAGCCCAGGCATCGAGCCGTGTGATTTTCCGGGGTCGCTTGTCCTTGGGTGCCGACTGCTGATCTGAGCTCTCGCCCATGCTGCCGATTGTGGTGCCTGTGGTGGTGTGCCACCCGCGAAATGAGAACAGCGAGCGAGCGACCACGATTATGGGCAGCGCAAGATGAAGGCTGGCTGGGAAACCCAGCGCCACGTTATGCCAGGCCCGCATGGCGGTCGAGGGGGCCGAATCAACTAAACCGAACCGGCGGATCCGCCACACTAGGCTCTGACTGGTAGATGAGAAGACGCGCCGAACAAGGGAGAGATCCAATGGGACCGGCCACCCTCACCAGCCAAAGAAACCATGGCAACCCAACCCGTCGTGTCCCAGGCCACCATCGACCTCTTCAACCGCCTCCGGCCGACGCACGCCAATGCCGCCGCCAACTTCGACCCGGGCACCGTGGCGGCCGACGCGCAGGGCACGCGCGTGGTGGTGCACGCGCGGTACCCGCAGCTGGTCGAGGACTTTCTAGCCTTCAAGCGCGAGAGCGGCAGCGCCGCCGAGAAGGCTCTTTACAACGCCGCCGGCTGGACGTGGCGACACCAGGTGGCGCGGCTGCTGGCCAAGCGGCCGCTGGCCTTCCTCAACGCGCGCGACGACACGGTCCTGCGCAGCGGCGAGACCGTCATGGCGGCCGCACGCGCCTGGGACCGGGTCGGGACCGCGGACGAGGACCCCGTTGCCGGCTTGCAACTGCGCGACTACCTGAGCTACGACGAGATGCTGCTCGGCAGCCTGCTGGGCGTCAGCGGGCCGAGCCACTTCATCAACGACGGCGGGCGCGACAACGCCGGCGAGCCCGGAAAACCGGGCTCGTTCGAGCCGCGCGGCGTCATCGTCGGGCTCGTGGGCGCCCGCTTCGAGCGCGTGGGCCGCATGGACTGGCAGCTCGTCGTCGGGTCCAAGTTCCTGCCCGAGCCGCTGCGCGCCGCTTACCGCCGCTTTTTCGGCTGCCAGCTCGCCCCGCCGCCCGACAGCGACCACCACCACCACCACCACCACCACGCCACCTTCTTCTCGGACGCCACGTACGAGGCCCGCATGCGCGTCACGGCCGAGCTGCTCCTCGCCGAGGCGGCCGACCGCGCCGCACAGGCCGAGACCGGGACACAGACGCAGACACAGACTATCCAGGCGCACGTCTACGTCGTCGGGCTCGGCCTGGGCGTGTGGACGCTCAACGATCGACAGCCGGATCTGTTCCTGGCCGCGTTCCGGAAGGCGCTGCTGGGGCTGGCCCCTACCGCCCGCGCCCGCATCGGCGTGCTCGAGTTTGCCTGGATGGATAAAGCCGTGTCGGCCGCCGCACGCGAGGCCGTGATTGACGCGGGGAAGCGGTGCGCGCCGCGCGTCGACGTCGTATTTTCCAAACGCAACCCGGCCGCCAAGCTGCCGTCGTCGCCTTTGCCGAAACGCCTGCTCGTGCTGAACTACGCCTGGGACGGCAACGCATTTCCCGGGAACGAGTACTGGATGGGCATGGTGGACGCGTCGGGCGACCCGGCCGCCGCGTGCATGAGCACCATCGCCGACCTGCACAACCCGCTGTTGAACCCGGGTTATCTGGAGCGCATTGCTGTCCTGGGGCCTTGGGGCGGTGCCCTCAGCTGAAACATGGACTTTCGGACGATACGAGGGGCCAGCGGCTCGTCTCTTAGAAGAGCAAACACATCCATATTATATCGCAACCGAATCTAGAAGTTTGTGGTGTCACTATTTTGGAAAAGCATGTCCTCATCTCCCAGAAATTGCGGGCATGAGCGTGCATGTACGACGGGAAGGTGCAGGTACTCAACACAGGCCTGCAGTTCTGTCGGGATGCCAATGTTCATTCTTATCCCGTAGAGAACCTGATCAAGACATCTTTTTCCCCGTTTGCTCCTTGTATCGACAAGCTCGGTATAATCGCGAACAGAAAGCAAAGACCGTGGGGCATCTGGAGGCCGGACAACGGTTGCACGAAACACGGAACTTTATTGGATGACCCCTTTGATTAACACGAGTGCTACGCAAAACCCCCCCTATTTGCTAGCCGCCTCAGGGCTCGTATCGGCCTTCCCGCCCCCAGCCACCCTGAGCTCGATGAGCAGCGTCGTCCCCGCCTGCAGCACGCCCGGCCTCTTGACGCTAACAACCTCCAGCCCCGGGACGGTCGCGGCGGCCTCGCGCACGATGCGCTCAATGTCGCGGTTCCACCAGCAACCGAAGCGGGCAAAGTGGCCCGGCGCCAGCCTGTCGAGCGCCTTGTTCACGAAGCCCCAGTCGCCACGGCCGTGCTCGAGCAGCAGGATCCGGCCTGTGCCGGGCTTGACGACGGCCGCCATGTTGGCCAGCAGCCGGCCGGGCGACGCCACGCTGCACAGGCCAAACGTCTGCACGATCACGTCGTAGTGCGTCGGCTCCTCGAGCGCGGGTGCCGTAACGGATGGCGGTGCCGCCGATGGCTGCTGTGACCGTCGCGAGAAGGAAAAGAAGCCTGGCTTTGTAGTAGACGAGGCTTCTTGTGGGCTAGTAGTCTGTTGTTGCTGTTGTTGTTGCTGCTGCGGCTGCTGATTCTGCGGCTGTTGCTGCTGCTGCCGACCAGCCTCTATCCGCCGTGGACGCGCCGCCGGCAAGGGCAGGCCGTCCTGCACATCGGCGCGAACCAGCCGCAGCTTCCCGTCCTGTATGTTGAGCACCTCCTCCACGCCCGCGGTCTTAAACTGCCGCTCGCCCGCCGCCTCGTCGACCTTGGGCCTGGCCTTGGGCACGTGGTGCTTCATGCCCGGGACAAGGTCGCGGATGCGCCGGCGCGCGAGGCCCAGCACGTCGGCCGAGACGTCGACCCCGGTGTAGCTCGCCATCTCCACGTCGCCACTCTCACCGCTGGCGCCGTCGCGGCGCTTCTCGAGCCGCCGGACGGTGCGCAGGTCCGGGTCGACGTCGGCGATGTCGTCCCAGTCGTAGTAGACAAAGTTGCGGCCGGTGCCGACGGCGACCTCGAGCACGTCGCCCTTGCACTCGGCGGCCAGGCGCCGGCGCAGCTGCTTGTGGCCCATGAGTAGCTCGGGCCAGTCCAGTCCGGCGTCGAACTCGGCCGCCGTGGCGCGCGAGATGGTCGGCGGCAGGCCCGTCGGCACCGCCGGCTCGCGAGCCGCCAGCTGCTCCTCGTAGCTCTTGCCTGCCGCCGCCGCCAGTGCCTCCTCGCTGCTTTCTGATGCCGACTTCTCCTCCTCCTCCGACGCCTTGACGAAGATGGTGATGATGTATGACGTGTAGCCCATGAAGATGGTGCCGCCGATCACCATGACCACAAACGCCTTGCCCCGTTTCTCCACGAGCTCTGAAAGGGGGACCCTTTTGTCCCCCTTGCCGCTCGGCGGCGGCGGCGGCCTCTGTTGCTTTGGCCTAGCTTTTGGCTTCACCTGCTTGGCCGGCACTGCAACCTTAAGTGGTGGCTTGGCCGGAGCAGCCGGCGGTCCCGGTTTCTTTTTGCATACCGGGCTAGTCACGTGCACGCCCCGGGTGCAGGTCCGGCTCCGGGTGGCTAGGTGGACGAGCAGTCGTCTCGCCGGGGTCCGGACGACAGGGAGCCGAGCCCAGTCCATGTTCCTGGTCCGTTTGGGGAAGGAACAAAAAAAAACAAAAAGAAAAAAGAAAAACACAAAAAAAAATTACGGCGTCACCTCATTGCCGACCAGCCAGCCTCGCAACCCAAAGCTGCAAAAACAAACCCTCGGTAGATGCCGGCGCAGCACCGCACGTGCGAGTAAGGACTTTTCGAGCTTGCCTCCGTGGTTGTTTGCGCCTCGGGAGTTATCTTGGGAAACTCAAGGCTCGGCTGAGGCTCGGCTCTCGAGGCTGAGCTTGAGGTGCCCCGCTTGGTGGAAGTCCCTGCTCTTTTTTTTTTCTTTTTTTTTTTTTTTTTCAGGGGTCAAATGCAGTGTGGAGAGCAAGTGGGGTCATCAGGGGGAGAGCTTCACCGCAGCTTCTCGCGTGCTCGATCAAGGTTGGGCACGGCTGGGCGACCATCACGACATCACCTAAACTGGGACGTATGTACACCTCCACATCACCTGGCAACATGCAGCCGATCGTTTAAAGCGTGTCCGCATAAGCGCGAGTTTTACACAACCCTCTTACGTCTCTCGCTGGGAGATACACGTCGTCAAATATGCCACTGGAATTGATAATTTTCCCGCCTAGACAAGTACCTACGGGCATAGCTTGACCCAGCTCCCAGTGCATCGTTTTCGCGTGCTTGGGTACCAGAATCCATGGGAGTGCATCTCGTTCCCTCGACCTAACCGAGGGAACAGCTCGTGTCGATCTCGATCATCTCACCGAGGGATCAAATGCCCCGTGCTTTTGCCCACACGATAAACGCCGAGATCCAACCCTGCCGCCGGCATAGCAGAAGCACGATGCATCATCACGCCATCATACACCCTCATCGTCATCAAAATGTATTGCCCAACGCTCTAGATTGTCTCCCATCTACAAAAGACCGCCCATCTAAAAACAAGCTGCCTTCTAGCCGATCCAGCAGAACCCACCATAAAAGTATAGTGTACATGCGAGCAAGGTGAGAGAGGTATCAATCGACCGGCCATTTTCCCCGGCCTTTTCCTTTTTTGTTCCACCTGGCCCCGTTCATGTCCCGCCGCCGAGCTTGCCCTTCATCTCGAGGGCAATGCGCGACGACGACCCGCGGATCCAATCGCCGCTTTTTTGTTTCCATTCTTTTTGTCCGCCTGCTCCGCAAATTTTCTTTTTTCCCAATCCTAATAATCCAACCATCGGGTCCAAAAGTAAATAAGAACCACCAAAAAGCCACTGAGCCATTGGAAAGTAAAGCCAGGACCCTGGCAACAGCGTGGGGGCCTTTGCCTTTTTCCTTCTCGGTTTGCTCCTCCCCCACCAGAGAGGGCGTAGCCGAGGCCGAAAACAGAAGTCCTCCGAGAAAGAAGAAAAAAAAAGGTTGACAACAAGAGCGGTCGGGCGTTGTTGCAACGCGCTGCCGCGAGTCAAGGGAGTTACCGAACGCTACAATAAGCGCGGCAAAAGAAAAGCGCCAAGAAAGGAAGGCACCTAGGAGGTGGTATCAGGATGGTCGAGACTTGGCATGACCAGTCTCATCGTCGTCTGAACGCCATAAACCAAGCGACGGGTGAGGGGAGATGTCGAAGGAGCAAATCATTAAAAGGAGACAAGCCAAGAAACGAGAACCGCATGTATGTAAATTCGTGCCACCCAAATCCACTTCTCCAATCCGAGTCCCTGATCCAAGACCCAGACCCATCGTTAGACACAAACAAGCGACGGCTTATTTCATCAGTAATTAAAATCAATCGTAGGCAGAAAGGAAAATACAACGCCATGCACCCCAACCACCAAGGTGTCTGTATGATCCGGTCTGGTACGAAGGGGAAGAAGAGAAAGCCGCACAACAACATGCTGGAACGCGGACTAGATGGTGCAACTGGGAGTGGCGACGGTCGTCGTGTGCGAGGAGGTTCCTTAGAAGTTGACCAGGAGCCCATCGAGCTCGTCAAGCTCCACGTTCTCGGGGCTGCGGTCCCACTCCAGCATGCTGTCGAGTCGGGCCCAACCGTCGGCCTCGGCATCCCTCTTCAGGCTTCCGCCAAACGAGGGCCTCATCGACGGGCTCGCGATGGAAAAGTTGATGATGTGATGCCCCGCGGTTGGCGACAAGGTCTTTGGCTGCAGGCCACCAAACAGGTTCTCGTCGCGGCTATTGTAAGGCATGTCGACGAGCGATTCTGTCGGTACAGACGCCACGAAATGCCCAGTGGCTTTCCTCTTCTGCTGTAGCACGTTGGCCGTCTGCGTGAACTCCTTTTCGTCCTTCTCTAGTGGCGGCGACCCGCTGCGGTGGTGTCTCGAGTGCGGGTGGTGACGGTGATGGTGGTGGCGGTTGTGGTGGAAGATTGCTGTCGGGAACCTGCCTGAGAACGACCCGATCGGCGTCCTGGGCATGGGCAGATCGTCGTCGAGGTCGTCGAACTCGGGTGCTGACAGGTCGACCTCGGGCGAGGGGCTCAGAACCCTCCGGCGCTCGAGGTCGTCGGCATCCTCAGACGCCGAAGTGCCGCTCGACAGGGAGGGCGTGACGATGGAAGAGCGCTTGATAACCGGCGTGCCGACGGTCGAATCGGAGAAGGGCGGGTGCGGGCATGTGGTGAGGTAGAAGTATGTTCTCCTCGGGTGCACCGTCTCAAGCTCCTTGGCCAAAGGACAGGGCGAAGAGGCAGTCCAACACGGGCGCTTCAGGAAGGTCGCTAGCCTCGATGAGATGATGGCGCAGGGATTTGCGGATCTGGGTTGATCATGACTGGTCAGCGCGTGCACGTTGGTTGGCCACGAGAAGCAGAGGCGGGGCCCAATCCCATGGCAGCAACAGGCCAGGCTAAGGCGAGGGTTCTGTCTTACTGTTGGACGATCCTGAGTTGCAGCATCAGGATGGTGGCAAGCTCCTTGACCAGGTGAGGGCGGTTCCCTTGGCTGATCAGGACGCGAATGACGGCCTCTACAATGTCGTCGTTGATGGATTCCAGATCTATAGGCTTCGGCTCGACCACGTCCCTGTCCATCATTTCGACCGAGGTGGTGGGCGAGGGCGGTGGCGTGCGCTCGAGCTTGGAAGCCTGCGGCCGGGGCGGCGCAAGCTTCCTGGGTTGCGACGCGGGGCGTGGGCTCTGCGACTCGCCATCGTGGGATGCCTTCCTCTTCTTGTTCGTGGACTGCGACTTTGGTGATGTAGCAGTGGCTGGCCTTGCCGGAGCGGCGGTTGTGCTGGTGGCCGTGGATGGCGGGTTGCGGCGGGCGGCGTGGTGGTTGCCGGGCAGAGCGATACCGAGACTCGGCAGGCTGAGCGACACTTTTCTCGTGTTGTATCCTGCAGACATGATGATGGCGGGCGAGAAACAAAGAAAAATAAAATTTGGCGGAACGGCAGTCGATGGCAACAAGCAGAAACTGCAGCCAAGCAAACAATAAACACGACTAATACAGGTCTATGCGATTCGAAACCCGGTCGAAATTCAATGTAAAGATGGTGTTCCCAATCAGTTCCTCCAAACCCCGGATTATGGACCAAGAGAGAAAAAAAAAAAAAAAAAATAGGGAGGCGGCTTCTGTTTGTGTTTCGAAGCCTGGGAAGGGAGGGGGAAGGGCGGCGTGCAGGGCCACACCCCGAGGGGAGCATCGAGTGGGGCCTTGTCAGCTGTGTGTTCCGGGACCCGCGTTTGCCATTGGGCAACTGGCAAGGATCTCAAGTTTGGCCCCAGGGAGGGACCCGCCCTGAGACTTTTTGCCTGGCAAGCCGCCACCCACCTCGATTTTAAAGGTACCTAGGATGGCGGCTCGCGCAGGCCAGCCCAGCAAGCCATGGCACAAAAGGTACTGTACTCTGGGGAACGCTCTGGCCTCTGGCCGCGTTAGGCCCCAGCGGCTGGCAGGGATCAAATCGGTGTAGATGTGCGTACATGCACGCTTCATGCAGAGACTCGAGATGGATGGCACGTCGGGGATGGAGACATAGGGCCATGTTGGGAGGCTCAGGCTCCGCGTTTAAAAGGCGGTATGTAAAAAAAAAAAAAGAGAAAGGGAACAACTAATGCATGCAATGCAATGCACGGCTGCAGGCTGCTGCTGGCCACCGCCCTCGACGTATCGCGAGCAAACGACTGACCTTCCGAGCTCTGGTGGTGGGATGCATGTGCCTAATCGGGATGTAATTGGAATGTGCCATAATGCGAGTGTCGATGTCAATCCCCAATCAACACCAGGCCGGCCTCCACTTGGTTCTTCTCACCACCTCCCTCCCTTGGAGCACCAGCCCTCCCCCGCCTCCATACCAAACATACCAGCCATGACAATTGATCTAACGCTAGGTAGTAGGTAGGCAGGAAAGACGGCGCGCACTGGCGGCTTCTTTTGTGTATTCGACGGAGGCGCCAAGTCCACACCACGAATTCCGCGCCGGTCCACCATGCCTAAAAAAGGAAAGCGAGAAAAAAAAAAAAGCGGAGGGTGGGGTTTTGTTGGAGCAATGATGAAAACAAGATATGGGACGCGCGAGAGCCCAGGGGAAAAAAAAAGAGACTGGTTAGAGCGGAGGCGGGGCACGCAGAGAACAGCAAGCTTCACGACTCAAGCTGCTGTGGGATGCATTCCACTTGCTTTGGAGGGGCGACTTTTGATCTTGAATCAGTGACCGCGGTGGCACACGGTGATGGTGTCGGGTATTGATCGACGAGCGCTTCCTTTTTTTTTTTTTTGTTGGTCTTCTCTCTCACTTTCCTTTATGCCTTGTTTGGGTTACGCAAACAGATGCTGCGCGTCTATTAGCCGGAGGAGGCTGGTGTGTAGGTGCACAGGCATCTACGGTTGGTTGCGTAACGGAAATTTGGGTTTTCGATGGAGGGGCAAAAAAAAAAAAAAAAAAAAAAAAAAACCCCGTAGTGCGCAAACATTCAAGGGCGTTTTANGGGAAAAAAAAAAAAAAAAAAAAAAAAAAAAGCCCCGTAGTGCGCAAACATTCAAGGGCGTTTTAACGCCAGCAAGGGCCAAAGCTCCGACGAACCGCACTGTCTCAGCCTCTCTCTCCGACTGCCCGCCCTCGAGCTTCTACCAGCTTAATGCGTGATTAATCCCGCAGAAGCGTGTCCCGCCTGGCGGTTGGACCCCTTTTTGGCGCAGCCACACCATCATTCGAGTTAGTTGGTGGTTTACTCGCGTTGGTTTTCTCGGACGCCTTTTTTTTTTTTTTAGCACCTCGGGTGTGTTTGGTGTTTGGTGTCACAGCTCAGGAGGAAGGGAAAAAAAAACAAAAAAAAAAAAAACAGGGATGGGAGACGGTGATCCCTCAAGAAGCTTCGGCGCCGTCGCTGCACATTGTTCTCGGCGCAACAGCCAGACCACAGCATTGGCGGGCGCCAACCGGGACCGTTGCAATATAAAAAAAATGCTGCCTGCCCCACCAACCAACCACATGGCAACAACCTGTTTCCATCATCATTCGGGCAAAAGGGAGCCAGAGGATGGAATTCGATGATGTAGCGACCGACCGCCGATCCCGTGGCGACCACACCCACCCGCAATTGATCTGTGTCGGGGCTCAGACGTGTGTGCTTGCGTGGAGTAAACGTGGTTTGGCAGCCATGCGAAACAAGCGCCGGAAAAGTTTCCCTGCGGATAGGCAGGCTAACCTACGGCCCGTCCCAACATATGCCTCCATATGCAACACCAAACTCAGCTTTCCCACGAGTCGCTTTTGCCTTTTGTATTTCACCCTAGCACAAAAGTTGTTTGCCTCGAAACCTCTTGAAGGCACCAGTGCCTCTGGGGAAAGGTACATCTAAATCCGTGATTGAACCATGCAACCTGCGCGAAACAGGTGGAGCGAATCACCTCACCCTTAGAGTCTGCCCTGCAAAAACACTCGAGCTCAACCTGGATCAGAACATAGAGACAATAAAAGAAGCGGAACAGTAATGCTGCCGGAAAATGCATGCTGCTTTTCTCCCACCCAGTTCATGCCCTTCGTATATTATGATACATAAGTTACATTACCATGCAATGCACCGCATCAACTCCCCAGCCCCCAATGGTTCGTCCTCGGACAGGAGTTGGACCGAAACTCCAGATGCATACACGTGACCTGCTTCTCGATATATGTCGGTTATGTAGATAGGTACCCTAGGAAAGTAGACGGAGTCGAGGTCGTTCGCGAAAACACAAGAGTTCATTTCCCTACCAGCAAGCCATTGCCCCCACATGGCCTGCCGTCTCTGGAAACGGAAACTCGAGATTGGGTTATAAAAAAAAGGATAGAATAAAAAATTGACCGCGGCTGTGTGGCCTATCCCGAGTAGCTGTTCGTCTTCCCGCGGGGGGGAGTGGGCGTAACTGCATGTTGCCATGCGAGGCCGTTCGTGGTTGAAATTACATGCCATAGTCGCCTGCTCTCCTGGAAGCGACCGTGATGAATCTCTCAGCCACCTAAAGAGGGAAGACCGGTTAGCTTAAACCACAACACGAGAAAAGGGAAGGCTGGAAATCTCTTACGTCAGGAGCTGCCTTGATGAACGGGAGTTCGAGGAAGTTGTACTTCTCGTTCTTGACAAGCTCGACAATCGTAACCATCAGACCCCAGGGCTGAGGGTAGTAACCCACCAGCCGCTCCAGCAGGATGCGGCATATTTGCTGCCTGATCTCCGTCTCTTCGGCATCTGACATGTCCGTACCGAAAATGTCGAGCAGGACATGGCTGAAGAACGACGTCTGCGCGTTGGCGAAGCGGAGTCGCTGAATAATGCTGTTCAGGAGGAAGTAGCGCCCCTCGGGGGCAAGCTCGTGGACGAGGATGGTCAGGATGGAGATGTCGGTTCCCCCGGGCACAAAAACCTGACCGCCCTTTTCGATCCTCGACATGGCGAAGAGGCCAATAAAGGCAACGATAGCTTCGACCACGCGCGGGCTCACCGTCAGAGGCACGTTGCCGTACACCGTTGCCTTCTGATCGGGCCGCCCAATCGCGTGCGTCATGTGTGCGATGGCATCCTCGGATGGTCCCGCACGAAGGGCCTGCTCCAAAACTCCGAGCAGCCCTATCTGGCCAAGGAAGCTGCCGGGGTCTCCCATGTTCGCCGGCGCTTCCCGAGCGTCCTCGACCCGATCGATTTGTATGCCAGGGTGAAGGGGGTCGGGGAGTGTCGGCTGGGGTTTCGGGGCAGCGGCCAGGATCATGTTTGTGAGCTGTGTGCAGTGCGGCGGCATGCTATGACAGAGCTCGATGTAGTGGGCAGCAAGATAGTCTGGGAAGTCATGATGCAGTATGACCATGAGCTTGAGCACCCCGCGGTAGAGATCCTTGGCCAGGGTGGACACCTCGAGCGCCTTCAGTTGCTCGCCGATAAATGTCAGCAGCTGCCTCATGAGCTTGGTGAAGCGGGGCCAACCGGCGCCCTCGGTCGATCTGATGATCAATGGTAGGAACGCCTTGTGCTCCAGGAGAGAGATCCAGGCATAGACAAAGGCGGGGAACACGAGAGGCCCGAGGTCGTTGAACTTGGAAGCGAAAACGAGCGTCATGTCGCAGCGCTCGCGATCGCTGATAGCGGCCGAGTCCAGATTGTTGACCTCGTGGAGTAGGACCGAAAAGAGGCGGAAGAATAGCTTCTGGTTGAATCGATCGCCGCGGATAAGGTAGTGCTGGTTCATCACTAGAATGCCGATCGCCAAGACCGAGTCCAAGAACTCCGCCCGCGGAAACTGGGCGTTTGACTCTTCCTCGTTCTGCCCCTCGAGAAGAGCGGCAACTAGAGCTCCAAAGGCGTCTATGCCTAGATAGCCGTCGGGGGCACTCCCACGAGCGAGTGCGTTGGACTCCCATATCTCGACTGACTTTTCTATAGCCACGCGCACGAACAGAGTGACATCCTCCGTGTTGTTAATAACACCACGAGCGAACATCTGCTGGGCGAAGATGCTGGCGAACTTGGTGCTCGCGCCCGGGCGAGTGTACAGTCGGACCCATTCTTCAAACACATACTCCATCTGGTCTTGGCGGAAGGCGGCCATCTCGTTGTGGCTCAGCCTCGCAGGAGGGTCTACAGGCGGTGCAAGAACCTTAGCCTTTAGCCTGTCGCCACCCGGCACTCCGGGCTCCTCCGTGATCCATTGCCAGGCCTCGTCGAGACTACGCACAAAATCGGCGTACAATGTGACTGGGGTGTCGTTGAGAACGGTGAGGTCCATGACGTTCTCCAAAAAGGTGATGGAACCCTCCTTGCGCTGCTTCAGTGCGGCGGCGATGGCGCTGTCGAGGTTTCTCCAGTTCAGAAGATCAGTCCCCATTAGACTCGAGATGAGTGGCAGACTGAGGAGATTCACTCCGGGCTGCTGCTGGAAGATATTGTTGACGCGCTGGTTTAGGGCTGGTCCCGCGATCTTGCGGAGCGTGTTGAGAACATGTACAAACGTCTCGATGGCGAGGCTATCGTCTGTGGGGTTGTTGAAGAGCATCTGCGCTATGAGGTCTGACGCGTAGATGGTTACGTCCTCCGACGTCTGCTGCGCCTTGATCAGAAGCTGGACGACGGCGTCGACAAAGTCCAGAATCTGGTGCGGGCGGGGGAGGTCGGCAAAATGCTCCTCGGGAGCATCGGTTGCGACCCTCTGGATCTCGACGAGCAGCTTCTGCACCCGCTCAGC
Organism: Magnaporthiopsis rhizophila; assembly: GCA_003049465.1. Lineage (NCBI taxonomy): Eukaryota > Fungi > Ascomycota > Sordariomycetes > Magnaporthales > Magnaporthaceae > Magnaporthiopsis > Magnaporthiopsis rhizophila. The sequence continues at coordinate 529,858 of PYSS01000005.1, read as the reverse complement.
CACGGCCCTGCCATCCATGTTGGGCCCGTGCTGCCGGCCGTTCACCATGGTGCTCGAGGAACCTTGCGACGAGTAGGGCGGCGCCTGTTGCGTACCGAGGCTGGAGTTCGCCGAGGTCTCGGTGGGAATAGGCAATGCCGGCACCGAGTTGTACTGGTCCTGCAGAACCTCGTTCGCCAGCGACCTTGATGCGTCAGATGCGGAAGCGGCGTGCGACGGCGCGGCTGTGGTCGCAGCTGCGCGGGGCTGCCTTGCAAAATCCTCGTAAATCGCCATCTGCTCAGGGTTGAGACCATTGATGCTGGGCGAAAGCTTGTACGGGTTGGGGATCGTCCACGCCCATCGGCTCATTGTCTGATCAACATATGGCTCGTTGGGCCTTGTCGCGCGATGTCTTCGTCTCGCTTCCAGCTCCATCTCGAGCATCTCCTCAATCTCTGGCACGGCGCGCTCCTCGGCCGCCTTCTCAATCACGCTGGATGCGGCGTCCAGGTTGAGATTAACACACATGTGGATCGTGCCCTCGGGCAGCACCTGAGGGAGGTCGTTGGAGAGGCTGCGCATGTGGTTACCAATGTTGACCCGGAGTGGCTCTCGCGAGGTGACCAGGGCCAAGCTTCCAGCAGTCGCCTTGACCATGTTGATGGCGGATGTGCGGACACGGTTCTCGTCGGGTTCCGTGCAAAAATCCTTGTGAACCATCTGCTGCGTCGAGATAGCGGCGATCGTAACGGACCTATCAACGACCGGCTGGATGATATCGTGCAGCGCCTTGTTGATGGCTGTCCTAACAATCTCGGTGAGTCGAGAAGTGCTCACAACCATCTCGTTGGTCGGTGGAATCTGCAGGAGGGAACTGATGTCGGGAATCGACGGCGTGATGGCGTGCGGAGACAAACCGCTGCCAACCGGCGGTCCCATGCCGTTCATGGACATATCCTCGAAAGATTCGAGAGCCTCGGGCGGCGTCATCTGCGCGGGCTCTTCCACCGCGATGCGGTTGAGGATCTCGCCCGAAGGCTCTATGCTCTTGTGATCGAGGCTTAGTCCCTTGCAGAGCACTTCGATCTCGAACTTCAAGTTGAGTTTGAGCTCGGCATTGTGGTACAGTTCGATGAGCAGGTAAATGATATCCATGAGCCAGGGATTCGGCGGACGAAAGACGTTGGACGAAGCTCCCTGAATCAGAACTTTGCAGACGAAAGGGATGACCACAATGAGCCTCTTAGTGTCATGGGCCTCCATAAGAAGTTGCTTGAAGGCGATGTTCTTGTGCTTGATCGGCTTGTCCCTTGCGAGGGTGAGCAGGCCCAACCAACCGCCGAGGTTCTTGAGGTGCGTGCGCTCGGTCGAGTTCACCATGGTAGCCTCAGCGTTGAGCATGCGAGCCACGCTGATGTACGTCTCCCGTAATACCTCAGACCACAGTGACTTGTCCCCAAACTGCTTGACCAGTTCCAGGTAGACGTGGTGGTAATTCGGCTGCATCTTGGCCCGCTCCTCAACGAGATGGCTGGCGAACCACTGCTGGTGCTTGTGCTCAATCATGTCGGAGAGTTCCTTGAACATGGCCTGGAGGGTGTTCTCGGTGATGTTGTTGAGCACGAACTGTATCTTGCCCTGCGTGTCGTCGTCTGGATCCTCCAGGCCGAGGTTAGACGGGCGGTTGTCGACGTTGATCGACGAAAACGGTGGAGCATGTGGCTCTGGTTCCCCGCCGTCGTCTGCGTTGCCGTTCGTCAGACCCTCACCTCCTCCTAGGCCACCAGTCCCGTTGTGCTTTCTCGACAATTCCTCTTCGTGGCTCCGAACCACGTCCTCGGCTTTCTTCCACGCTTCCGTCCCCTGAAGACCGGGGACCTGGAGCAACTGCTCGCAAAATCCAGGCCACTCACGCAACCTAGTGAACAGCTGCATCAGAGCCTGGAGCCCGAATTTGTACATGGCCTGGTTGGGGTTGTGGTCCCTCACGGCTTCCAGGATCATGCCAAGCCCAATCTGAAGAGGGAGCTCGGAAATAAGCTTGTGAGAGATGATGCCGCCAAACAGAACGGCTGTGGTCGCCAGCGCCTCGAGGGGGTAATCGCTGAAGTGCGTGTACTCGTCGAAGAGGCCGTGGATCATGCAGGCAAAGATGTCCTGCTCCAAAGAATCACGAGAGTGTTTGTATCGCTCAAGAACCTCGACAATATTCCGGACCTGGACCTCATCGCTGTACATCTTCTTGTAATGCTCTTCCATCTTGGCGTTGGCGGCAGGCGGCAGAGCGTTGCCGGCTTTCCCGTTGGCGTCGATGATGTCATCGTATCCCTCGTTGTAATTGATCAAGCGAGGATACACGGTGATGCACGTCCGCTGGACGGTAATCAGTTCGGGGAACGGCTGCTTGGGGAGGAAATCCTGAAGGATTCCCAAGAGGGCAGAGACCGTCTTAACCTGGAGAGGCGTGTTCTGCTTCGTTGGCAGAGACTGCTCTGGCGGTCTCTGCACCTTTAGCTCCATCTCGGCCTTGATCAGGAGGAATTGCAACAGTGACCTCGAGATCTCGCCGCTCCTGTCTCTATTATTCCTCGCGTACTCGGCTAGGTCCAAGTACCCTTCGGCGTGAGCAAGAGCAGCCAGGTCGAGGCCGAACCCAGTTGTTAGAGAGACCAGGTCGTTGAGCCAGTTGTGCTTGACGGCATGCCGGAATATTATCGGCAGATCCATCGGCTTCACGGCATGGGCATCGGCAAGTCTCTGCTTCACCCAGTCGCTGTCCTTCCTCCATAGGCTCTCCAGGACGAAGTCGGAGGTGGGAGAGTTCTCGTAGAGGAAGTTTTCGAAGAGCGAGTTTAGGGTCTCGACGGCCATGGCTGGCCAAGGTTTTGGAACACCGAAGGCGGACACAACGAAGATGTCCAGGTTCGGCACGACAACCTCTTGGAAAAGGCGCTTGGCCTCGGGCGTCTGCGAAGCGTGAATCGAGTTTAGAGCGACATGAAAAACGGCCGAGAGGGCTGCTACCGAGACTAGAGGGTGCTTGACGGCAACCGCGGCCCGCTCGAGCACAGGCGGTGGAGATTGCGCGTACGACTCGAGCGTGAACGTAGGTTCAAGACCCGGAATGTTGCTCGCGTCCAGCTGCTCCGGACTCAGAGAGGCAAAGGCGCATATGTAGGAGAGCTGCGTCTCAGGGTTGTCCCAGTTCCCACCCCAGAGGTGTTGTATGTCGAAAGAGCTATCCTCCTTGGCAACAGGCAGCAGCGCGCTATAGAGATGTAGGAACTGGCGCGAGGATATGCGAGCATCGCGCTGATCAAAGCACGACACCACAAGCTGCCACCGGAAGGATGGGTTGACCACATGCCTGAGGGCGCTCACCAGGACCACGGGATCGTGCCGCTGGGTCTGGCTGACGGTGGCGTAGGTCAACGCAAACGACACCTGCTCCTCGCCCAGCGGAAGACTACTCGGTCGAGACTGCAGGTATTTCAGGCAGGTGTCATGGTCGCGAGTGAACTCGGACCCCACCTTCTTCATATACAGCGCCAGCGCGTTCCCAGGCTTGTCACCGAGGACACGAAACAGATCGAGGGTGGCTAGGACTTCGGAGGGTGGGGCTTGGTCGCCTTGAGAATAGCGCGTGGTCGCTTTGAACACCAGCTCCGACTTGGCATGAGAGGCAAAGTTGGGAGGGTGTTCCTGTATGAAGCGGTCCAGGATAAGGGAGACGAAGGATGGTGTGAGATGGACATTTTCCGTGGCCGGCCTCGACAAGATATTGACAAAGGAGGAGAAGTTGGCCGAGAGGATCGCATCGGCTGTGGTGGGGTAACATTAGAAAGAGGGCAAGACAAGCCACGAAAAACTCGAAGGCGCGAGCAAGCTGGCAGCACGGCAGCACGACATACCTTTGGTCCTCAGATCGGAGCGCGCTCCGACCTTGAAAGCGAGGGCGAGGATAGTCTTCTCGAGAGGATCCAGCTTGAAGTGCTCCATAAAGGTTGACAGGTCGAAATCTCGGAAGATGTCCTCGGTGCCTTGCTCGATAGACTCGGCAATCTTGCGGGCATGGTCCTGGTCGCGGCCGATCTTGCGCATCTCGCCGACCAGTATATGCATGTTGCCAGCATTGCCGCCTAGGCGGGACACGCCCGGGAAGATCTGGGGAGCATTGCCTGCTACCAGGCGTGCGAAGTACTTTGTAAACACTTCCATACCGTTGTCATCGATAAGCTGGGGCGGAGAGGCGGGCGCGCGTCAGCACAGATGCAATCGCGGGGAGGGCAGCTCAGGCGACGACGTAGCAGTATGGACGCGACTTGGCGCGACGAAGGCAGCGACGAAGCGGGGGGAGGGCATAGGTACCTTTCTGAGCTGCTCTGTGTGCTGATCCCACTTTGTGGGATCTTCCTTGTCCTCCTTGATCGTACTCAACAAGAGGTATACCTGGGCGACACTGATCTTGCTGACGCTGGTCCCAGTGGGGCTGCTGGTACTCGGGCTTGCACCAGCACTGAGACCGCCAGTTTGCGATGGATGGGGCGAATGGCTAATGCCCGTCTGCAGCGCCTGGGGTTGGTTGGGCGAAAAGGTTCCTGGGCGGGGTGGCGGAGGCACCATGAGGGTGAAGATGGGCGGTAGGAGGCCTGAAGCTGGAGCGTCTATCCCCTACTCGATAGAGCCCCTTTCGTCCAGGTGAGCAAGGCGGCCGCGGAGGTGCGTCAACCGGGCCGTCGGGGCATGGACGAGAGGCGGCTACGAGGGCGATGAGGATGGGCGCCGGGTTGCCGGGAGCCGAGGTGCTTGGAGCGGGTGCCTGACTATGCGCTGGAGCGTCGGGGGGAGAACGCGGGCCCGGGGGGCATCGGGCGGGCGAGTCTGACGCACGAGGGTGCAGGGCGCGTGCCAAATGATCGAAAGCGGCGCCAGTACTGGGATCCACGTGAGAGGATGCTGCGGGCCGAAACGGAAGTATAGTTCTGGGAGCAGTAGCTTCGCTGGCGCAAACCGGGGCTGGTCGGTTTTTTGGACTGCGGTGGCTTTGGGGTGGGCGAGGCAGCTTTGCTAGGTGGTGAAGATTCCGACGTGTGAAGTTCGAACTGCAAAGCTAATGTCGGTGTGGCTCAGTATGTGGCGCGGTCCGGCAGAGAGCCACCCAGGCTAGTGGGGCACGTGCGCCGAGGGTTCTATTGAGGTGGGCAAAGACTGCATAAGATGCGTCTCAGGGAAGGAAAGGCTGGCTCCAAACAAGTCCGAGCTGAGATAATACTTAGTTGCTCTTGACCATGCCCATTCTTCGTTCTTCACGCAGGTGCCTGCTCTGGTTCTTTTTGTTCAGGTCCAATGCGCAAGCAAATGGGAGACACATTCATGAATCACAAGAAATGCTATGGCCTCGTTTGCTCCTGTCAGTTGCGTCGATGAAAAATTGACTGCAGAGCGGCTGGCAACTACGTCTCACATCTATTTGGTTGCGTGCAATCCAAAGCATCGCTGATTCACCTGAACAGAGATACCTGCCCAGGCACTGACACAGCGGCTTGTCACCCTGTGTTTGCGGATGACAATACGACTGATGGTGCAATTGAGAACCTAAGCCACAGAGGGGTAGTCTGTGGTTTCCTCATAACATGTTGTGTATTTCATCAACCCGCCCCCGTTGAGGCCGAGTCACGACGGCATTCAGCATGGTGGATCAGAGCATTGCGAGTGATGTGTCAAGATGAGCCATCAGACATGCGCGGCCACGCAGCGGTTGGGGCCTCGATTTGTCTTGCCGCCCCTCCAGATATTGGCCAGTCGGGTCGCTAACTGGGGTGTGAAGATAAAGGATTAATGCAAGGAAGCTCTTTGGTGCCGTGCCAGTTTGAGCCGCCCCATGTTCCCCACCCACACTCGGGGCTGCCAAGATTCGAAGCTGCACGCAGCTGCCACATGAGGTTGCCGGGTCAACATAGGCTGGATCCACGAAAGTCAATAATAGTGCATCGAAGACGCTGGCATGACACTCCCAGCTTGAACCAGCCGACATACACCACTTTGAATCAATTACGCGGGACCTGCTCCGTCATACCAGTGACGGGTCTCTACCAGAATTCCACAGCCCAGAGGGGTTCAGATTCCACGAATCTTGGACAAAAGTTTTACGACATCGATACGGAGACATCGACACCGCCTTTCCACGAGTCGCATCCGCCAGAAAGAAGATAGGACTGTGTCCGATTCCATTCGCGCCTCCGCGCTGCTGGACACCATGCCAGCAGCGGCTGTTGACGCGCCAAGCGTTGCCCTCTCCTGTACGTATTAGACGATGAGGCTCAGTGAGCGGATCTTTGCGATTTGGAGGTCGAGATACCGGCATGAACGTAGCTGACACCTCGTAACCCTGCAAAGTCGCCAACAACTTCTGGGGCAAGGATGATGCGGGAGTAGGGCCGCTCTTTGACCGCATGCTTGGCGCCAAGCAGACATGCGACGAGCTCCGATCATTCTATGGCGGTATGTCTTAGCCTTCTCCGCCTTCGAGGGCTCGACGCCCAGAGGAGAAAGCGGCCAAAAGCGCTGACGGAAAGATACTGGTTTGCGAAACAGCCCGAGCATCGATTGAAGAGGAATACTCCAGGAAACTCCTGTCGCTATGTAAGAAACCGCTGGGGTCGCAGGAAACAGGAAGCCTAAAGACGTCGCTGGACACGGTACGGGGCGAGCTGGAATCTATCGGCAAGCAGCACCAATACATCGCAGCGCAGATGAAAAGCGAGCTGGAGGAGCCGCTGGCGGCATTCGCCGGCGCGATGAAGGAGCGCCGAAAGATCATCCAAAACAGCATCGAGAAGATCTTGAAGGTCAAGATCCAGCAGACGCAAACTGTCAACAAGGTACGAGAGTGAGGGGACTGTCGAGGCGTCACGTTACTTGTGGATGAGCCATGCTGATACCGAACCCTTTCAGACTCGCGATAAGTACGAGCAGGAGTGCCTGAAGATCAAGGGTTATCTCGCCCAGGGCCACATGGTCATGGGCCAGGAGGAGCGCAAGAACAAGGCCAAGCTAGAGAAGACGCAGATCTCCCTGGCGACGTCCAACACTGAGTACGAGAACGCAGTCAAGGCGCTGGAGGACACGACCGCACGCTGGAACCGCGAGTGGAAGGGGGCGGCCGACAAATTCCAGGACTTGGAGGAGGAGCGCCTCGATTTCACCAGGGGCAGCCTGTGGACGTTTGCAAACATTGCGTCGACCGTCTGCGTCAGTGACGATGCCTCATGCGAGAAGATCCGTCTTTCACTCGAGAAGCTGGACGTCGAGAAGGACATTGCCACATTCATCACGGAGCACGGCACCGGCCAGGAGATCCCTGGCCCGCCAAAGTACATCAACTTCTGCCGCGGGGATGTAGACTCACAGTCGGAGGCGTCCGACGACGACAACTACGTGGTGGCCCAGTTCCCTCGCAGCATCAACCCGGCATTCCGCTCGTCCTCGCCGCAGCCGTCCATGTTTGAGTCGCACCACGACCCCAACAACGCGCTGGCGAGGGAGCTTCTGCATGGAGGCTCAGGCACACCACCAGGACGCGAGAAGGCGCCTGCCGCCCAGAAGGCCGCCATCACCGAGAAGCAGAGACAGGCTCCCCGGGCGCTGGAGCCGCAGCAGCCGCCAAGCCAGCAGGTCAAGCCCCCATACGACCCGAACGACTTTGCGCCGCCGCAGCAGACGAGACTGCAGCTTCGTGCTCAGGAGCCCAAACAGGCGCTGCCCCAGCAGTCGAGGGCGCCATTCGACCCGAACGACTTTCCACCACAGCCGCAGAGGCTGCAGCTCCGTGGTCAAGAGCCCAGGCAGCCTCCGCATCAGCAACAGCAGCATGAGCTTCAGCAACACCATCAGCAGCTTCAACGGCAGCATCAACAACAGCAGCAGCATCTCCAACAACTGCAGCTGAGGCAGCAGCAGCTGAGGCATCAATCACAGCCCAGACAGGCTGCGGCGCCGTTTGATCCAAATGACTTCACGCCAGTGCCACATGACCCTTACCCAATGGATGGTATGACCATGTTGTGCCGCACCAAGCCCAACGGCTCTGATCTCGGGTCCCAGCTTGGGTCCCAGATCGATTCGCAGATCCCATCTGCAGTCAGCTCGCAGCTCAGCTCGGTGCGGCCCTCCAGCCGGGATGACAACAGCGAGTACTCGAATCCCACCTCGGTTTCAGACTTGGAGGGACCCAACGGGATGCCATCACCTCTGAAGCAGGCACCCGCGCCGCTGCTAGCCGAGAGGGAGAGGGAGCGAGAGCGGGAGCGGGAGAGACAGTTCGAGAGGGAGCGGCAGATCGAGAGAGAGCGACAGATGGAGCGGGAGCGGCAGGAAATGGAGAGACAGATGGAACGTGAACGACAGGACAGGGAGAGACAGATGGAAAGGGAGAAACAAGAGAAAGAGAGGCTGCTGGAGAGGGAGCGACAGGAGAAGGAGAGGCAAGAGCGGGAGAGGCAAGAGCGAGAGAAGCAAGAGCGGGAGCAACAGGAGAGGGAGCGACAAGAGAGGGAGCGACAAGAGAGGGAGCGACAAGAGAGGGAGCGACAAGAGATTGAGAGACAGGAAAAGGAGCGGCAGGAGAGGGAGCGCCAGCTCGAGAGAGACCGCCAGCTCGAGAGAGAACGCCAGCTGGAGAGGGAGCGAGAGCAGCAGAAAGAGAGGGAACGGGAGCTCCAGAGGCAGAAAGAGATGGAGCAACAGAGAGAGAGGGAGAGGCAGCTCGAGAGAGAGCGCGAGCAGGAGAAAGAGAGGCAGCTGGAGAGGGAGCGGGAGCAACAGGAGAGGGAGAGAAACAACACGATCAAAAAGAGGAGCGGGTTCTTCCAGAACCACAGTCCCTTCCGGCGCAAGAGCAACAAGGACATGCAGCAGCCGCCATCGGCATCGCTGCGCAACACTTGGCACCCTGCCCGCTCTCCGACAACGTACGGAGGAAGCAGCAGCCAGCCCCAACAGGCGGCCGAGGCAAGGGAGCCAAGCCCCGACCCGATCGACGCCAACGCGAGCCTTGCCCTCAACGTCGGCCAGAACGTGTTCCCTGTGGCGACCCCGGGAAGGAAGAAGGAGCCGGCAGCGAGCGAGACGCCGGAAGACGACCCGATTGCCTTGGCCCTTGCGGAACTTAAGGGAGTTACGCAGGTCGGCAAGCAGTCGTCTGTGCGCGTCTCAGCCGACACGTACCATGGCATCGCCACGCCCGCTCCCGGGGCTCAGTCTACATCCCGCGGTGCCGCGTCTGTCAGGGGCAGCGACCCGGTTGCGGCCGCTATGAGGGGCACGCCACCGCCGTCGTACGACCAGCAGGTTCAGAGGCTGGGAGTCCCCTCGCCCGCGTGCACCTCCAGGGCTATGAAGGAGACATCCCAGAAGTTCGCCAGCCAGACCCGCAGTTTGTTCAGCCAGCCGCCCCCCGCGGCCGCGTCCCAGACATCTGCTGGTGCCGGCAGCGGCGGATATGCCTCAGCATCCCGCCCGGCAACCAGGGGAGGAGCTGCCGAGGTGCCCCGCGCCGCCTCTCCCGCACCGCCTCGAAGCGCCTCGCCTCGCCCGAACAGCAGGGCGGACCCGCAGCAGCGCTCGCACCGTTCCGCATCCCCGAACCTGCAGCAGCGCTCGCATCGCTCTGCCTCGCCGAACCCGCAGCAGCAGAGCCACCGTTCCGCGTCGCCGAACCCGTACGGCGGGGGTAGCGAGCGCAGGAGCCAGTCGCAGCACCCTACTCATCACCAGCCGCAACAGCAGAGGCGACCCTCTCACGCGCCCACCGTGGGCTCCACGTCGTCCAGGACGCAGGCCCGCGGCTCGGAGCCGGGCTACTACCGCCACAACTCGCCCAACGACATGGCCAGGTCGGCCTCCCCGGCCCCATTCCGCAACGAGTACTCGTCCTCCAGGCCAGGAAGCAGCCACGTGCAGGCGGCGGACATGTCGGTGCAGTTGGCGCCGGTGCCAGACGACGTCTACGGCGGCGGCTCCCAGTACGGCGGCTCACAATACGGCGGGTCGCAGCGTGGCCGCGGTGGCCGCCCTGGCACCGCCACCGGCTCCAGGGGCATGAGCCTCTACGAAGGACCCGGCCCCGTGCAGCCGGTGAGGACGCGCAGCAAGAGCGTTGCGGATACGAGCCGCCAGTACACCAGAGACGGACGTCCCATCATGCATTTCGGTAAGTGGTCTCGCCTCCCCCTCTTTTACCCATTCGACCCCGCGCTTCACACAAAATCGATACTAATTCATCCACAGCTCGCGCCTTGTACTTGTACCAGGCCGCCATCCCCGAGGAGCTAGGCTTCGCAAAGGGCGACGTTCTCGCCGTCCTGCGCCACCAAGACGACGGCTGGTGGGAGGCCGAGATCCACGGCGGCAACGGCCAGGTCGGCCTCGTCCCCAGCAACTACCTCCAGCCTTGCTAGACCAGGGCAGGTGCGGTTTGTATGTAATGGGTGGGATGTTGGGTACCGGGATCTGTCAAGGTTGGTTCGTGTCGATGATTCTGGTTAATATTCACGCAGCATATGGAAATGTCGACAACGGATCTTGTCACCGCGCGTTTTTTTTTTTCCCTTCTCCTTCTATGAACTATTTGTACGAGTCTTTGTGTTCCTTTTTCTTCCCCTCCATTCCTCTTTGCACATGGATGGCATGTTAATGATTCTTCTCTCTTCCGATCAATGCGTGGTTCCTTCGTTCGTTTTGCAATTTATGATATTTCTCCCCGCCGGCCTTGCGTTGCTTTTCTGTCTTGTTGCCACATTTGCGTCGTTTGTTTTCTCCCCCGGCACGTCGCAGCATTTACAATGCATTTTCCGCGTTGTTTGGATTCGCATTGCGTTGTATCCACGCGATCATAGATTGTCAAAGAAAATGTCGGTGTTTGTAGAGTACGTATAATAAACTGTTTGCTCGCTGCTTTCCATCCCTTCGTTGCGATGTAAATCCTAGTCCATAAGTTCCCCAATTCCTGCCTTGCGACCATGTCGTCACCAGGCCCTTGGGTGCCCCCACTTGAAGGCGTGCCGGAATGGAGGGTAACCCCTGGAGCTCTGCGACCCTGGAACCGCAAACACACACCAGCCCAAGCTTGCTCCCTCACTTCATTCCACGCCAGTCTGGACAACAAATGGGTTGAATAGAGCGGCGCGGCGACAGCACGAGAGCTGCATGCCGACACGTCCGCGATGGTCAGTTTGCCTTGGTGCTTTCGCATTTTCTTTCTTTCTCTATTTGATCTTTTGGCCAAATTCTGACCCCTTGCCTCCCATCATCGTCACATGCTAACTAGCGTCTCATCCCAACGCGCGCAGGACTCCTACCTCAAAAGCGGCTTTCGCGCCGTCACTTCAAAGACAGCCCAACGGACGGTGCTGAAGACCATCGTACTTGTCACCACTTCGCTCGTCCTTCTTGGTCTGTCGGCTTTCGCATACCTCCTTTTCTACCAGAACTACCTCCCCGACCAGGTGTCGACGATCCCCCTGCATCTCCAATATGGGTTAGTTATCCCCATCCTTCGACATGCAGGACCGACATGGGGCCCTGGCTAGCAAGGGGCAAACATGGGCCTAGGTATCCTGTGCTCTTCTGGAGCTGACAGCGACTCCCTTCTAGCCGCTCCGAAAATCCCTACGCGATCGTGTCGCTCCCGAACCGGCTCGTCAAAGAATCCCAGGACTACGATGTCACCGTGTCGTTGACCATGCCGCGCTCGCCGGCCAACCTGGAGAGGGGAAACTTCATGGTATCGATGTACCTGTCGACCGGTTCGGTTCCCTCCCCCGGCGCCGGATCGCCGGCCCACCAAATCGACCCCAGGAGCCTCCGCGACCCGAACCGGTGCGTGTACTCGGAATCGCGACCCGCGCTCATGCCGTACACCGACCCGGTCGTCTCCGTCGCGTCCAAGATCCTCCTGCTAGGCTGGAACATGCTGTTCCCGCTCCCGAGATCGGCCACAGCCGTGCTGGCCGTCCCGCTGGCAGAAAAGGTGTCGTTTGCGGTGGGCAGCCAGCGGCCGAGGTCGCTGCTGGTGGAACTGGAGACGGGCGCGGAGCCACCGCTGCGCACGTACTCGGCCAGTGTCACCTTCACGGCGCAGCTGAGCGGCCTGCGCTGGCTCATGTACCGCCACTGGCTGCTTTCGTTCGTGGTGTTCACGGCCGCCTTCTGGGCGTGCTCGATGCTGTCCACGGTTGTCGCATGGGGCATCCTGGCGATCTGCCTCGGCGCGGGGCCACCACCCAAGGAGAAGACCGACGTAGTCGTGATCAAGAACGAGCCGCGTCAGGACGGCAAGGGCGTCCTGGTCGCAGGGCCCGACGCTAGCGGCGCGGACCGCGAAATCAAGGAGGAGGACTATGACGACGACATGGGCATCGCGCTACCCCCTACGCCCCGAACGCAGCTGTCATCGACTGGCGTTTCCGGCAAGGGCCCACCACCGAGTTACCAGTCCGGCGGCAGCATAAAGGGGAGGCCGGCTGGGATGTTGGTCAAATCGCCATCTGGCGGTCATTTGTCGTCGCCGCGTGAGGCCAGGGGCTCAACCGGACCGGCCGAGGGTTGGGACGAAGGGGACAACGAGCGGAATGAGCGCTGGAAGAGGGAGTATAGCACCGCGAGCACAGGATACGACGAGGGCCGCGAGGTGGGGAGTAGCAGCAGCAGTCTCCGGCGGAGGTCATCCCAGAGAAGCTTGCCAGGAAGCTGACACCATTTCCAGGCATCAGTTCCCATTTTTGAACAGGGGTACGGCGGGCGTTTGATTTTGGTTTCCCCCTTTTCTTTTATTCCTTTTCTTTTGTTCCTTTTCTTCCTGGTATCCCGGCCATTGTTTTGTGGGGATCAACCGTGTTGTTGTAGACTTATTGACGGTTTAATCGCGGCATCCGGACTTTCAGTGCTTTTCCCCTCCTCTCTTGGTCTAATCTTTGATACAACAGTTGGGCACACGGACAGATTGGTCTTGGGATCAAGTCATTTTCCTCAGGCAGAGACATCCAATACCTGGAGTAGATGAACACATGGGACGTCGAGGGGACCGCTGGACCAGGTGTCTCTGTCCAGAATGTGTGGCTCCTGATAGTTCGGCGGCGGGTGATGCCAGGTACCAGCTAGTCAGTCAATCGCGTTGATGAACCCCTGTCTGGCGGACCACCAGCTGTGATGTGGCAGTCGGCCTCGTGGCGGTCAAGACCCAACCCCCACTCCTCGGGCTCCCACGCCAGAGTGACGCTGGAGTGATCCTCAACACAGATTGGATTGTTGGCTCGGGATAAACTGCTCAAGCACAGTGCGCGGTTTCTCTTGAGCAAGACGGCACAGCGATGTAGCTTTACATGCCGTCTACCATGGATGGGGAATATGGAAGAAATTCGCAGGGTAAAAATGATTTATGCGTACGAGTTCGATGGCTGGATTTTCTGTATTTGCACGGGGTTACTTCCCGTGTCGGCGACCGCAGCGATGAGCCAGCCGCCCGATTCGACGAGCTATAGTAGCAATCTCAGCCTCGTCCAGAGAGAGCTGACGATCAGCATCAACCTAGATTGCATGCCCTTCCAATAATGTTCATCTGCCAGCCTTACTTCTTGTTCGTCTGCTTCTTCCCAGCCCCCCCGCAATAGACGGCAAGCAGCCATTCCCTGCCGCGCCAACAGCCCGCCTAGTGCTTCTGCGCGTCCTTCAGGCTCTCACTCGTTTATCATCCCCGTGTCGATTCCTGGGCCGCCACCACTTGTCGACTTTGGATTCCTCACTCTTCGAGCTTGCAAGCCCCTCCATCAGTCATTCAAACCCAGAACTGGAGCGGCTATCGACCGCCCCACAACGATTTCCGCCGTCGAGGACCTAAATTTCAAGCTGCTCGCCTTCTGCAGCGACAGCTCGCCTCCGCAACACACGCCTCCATGCTATTCAGCCGACGTGCTGTTCAAAAACTCGCACAATCCCAGGACCACGCGCTTTTCCAAACCAACCCAGCCATTTAAATAAACGCCGTCCGTGGTCGAGCTGCTTCAGCTTGCTTGCATGCCGTGCTGTCTGACAGCACCCTGCCGCAACATCCTTGCCACGACCCTCAGCTGCCCAAAAGCCTTTCGCAAGAACATAAACCAGCGGGTCACCAAACGAAGGTCCCTCAAGGGCCCAAGCGGAACCGCCCCGTCGAGCCGACTCCACTGCCTGCTTCCTCAATCCTCCCCCGCATAGCCTCCATAACTACACCGTCTTTGCGCTGAAAGGAGAGCAGGGCGAAGGAAAAAAAAAGAGCAGGAAGGAAGCAGAAAAAAAGTTTCACCCAGGCCTGGGCTCACAACGCTAGCTTCCCGTCCTGGAATCCTCTCTTTCTTTTCGTTACCTCTTCTGCAGCCGCCCGCCACCATGCCCTGCTTCAAGGGCATCGCGGTCAGCATCCACGCGAACGGTCCTGTTCCCGAGCATGGAGTCGTTAAGCAATCGCGGGTCTCGAGGGTCACCTCGTACATCCCCGTGCCCGAGCCGACTCTGAACACCGACACGGGCGCCCAAGAACCCGCCAAGTTCGCCATCTCCATCACTCTGCTCACAAAGGGTCTGGCGATCCCGTATTCAACCCCGCCCGCAACCGAAGACAACCCCAACCCGAAGCCTCGCCTGGTCGGCGCCCCGGGTCAGCACGGCACCGTCCACCCCTACATGCCTTTGACAGCATCCGAGAATGAGACGATAGCGGCCTACATCTACTTCGACGGAAGGGCTAAAGAGGAGGTTGCCACCCTGCTCCGGCCCGGGGAGGAGACGTGGGTTAATAGCAGATGGGTCCAGGTGCCCGAGGCCGAGGGCGGCGGTCTCGCCGAGCGGGAGTTTTTGTTCCGGGAGGTTGCTCTGGAGAGGTGGCTGAACGGCCTCGACCTCAAGGGACACGATGCTGCCGACAAACTCGAGAAGCGCAGGCTAAAGTACGAGAAGAGGCAGCGCCGCCAAGAGAAGGTCGCCAACGGCAACCCCTCGCCCATGGATTCGGGATCCGACAACGATGACTCCACCTCCTCGGACGACGAGATCCCCGAGTCCACGGGCCAGATAAAGGTGGCCATGTTCCGCGTCCTCGCCTCGGGCGAGATCAAGAAGGGGGAGTACTCGCCCCAGTTCGACGCCCACGATGACGATGACGACGAGTCGGGCGGGGGCCAGAACAGGGGGTCTGGCGCCGTCGGAGCCGACGTCGAACACACCACCAGCTTCGCGAAGCCCAAAACCCTCGATCCCAAGACCATCAGCACCCAGACGGTTACAGGCATTGACGGTCCCGAAAAGCCCTATGCCACTTTCACATTCTTCTACCGTGGAAAGCGTACGTTCACTTGTTACTCTAGCTACCATGGCTCCCCCTTTTCCCATGTGTTCGTCTTTTTTTTTTTTTCTCCTGCCAAACATCTGACCGTCCCTTTGTCTAGGCCAACTGGAGAAAATGGGTGTCATTCCCTCGTCCAGGACACAGGCCACGCCCTCAAGCAACGCCAAGCGGCGATCCGCTCAGATCGAGCTCCCGAAGCTTGGTCCTCTCAAGACAACGGGCACCGTGGGCTTTTCGACGTTCCGCGATAACAACGCGGACACGGACCGCCGGAGAAAATCGCGGAAGAAGTCGATTGCTGGAAGCCCTGGTGCGATAACTATGGAATTTGATACGGACAGTGACGATGAGGACCTGGTCATCAAAAAGATGGAAGACATTGACGACAAGGAGACTGGCCCCTCGCGTGGCAACCTTAGCCCTGAGGAGGCCAAATTTTCTGGCGAGTTGGCTGACGGGGTTGAGCGCATCCACGTAAGTCACCTCCGTTGCACTTGCTCGCCTTCTACAGCATCATGACAACGGTTTCGGCTAACAAAATTTGCGAAACTTAGCTCAAGAGAGGACGGTCGGCAGACCCGGATAGCGTTGCAGCGTCGGTCTCGCCACAGAAGTCCCCCCGGGCAAGCCCACCAGCAGATAAATCTACCCCGCAGACGAAGACGCTGGGGGATGCCATGTCGCCAGTGCAACCATCGAACACCGGATTCGGTGGGCCTCTCTTCGGAGGCCAGGGTGCGCCCGAGGACTCGACCATCGGCAGCCCCCTCAAGAAACACCGTTCCAGCGTCCATGACGACGAAAAGTTCACTCAGGCTGTGGGCCTAGGAAGCATCCTCGCCCAGGTCCAAGCTGGCCAAATCCCGCAGACCTCGCAACAGCCACCGAATATCAAGGAGGAGGAGGAAGAGCTATGATAGCCGTTTCCGCCCTCTGACCTCGGCCCGGGGAAATTGTAACGACAACGGGAGGGATAGCTCGGAACAATAACCCGAGTGCCAAAGACAGTGAGAACAACAACAAAAAAATGGGAAAAGAAAAAAAAAGAAAACGAAAAAATGTCGAAACCAACCATCTCCAGAACTCCGCTGCTTGCAGCTACCTACCCGCGTAGCCGCTTTGAGTTGCAGCCGCCATCTGGAGGTCCACTTCTGTCTCCTATACGCATAGCAGAAGCCGAGTAGTTTGGGTGGTGGTATATATGAATCTGGGCTACGCCGGGCCATGGACTGGGTACCCGGAGCGGAGCCTTTACTTTGTTTTACGATACCGGCTACTTCACATGCCGAATTTGCAGAAGTACCGACAGACGCCTGACCAATTGGTTGTACTCGTCTGACTTGGAGCGGCGAGACTTGAAGAACGTCTCGTCGAGCGTTGAATTATTCGGGAAAGGGCTTGAAGACTAAACGAGGGTATGACGATTGGAATTCGTTGTCTTGTTGGATGTTTCGGATAGAGGCCGAGGAAAGGAATATGGTTCTTGTCCGTTAGGGACGGGGCGGGCGAGGTGACGACAGTACATCGCCTGTCCCACTCTTGGACCCTTGGGAACTGGCGAGGTTCTATGGAGCAATGTTTAGTCTTCTGTAACCACCAGTACCTGTAGATAATGTGGCGGCTTTTCCTAGCCAACCGGGGTAGACAAGCTGCCGGAGAGGACCGACCACGTAAGGGTCGTTGATAAAGTGACGGGGTTGCCGTGTCTGCTCACCGAGGTGCCGCCGACGTCCGTGTTGACGTCCTGATGCCAGGGCATTGGAACCCTCCAGTTCGGGTATCGGGCTCTGCGTTACATACAGCCCGACTGGGTCACCGGGCAGCCGCTCGCATGCAAGTCCTGCCCTGCATGCGATTCGTGTCACACGAGAGGACGAAAAAGGCTGTGCACACCAACATGGGGGCGGTGCTGCCACTCTTGGGGACGCCATTGGACATCATTCATAATTTGTGATTTTTTTTTCTGCGTCTATTTCTCGCGGTCGACGATCTTCCATCACAAAATAACCCAGCGATCAGATGCTAATGACCATCCGACATATGTCGGCTGCCTTCATCGGACCCGATCCCTTGACAATGATGCCCCCCTGTTGGGCAGCGATGGAGTGCGCGCCGTTTCCAGAAGCAACCCGTCGTCACACACGACACATGAGATTTCCTACCGTTGGTGTACGGTGGCGATCAGTGCACATCGGCGATCGAGAGGGGCAAAAACCTGAAGCCTTGTTGTTAGCAAGAAAGCCCTGACAGACACGGGATGACAGCCCAAGATGAAGAGGAGAAAAACGACATATGCTGGTGTGTAGTCAGACTGTTGAGCTTGATAATTGATTGGATCAACATGAGAATTCAGTTGGCCGTTCTTAAGAAGAGATTGTCATCATTCCAGGGTACGAAGAAAAAAAAAAAAAAATGGAAGTGCGGATGAATGCAGGAAAACAGCAATAAACCAAACAGACATACCTCTGTGCCGGACCGGCTTACCGTCCGCTGCCGTCTTGGGCAGCGGTGGCCCGGGCCGAGTGACGATACAAAAAAGAATGGAAGCTGAAGCGAGACGAAATCCGATGCCTAAATTTTTTACTGGGGCTGCCTTATAAATTCTTCTGGGCCTCCTAGTCACGTGCCGATTTGGAGGATTTGAGATTTCGTTTCCACTCGATGCGGGCATTTTATACCCGCGTATAAGTGGTACCTCCAAACAAGGTAAGTTTCCAGTAATGAATACGCCAAGGAGTTGTAGATTGACAGAAAAAAAATACGAAATGAGCGTCTGGTGAGGAGATGAGACAGGTCGGATAATTGAGAGCAAAAGAAAGTCGGAGAAGGCTATGGAGACCATCGTGAAAAATTGCCTAGCGGTACCTGACAGGGACTTGGAGGGGCTGCCGCGGTCGGGCAGGTAACCCCATGGACCCCACCTACGCCTAGCAAAACCCCTCGTCGTTCAGCAACCCGACAACAACAGAATCACAACATATCTCGAGACCATCTCCTCCTGCCAAAGACCTCTCTTCTGTGTGCAATACTCTCTACCTCCCTTTCCTACGGCAAAAATCCACCAGCTTCTCGATTTCCAAAATGGCTAGTAAGTCAACGCCTAGCTCCAGGCCCTTCCATACCCTTGACCAGGCCATTTTTGATGCGGGCGTTTCTTTGCGGTCGAATGGCGTGCCTTGCGCAAAACCCAAACAGAGAGGTGCTAATCCGCTACCCCTCGCGACAAAACAGCCCCCCAGGCTGTTGCGCGTATGTTTCCCCAGGCCACCCCGCAAATCTCCGCCGACAACGACGACGACGACGACGACGATGATCGCGAGGAGTTTATGTTGCCCGACGGCCACTAACAGGCAAACGCTGCTCATTCAGAGGAGTTCGTCCAGTTCTACTACCTCGAATTCGACAAGGGCAAGGATGCGCGCATCGCATGGTCGAACCTGGTCTACGTATGCGACGGCCCCCTCGATCCGTGCTGCACGAAGATTGCAAGAAAAAGGTGGCTGACTGGGCGAGCAATGGACAGACGGACGTCTCCAAGTTGACCTTTGAGTCGACCGAGCACATCGGAAAGGCCGCCATCGCCGAGAAGCTTGGAGTGAGCTGGCTCCCGCATATCCGACCGGGCAGGCTCTGCCTGACCTACCCGCTCCCAAACGAAACTAAAAACTAAACGTGCATGGCTAACGAGCCATCATCGCCTCGCATTTCTATAGGGTCTTCCCTTTGAGCAGGTCAAACACCAGGTCTCGACTCTCGATGTCCAGCTCACACACCACAACGACATCGTGATCCTCGTCACGGGACAGCTGCTGGTACGAGACCCCGCCGCCTTACCCCTAGACACCCCGCCGTTTTTTTTTTTTTTNCCCTTTTTTTTTTTTTTTTTTTTTTTTTTTTTTTTTTTTCGGATGGACCGGCTAACCAGCGCTACTCTCCCCGTTTCTCATCGCGCCCGCCATATAGGTCGACGAGGAGCAGCGCCCGATGAATTTCAGCCAAGTCTTCCAGCTCGCCAAGGACGGTGAGCGGTGGTTCGCCGTCAACGATATCTTCAAGCTCGTCCTCGGTTAAACGTCGCGTCGATTTGTTCGGCGTCGCGGCATCCAGCAATCAAAGGCGGATGTCACGCGCGTCCGGCTCGACCATCCATCGAAGAGACAGTAATCGTTACGGAACCCAGAGTCGCAAAGCCGGTTGGCACTCATTCCGAAACCAGGGAGAATGGGGGCACTCGGTGCATTCACGTGTCGCAGAATGGAAAGAAGGGCAAGGTTGGTGACTTCGGGGATTATTATGGTGCTTAGGGTGGACGAAATACCACCGATTTGATTCCGACTTTTTGTCTTTCCAGGTTGTTCGCATTCGGCGCGTATCTTCTCCCGGCTTATCGGTTCTTACGGAGGATATCCAAGCTTAGGTATCCATCAGTTCACACCCTCGCTTGGAGCCCTTTCAGGAGGCTGAGCAGTCGGTCTGACCAGACTTTGCGGAAGGGTGGGGCGAACTCATTGCTATTTGGGTGCCTGCACATGGACGCCCCAGCCATTCCATCCCACCTGGCTCGCAGCGCCGTTGCAGCGCCAACAAGGGAAGCCAAGCAACCCAAAATACCAAGAGCTTACTACACGGCAGCGGCAACGCAACGTATACGTAAGACACTTGCCATCCGATCAGACGAGCATGACAAGGCTGGGCAGGCAGCGACCCAGCTGGTAGGTACGGACGGGCAGTCGCAAACAGATGACTCCAAGCTCGCATGTGTAGCCGACCGGGTAGGCAGGTCCAGCAGGCCCCGTCACGTACCGAGCGCTCGTTTTTTTCCGTCTGCCCTGTTCGTTTGAGACTCGCATCCGAAAAGGCAAAAGAAATGTGCAGGACGGATTGATGTCGTGTCGGAGGCCGGGATTGAGTGCCCGGGCCTTCCATTCACTGGAGGCAGATGGCCAGTGCACCACGTTCCTCCAGGTGGGCGGGTGGGTGAGCCCACAGTACCTGCCCTGGGGCAGCAAGCAGTGCCCCGTGGAGCCGCAGCCCAGCCTCCTAAGCAACGGGGGGTGGGCAGTGACGAAGCAAAAGAGGGCCGCGCATGCTTCCGGTTTACTTGGCCTTCTAACCGCCAAATGCTACTGCCCCCCCTCGGGGTTCCATGCCGGGTCACAAAGGAAAAAGTCCCAACTTTGTTTTTTGGGAAACGGAACAAATTCTAAAATCCTAAACCCAACGCCTCGCCTCGCTTTTGGAATCATTTCCCAACCACCTGCAAATTTGCTTTTGCGTGCAGCTCGCCGAAAAAACAGCGTCACCAGGTATCATCGCCGGATCACGCGATCCTATTAGCTCCCTACTACCACGCTGCTGCAGCCGCACGATCGTCCTCCCGCAGCCACCACCACCTATCCATAGCCGACGTGCTTACCTAGCTTCCTCCGCTGAGCTGAGCGAGCGAGCTCCATCCAGCCTTGACTTCGCGACAACCTCTAGCCACAGACCCCCTTCAGCAGCCACGACGGGGAAGGAAGTAAAGAAAAAATAAAATAAAAAAGAAGAATCACACCGAAGTTATCGAGCCGGCGAACCCCTAGTCGGCGCAGAAATCCCCAGCCAACCGAGGCAGTTCTATAGCGCCACCGCGTTCAAGATGACGCTCAAGGAGGAGTTTGCGACCCGGAACTTTAGTGCGTCTACAGCTCCTCTCCCGATGACTTGGTTGACTATGACGCCTTCTTGCTAACGTCATGGCTTTGCGTTACCAGGTATCTATGGGCAATGGTAAGCCTTCCAAAGGACGAGCGATCCCCTTTTCTGCCATTGCCAACAACACCCCGCCAGCTGTCGAGACTTGCATTTTTGTCTACCAAATCTCTTGTCGGGGGCCCAAGTGTTGAATGTCTATCAAGAGGGGGAGGGGGACGACGGAATCCAAGGGGATGCATACTCGAAGCGGCTGCGCTCCGGTATAACGGCAATGGACACGGGGGACGATATATCGCATTTCGCAGGGTACGGAGGAGAGCGCTAACCCATGAGCTTCTCTCCACAGGTTCGGTATCCTGTCCATGATCCTCGCCCTCGCGCTGGGCATCGCCAACATCTTCAGATTCGATTTGGTCATCATCATCTTCAGCGTCATCTGCCTGTGGGTTCACACTGCTACCACCTTGCCTACTCCCTTCCGGCCCAGTTATCCCCCGACTAACTCCTCGAGCCGTGTCCTCTCGGCAAACTCCACATACATAGTGTTTCGGCATTTATCATCCTCTTCATCGAGGTGCCGCTGCTGCTGCGCATCTGCCCGACCTCGTCCAAGTTTGACGAGACGATCCGCAAGGTCTCGACCAACTACATGCGCGCGGGCGCCTACTTCGTCATGGGGCTCGTCCAGTGGCTCTCCATCATCCGCGCCGCCACTTCGCTCATCGTCGCCGCCATCTTCTTCACCATCACCGCGGCCTGCTACCTGCTCGCGGGCATCAAGGGCCAGGCCTTTGTCGGCAGCAAGACCCTGGGTGGTCAGGGCGTCGCGCAGATGATTGTATAATCGGGGAGGCCGTGGGGCCGGCCGGGCGAGCGGAGGTCTGGGAAAGGTATGGCGAGCCCCTCTATGTTGGGCCCCAGTCCCCAGAAAAGCCGGCAGCCTGCGTACGCTCGCTGCCTCAAACGTCCAGAGGGCGTTCAACACGACAGCTGCGCCCTAGTGGAGACCTTCGGCAGACGATGGAACTGCAGGGGCCCTCTTCGACCGGCGTTGAGGGCCGGGTCAAGACGAGGTCCATTCCTACTTGGCCTCGACGCATTGAATGATGACGGATGGTGAGCAGTGTAACGAAGCATGTGCTGTTGGAAAAGAGTGCGTTTTCGTTCCCGGGATCCTATGGGGGTTGAAAAACCCATTCCTTCCCCAATATGTTTACAGTAGGAGGGCGGGTTTCCAAGTGGCCAGCATCTTCGGGATGGAGTTCTGGCGTCATACGGGTTATTTCTTTCTTCTTTTGTTTTCTGTTTATGTCCGTTCTTCCAGGGGTTAGCTTGTCTTTGCGACATGTAGTCGCCTTGACACACCAGGCACCCCGTTTATCAAGAAGAAATGTTTGTTAGTCATGGTCTCCAGGAACGTGTATGACGAAGGTCCTTCGCTTGCGCGCTTACATAGCTTGCAGTTGGATCACATGTATCTTACCGCTACGAACAGGAATGATTGTCTGTCCACTCGTTCTATCTTGTACTCGCGTAGACGGTTGTGCCGGGTGGAGAGCTGTGTACATACTGGTGATTTGCGCCGCCAATCGTATGTCCTTACCGGGTGCCTCGGTACCTACCTCCATATGCTTTAAGTAAGAGTCGAAGAACATCCGATGACGACGTTCCTGCGCAGGTCTGGTCGACTGGAACCACCCCAAACCCCACGTCTAGAAGCCCTCGGGTGGGAAAAAGAAAGTCCTGACCTGATGAGGCCGCTTCCAACCTCCACGTCCGCTCCGTGCCGTGGCGGGTGCACCCGATAGGGTGGTGATTACTGTTCCATTCTGCACGGATGCTACGAAAACCACAAGGAGATCAGAGACATGGGATTGGAACACGGATACGAACGTCTGCACCGCGCGTTGTCGCATGCGAGATGCTAATTTACAAGTAGAGTAGGAAAAGATGGAGGCACATATCCTAAGGAGGCACCTAGCAAGAGGAAAATCGCTCAGTACTGTACCGGTTACAGTCTAGTGGGAGGTTCCTTGTTTGTAGGACTATTTTTACCATACCCAGGGACTTGCCCAAAGTTTGCTGGAAGCCGGCCTGCCTTTCCCATCAGGTTCTGTATGTAGGCTGCCGCCATTGGGCCATTTTATTCGTCATCGACGGTTCATGGCGCTGTCACGATCCCTTGGCCTGGCGATCCTGGACGGGGACTTGCCTGTCGAGTCAACAAGAGGGAAGGAAGTGACCTAAAAAAAAAAAAAAAAAGAAGTGGCTGACTGCAGAGACTAGCGTGGGCGTTCAAGACATGAGAGGCTTTTCACGATACTTCAAAACGTAAGCAAAATATGAAATACCTCACTCATTCCTGCTAATTACAGGCTTCTGGTTTGCCACGACTGACCAAAGCCACGATGGACGGGCTAGGTAGAAAACTTAGGCCTTCCGGCCGACTGCCAAGGGATGCACGGCGCAATTGTGGCGGTTATATGCCAGCTCAGCGGCGGGATGAGAGTACACTTGTTTCTTTTGCCCTTCGAGATACTCCCAAGAGCGTGGATTTAGCGGGAAGGAGAGGCAGGTTACGTATTCCGTAGCCAACGCTCTGATCTCTAGGTACATACATGCCTAGGTACCTGCAGGTATCTCCTTGACGCAAACAAGCCCTCCCCGGCCGCAGCCTGCCTGCCTGCCCGTGGGGAGACGGTAATATTTGAATAATAATAAAATATAATGGAATCAAGACATACACAATAAAAAGAAAAAAAGAAAAAACAAAACGTTTATGATCACAGGACCGGCGGCATGAGGTGTCCGGCGCCGAAGAATTTTTTTTCCATGTTTGGCTTGTCGTGATCCTTGTCGGTACGGTACATACCTCGAGTCCACGGGCCTGGTCTGGACTCTGGATTGGTCCAGCAGGGTGCGTGGGTGTGGCATGCATGTCATGGGGGTTATTGCTTCCATGCCAAAAGCCTCACACTGCTGGGTGGGGACGAAAGAGAGAGACGAAAAGCGGTCTGCAAACGGCAACCTAGATGCTGTCTTGTGTGTGTGCGTGATTGCATAACATCCATGTACCCAAGTACGTACCAAGGGAGGTAGGTTATACATCCGGGCCTTCTCCTCTTTCCCACTCTGGAACGTCTCATGGATCAGATGAGCTTTTCCAGACCGATAAGCGGTCTGTTCGGCAGCGGCGGAACGGTGACGACCTGCAAGTCAAATTCAATTGGTTTTTCTCCTTGGGGATGGAAAAAGAACATTTCGAGAAAAAGAGGTCATTTGGTCCCAACAAAATCCGAGGAATGCAAATCGGCGATCCTCCATTGCACAGCTGGGTGCACGACCGTCCCCATTTTCCCCACGGCAGTTTTCTTGGAGCGGCCCCTCGATGGGCGGGGCCGGTCAGAAGACTGTCAGGGCGGTCGATGTCATCATTCGCCCGGAAAAGCTGGGCCTTGCAGGCCCCTCGAGTGAAGCCACGCACTTGGGGGCCAGCGAGCGGTTCCTCTTTCGCGGTATGTCAGCTTAGCTTTTTTTTTTTTTTTTTTTTTTTTTTTTTTTTTTTTTTTCTTTTTCTTTGTCTGGCCGACTTGCTTCGCGAACAAAGAGAAAACTTGGGGCAACAGCCCAGAAAGAGGCTATGTTTGCCCCGTCACCACCAAGTCCTTGCGTCAGCTGTGCTTGGGGTAGCTTCATCTTCTGACGGGGTGGTTTCAAGACCGAAAACCAGCCACCACAGCAATCGAAACAAGAGGGAGATCTCTGGGGCCTGGGGGTGGTGGTGCTCTGTTTGCCTTTGAGCCGGACAGGGAGCAACCACCTGCTCAGCCAGAAACGGGTAATGGACGGCCAGGAGCTAGGTTGTACCTAGGAAGGTACCTCGGTAGGTACTTGGTACTTACACCGCATTGTATGCATAACGATCACTCACCCTCAACAAGCCGCCCGCAGCGGCCAGCCGGGCGGAATCCCTGAGGCACTGTGAGTTGGCCTACAGTTGCCACGACGCCTTTTGTTTTTCTTTCTTTTTCTTTCCGTAATTACCTATTTTGCCTCAACTGCTTCTCGTGACTTTGGCATGTGGTGACAAGCTCAAGACGAAAAGATAGTGTGAGCGAGCTGAGACGGAAGAATAAACACGAAAACTCACCATTGAGCCGGCCGGGCACTGTGTCCATTCATGGTACGAGACGTGCTTTTGCGTGCTCGCCAGGATTGCAGGTCACGCGGCGCCCGCTTCAGCTCCGTCTGGGCTGGGCTTGCGCCTAGCTGCAGTACGCAATGCGGGACCAAGGTGCCCCACCCAGGCACCCACCGCTGAATGGGCGCCCGCTTCTGCTTTGAACGAGCTCGATTCACAGCCCAACCCCAGCACCCACGAAAGCCCTCTCTGCTGGATGACGTTTATAACCAAGGGCCCAAGACGTCTTCAGTGCTCACAGTTGCCCTTGTTCCCCCGTTGTTTTTGACAGAATGTTCCGCCATCATCTCCTCCATTGAACCCGCGCCTTGCACATCACCATCGTCATCATCATCATCATCATCCTTCTCACAACGCCTCTGCTGTATTCCTCCATGTCAACTCTGTTTTCTGTCTCCCTTTACCACGAACCCTCAGTGCCGGCCGCGTAACCTCGGTAGCAACTGCTGTTGCACCCACCCATACACATCAACCGAGTTTTTTTTTTCTTTATTTTATTCTTTGCTCGTAAGTTCAGCCTGTGCCACGCCCCTCACCCCCTTTTTTTTTCCTTTCCTCCCACATCCCTTCGTGATATTCTGCATTGTCCCGAGATGAGATGTCCCCCTCCTCCTCTGCCGCCCTGAGCGCAGACCGCCCCTTCCCCATCCGCGTCAGATATCGATTTCCTGGCCCCCTCCCTCAAAAAACCCCTGTAGCCCGGACACTACCGGGGCGGGCGGACGACCAACCTCCGTATCATCGTTGGTGTAACTGGATTGGCCCCCCGCCCCGCCCGGCCGGGTAGGAGCCCCGTGTCCAGCCGTGTCCAGGGCAACCGGGCGGGTGGTTATCTCTGACTTAATCTCTCATATCTCGCGATATCGGACTCTTATCTCGCCGTCCTCGAGCTTTCTTGTTATCCACCCACCCAGTACTGCCCTACCCTGCTGCACATTTGCACCAACCTCGCCTCCGAACCGGCACGCGATCACACTGTTCCTTATCGCCTGTGTCTTCTCGCTGCCTGCCATGTTGTTTGTGCTGCTGTCGTATCGTGAGATTTGGCTGTGCTGACTAGCGCCCCGTTGGGCTGCTCGACTTAGCCGCCTAGCACTTCACTCTAACCTACTTAACTCTACAACTTTTTCAAAGTTCCAAACTAGCGCTCTTATCGCCCAGCATGTCTGCTGCCGTCACCCAAGTACCAGTCGTTCCCCCTCGTCCTTCCAGGAGTCAGGACCGAGACCAGATGCCAAAGATTCCGCCCCGCCCCGTTAACCGGCGCCTTGAGCAATCCAGCTCGCCAAGCCGGGGTCGGTTTGCACCCTCGCCGCTCAACGATAATCCCTTGACCTCGGCCAAGAGCCCGTCCCAGCGCATCGGCTTCAATGGCTCAGATCCCGTTGACCGCTCGTCCAGCGTGGACCTGCCCTCGCTCGGCGAGGAGGGCAAAGAGTATGCCGCCTTTGCCGGCGAGGACAAGTCCTCCCCCGAGGCGGAGGGCTCGTCTCCTGAGCAGACTGCCAATGTCGATGAGAACCTGAAGCTTCACGCGCCGAAGCCCTCTCTCCCGGCCCTGAGCGCCAAGCAGCGCGTCGCCGCCGTCACCCGCACCGACTCGGACAAGGCGGCGAGCTATGGCATTGGCAGGCCTAGCAGCGAGGACCTTGCCCCCTCCAACCGGAGTCTTAAGAAGAAGGCTAGCACCACCAGTCAGCTCTCCGCCACCACCGAGAGCCACATGGACGACGAGCACGGCATCCCAGAGATCGGCCAGCAGGTGCCCATGTACCCGCACGCCGGTGACGTGCAGGCTCCGTCACCGGCTCCCGGCTCTGAGGGGCTGAAGCCCAAGCATCACAACCGCAAGACCAGCGCTCGCGGGTTCACCTCGGAGCTGCCCCCTGGCAGCTATGGCCTTCACGGTCACGGTGTCAAGTCCCAGGACAAGCTCGAGAAGGCTTATTATGAGAAGCATCCGGAGCTTGTGCACAAGGAAAGCAACAAGCACCACCACGACCGTCCCAATGATTACTCGATGAGCCGCGAGGAGCTCAACAAGATTGTGCGCGCCACTGCCGAGCGTGGAACCAGCAATGGTAGGCATATTCTGCTGTCACATGCCCCTTTATCTTGTCATGGTGTCTTGACGAATTCTATTTGGTCAAGCCAACCTCGCCTTGTCCTTGGTACTGACCATATCTCACCAGGCTTCGCAACCCCAACCGAGCAGTGCGGATGGGAGGCGATCGAGGAGTCCGCCTCGCGCATCACCTCTCCCGGACCGGCATCAACCGCCCCAAACTCTCCGGAGCTGAAGAGGCGCAGTTTTGTCGAGGGCGCAGTCTCTGACTCGGGCAAATCCGACGACCACGTCATCCACGTCGGCGATCCTAAGAGGAGGTCTGTCATGTTTGACGACAAGTCGCCAGAGTCCCTTGCCGGCGACGACGGTTACACCGCCCCTATTCTGGCCGAGGACGAGGTTGCCAAGGAAGGCGGCAACGCGCCCGATCTCCAGCCCGCCGTCAGCCCTCCGGCAGAACGTTCTGGCAGTGCCTTCGAGATGGAGCCCTCAAGCCGCCCCACCAGTCGTCCTCCCAGTATCTACAGGGATTCGTCCATGGACGTCCGCTCCACGCCTCTAGAGGACGTCCAGGAGTACGAGCCTCTCTTCCCTGAGGATGACAAGGCGCCTGCCAAGGAGGTCAAGCCCGCCCAAAAGACGGAAGACAAGAAGCAACGGTTCCCGAGCCGCGACATCTGGGAGGATGCCCCTGACAGTGTTCATGAGGGCGCTGAGGTCTCGACGCCCGAAATTCCGCAGAAGAATGAAGGCGCGCTTTCCCCTAGGGATGCCCCTACGCGTGACGACGTAGAGACCCCAGCCCACGCGTTTGCCCGGCGCCAGGAGCAGCTTGCCGAGGCCGAGTCGAAGCAGAGCCCGGATGCTTTTCTGCGTAGGAACCAGAAGCCTTCCTGGGTTCAAAGCCAGACTCACATTGCCAAGGAGGCTGCCGACGAGAAGCGCCCGTCGGCTAAACGATTCCCAAGTCGTGACGTGTGGGAAGACACTCCCGAGAGCCTCCACTTCGAGACGACCGTCTCGCAAGAGCAAGACGAGGCAGAGAACGCCTCGCCAGCAGAGACCAAAACCCCCGAGCTCCCACAGCGCCCCGTAGGGAAATCAACCGACCCTTCCTCGACCGCAACCGAAAAGCCCGTGATCCCTGAAAGGCCCAAAGCGAAACAAACTCCCAGCGATGACTCTGCGGCAGCAAAACCGGCCATTCCGGAGCGGCCCAAGCCACAGGTCCCTGCGCGGCCCACGAAACAAGGGTCTGGTTCCAGCAAAGACGGCGAGGTGGCAACCTCTCCGGACACCAAGACCAAGCACGCCATCCCCTCCCGCCCTGGGGGTTCCAAGATTGCTGCTCTACAAGCTGGATTCATGGCGGACCTAAACAAGCGCCTGCAACTCGGACCCCAGATCCCAAAGGTTGAGGAGCCTGTGGCCCAGGAGGAGCTGTCTGTTGAGCAGGAGAAGGCGCCGCTCGTGGATGCCCGTAAAGGTCGCGCCAGGGGCCCTCAAAGGCGGGCACCGGCCAAGAGCCCGACCCCTGCCGCAGTTGCCGCCGCCGTCGCTCCATCAGAAAAGCCTGTGCTGAGTCTCTCATTCAGCACACCACTGACGTTCTTCTCTATCGACCCGGAGCAGGGTGGTCTGAGCGTCGGGGGGATTGAGAAGCCCGCCGCGGCAGAAAAGCCCACCGTCGTCAGTGAAGCCGTTGAGGACGACAAGGCCAGCTCTGAGCCAGCCGCACCTCCCGCCAAGGAGGCGGAAAAGACAGAAACGGCGGAGAGCGCCCAGGACTCCAAACTAGAGACTATCGCCACCAACATGGCTGGCGAGCCTCTCGTTGAGGTCGATGTGGCAGAGAAGAAGGCTGTGGAGCCAGCCACTGCCGAAGAAGAAAAGGCCAACTAACTCTAAGTAGGTACCTGGCGATTGGACATCGTTCTCGCACTCTCACTTGACTCAATTTCTGGATAGCCCTGTCTCCTTCGTTTTTTCTTCGCAAGCACAGATGGGGGTTTTCAGATCTGGAGAGGTGACTTTCAGGTTACCTGCGCTCGTGATTACTGCCCGTGCTTTTTCATTTGATAGAGTCCTTTCTGTCTGATTTTCTTGTTTGACGAATTATGTCCAGGCCAATTGCCGAGCTGGTCGCCTCTCCGTTCTGATGCGGGAACCTGCGCGAAAAGCACTGCAAGCATCTGACTGAAGCAGGAGTAGCGCATCCGGAGAGGTGGCCGGACGGCATTGGAAGAAGAAAAAAAAGGAGTGAAGAATAAAAGAGGAAGAAAAGGTGGGAAGACACGGCTGGTAACGGCAGTTTTGATTTTTCGTTTGGATTCTTGTTTTCGCTGCATTTTGCTTTTCTCTTCGTTTCTTTTCTTCTTTTGCACCCACCCACCTTCGTTTTTCCCCTTTCTGCAACCTCCACCCTCGTTCTTCCCCCCAGATAGGGCACCTGTTCCTTCTCTCACTCTCTTATCTCGTCTTAATGCCGAACACGTCTCTGCCTGGTTTCAGGGGCTGGCCCACAAAGGCCGGTCGCATGAGATCTGTAGGAACGCTGGACCTTTTTCTTTGGTCCTTAAGATGGGTAAGGCGGCGGCGGCGGCGGCATTAGATGCCGGGTCTCTGCGTACAGGACACGACGTGCCAGTAGGTGAGAGGAGGAGGCATCGGGACATCTAACATATGCGAGGCAGCACCAATAACCACGTAGGCATCGTAGGCGTCGGGGAGAGTGTTGACAAGGAAAGCACCCTGGTTCGGCGAGAGACGTAGGAATTACTAACGCGTAGACGACAGGAACTCTGGGAAAAGAGGCGTAGACTATTGACAGACAGGTGGTGAGAGCTTGGGACATGCCATCTTGGATCAAGATGGATGAATGGCTGGCTAGGTAGAGGTACATAGCAGAAAGGAGCGATGCAGGCAACGACGCAATGATACGACGAATGACATTTAGTTGCAAGGAACAGGAACGCACACAGGCTCCCAATCCCATTCTGAGATACAATTCAAGTTGATAGTTTGCTGCCTGTAGTAGGACGTTCTATCAGCCTTGCCCCGAAAGTTTCCATTGTGAGCAAACGCAAATTTGGTAAGACAAATGCAGATCCATGCGCCATGCCAATGCAGATAGATAGATAATCAATATGTACAGCGGTTTGGTTGTTCATACTGGTGGAAAAGGGGTATCGACTTTTTTTTGTGACCTATGCAAAAGAAGCTGCTTTGCCCACTTATTTCCTTTTTGCTAGGCGGTCTACTCGAGGAAAAAGAAAATAACGACAAAAGAAAAGAAACATAAGAGAATGTCTTTTTAAAGAGAGGGTAGAACGCATTTTGCACGCTTTACACTATAAGCAGTTCGTCATCATCATCCACATCGTCTTCAACGACGACGCGACGCAGTAGCCTATTCCTGCTGGCTGTGGCTGCGGCGGCAGCAGTAGCGGTGTCCGTCTCAGTCGTCGTCGCAGCAGTGCCACCAGCGAGTTCCGCCCCGAGGCTCTCCCGCCCGGCCTCACGGATGCCCTTGTCCGTGACGAAGCGGGTCTTTTTGCGGACGGGAGAGCGGTCGTCTCGAGACCCGGAGGAAGACGCGGCGGCACCGCCAGCCGGGTTTGGAGGAGGGAACGAGGTGGACGCACCCTCCTTCATCTTGCCCAGCCTGTCCCGAAGGGCGGTGCCCCAGCCGAGCGAACCGGCGCCGCTGCGCGAGTTGGCGCCGCCGCCGCCGGCCGTCGAGTTTGACGTGACCGAGTCGGGCCGCTTGCGCTTAGCGGGACCGAGGTCGATGGAGGAGGGCGTGCTCTTGGCCCGCGCCAGCAGGTCCAGGGCGGCCGCGCCCATGCCGCCGCCCGCGGAGCCGTCCGCGTGGAGATGGGCCGAGAAGGAGGACGCGGCCGACGATGACGCCGTCGCCGTCGCCGAAGCCTTGCTGGAGGGAGGCTGCCCGCGCTTCTGCATGTAGTCCCTACCGGCGCCCACGCCGTCGACGCCCAGCTTGGCGGCGATGTCCTTCTCGCGCTCGCGCTGGGCGATGCGCCGCTTGAGAGCTTCGTTGCGCCCGAGCTTATCCAGGAACTCGCCCTCGCGGTCCAGCAGTGCGGCCGAGCCGGCGGAGCGGCTGACGAAGACGCGCGACTGCGACTCGGCGTCGTACTGGCCGAGCCGAGGATCGTCGGCCTTCTTGGCCTTGAACCCGCGCTGGTCCTTGTCGGAGCGGTACGCGCCCGCGCGCGAGTTGTGTCTCCACGGCTTGGTCGCGTCGTCGGACGGCCTCATCAGCTGCGCCATGAGCTTGCCGAAGCCGGGCCCGCTCAGCTCGACGCGGGCGCTGCGTGCCTTGTTGACGGCCTCGTTGGAGTGGAACTCGCAGTACTCGGTGCGCTTCGAGTTGACCCAGGCCGGGCACTTGGTGCCGTCGCGACGTACCGACTGACAGTAGCCCAGGTCGCGCGCCGTGCCGACCTCGAGGATGGTGTCGCAGTCCGAGTTGATGACGAGACCGAACTTGCCGGTGGCCTCGCGCCCCTTGGCAGGCGGCATGATGGTCGGGTTCAGGATCGCGAGCACGGTTCCTGGGGTGAGTTTCCAGAAGCGGTCGAATCCGCTGTTGAATAGGAACAGCTCCAGCTCGAAGCTAAAGTCGACGAGAGTCATGACCATGTACTTGCCCCGGTCGTTGGCTTTCTCCTTGCCGTCGCTGTCCATGATGGGCTTGTGCGATTTGGGGTCGGATTTGGAAGCCAGCACGGCGAAGAGCACGATGTCGCACTCGTCATCCGGCAGCGACCATTCCGGCGCCTTGACCTGCCGAAGAAAGTCCTTCAGGAGGTATACCTTCTTCCCCGTTATTGATCTGGTCAGAACCTCGTGCGGCAGAATTCTCTTTTTCAGATGGAAGCCCGAGTACGACTCGAACGAAGCGTCGTCTCTATCTGCCGGCTTGGACACCGCCGTGTCGTACTCGTTGGCGTCCTTGCCCTTGTTTCCATCATCACCAGCACCCCCCGACCTGCCTCCTTTGATGCTCGGAGCGGTGTTACTCCGCTTTAGGTAGCCACCGCCGCCAGTTCCCTTTGGTGGCCTGTTCTCGACCCCGACAATCTCGGCACGGCTGTATGTTTGTGGCCTTTCTGGGAGGTCTGGAAGTTCTGCAGCTGTGGTCTTGTAGGATTCCATCTCCTCCTTGCCCATCGTAAAGGCGGTACTCCGTATATTCTGCACCCTCTTTTGCTTCTCCTGGCGCTTGACTTCGTCCGTCCTAGCCAAAGCAAGACGCTCGTTGAAGCTCATGGGCCTCTGTGGTTCCGTGTCATCGAAACTAGACGACCCCGCCGCCCTGGATCGTTGCTGCTGCGGCGCCTGATCCTGCGACCGGCGCGCGTTGGACCCTGCCCGTTTCAACGACACATCCTGGGCCCGCAGCCCCTTGTCGATCCCGAGCGTGACCTTCAGAGGTGACCGTTGTTCCTGCTGCGGCGCGCGCCTCACGGGAGACGCGGGGACCTCGACTGGGGCCTGGGGCCGCCCCGTGTCTGCTAGCTTCTCCGCCCTCTCCGCCCTCGCCGCTGAAAACTGAGGTATCGTCCTCGAACTCGAACTCTCTTGCGCTCCCTGTGCTGCCCGTGAGGCCCCGGCCTTCTGCAGCTTCTTCAGCTTCAGCTTGGCCTGAATCTCCTGCAGTTTAAGCTGCAGCATCTCCTCATCATCGTCATCCGCATCGTCGTCGTCGTAGTCGTCGCCGAGAGACTTTGAGGATAGGTTCGGCGCGGTCCTGGACGGCCTCATCTTGGAAGGCGACGGTGATGGCGAGGTGCGCTCAGCAAGACGTCTAAGGCGCTCGCGACCACCCGGCGTCCCCATGAGAACCTCGTGCGGAGAGCGGGGTGGCCATTGGGGCTCAGCTTCGGGTAATGGCATCGGGATCGATCGAGGCGGGCTAGCCTGAGGTTGGCAATTTTGCGCAACTGTGGCAGCGGGAAGGGGGAGGTCCCATAGGTATAGCGGCGATCGCGAGAATGGGCATCAGGCCCACAGCACCGTTGACGGCCAGGAAGGCGGGTACGGTGCGACGGCGGCTTCGCAGCGAATGCGAAAAAGAAATCGGGCGTCGCTCGGTGACACGGACGTCGCCCGTCGAAAATTCCCCCACCCCTGTCGGTCGTGCTGCCGGAGACAGTCTTACGGATGAAATATAGGTCGTTAGGTACCACCTAGGTAGCAGTCTAGTGGCGATTGATGGGAGGGGCGGTCTGGTGTTGATCGATAAGGCTGATCGATAGCCTCTCTAGGTAGGCTCCGTCGGCAGTTGGATTCTGGGCATCGATTCCTTCACTGTTCCATGGCGGTCGGACGCCTCGCGCGTCGACGCGACCCAAGATGTGGGGCAATCTCGACCTATCAAATGTGCATACGGACAACCGCCACCCCTGAGTTTGGCCTTTGAGCTTGAATTAATGTTTCCCATGTCTTGTCACACTTCACAAAGGCTGTGTCTGTGTCGTAGCGTCGTCCTCTGCAATCGCCGACATTATCAATTAATACGATGCGCCTATCATCATGCTGATGTACCACGAATTAAAACACCGTAGGAAAAACAGAAACCTCCTTACTTAACAAACAGTGTCGGTTTAACACCCGTCTCCTTCGCTAGACGCGGAGGGCTGGCGGATTTCACCTTCCGCTGCTTAGCCGTATTCCATTGTGACTTGCCCTCAAATGAGCATGACAATCCAGTGCCTAGATGGCTTGACACAGCTCGAGAAAAGGAGATAACTGGCCGATCCATTATTTCCCGGCCCAAGCTCACGCTCCCTATAATGATGCATGCGCCGACTGGGTGGTGAAATGAAACGGAGTTTGTACTGTTCTGCCTCGTGAGCCTCTGAATTCTTGTCCCCTTGACCTCCAGGGTCCGGCGGGGAGTAGTTGGTGTGGTGTTTTCGTTAGACACGTTTATTATCATCCGCATCCGCCTGTCCCGCGGCCCGCACATGTACTTCGGCCACCCAGTGGCGTATCTGCATCTGTGGGTGATGCCGCCGATGAGAGAAGCAAAAGGATGGAAGGTTTCGAAAACATGTGCGAGTCGAACAAGCTCATCTTCGAGACAGGAAGGTGCTCCAGGAGCCCCCGTCAGAATTGGGGGCACGGTGACGGCAAGGCATGACAGCTTTCCTGTGTGGCCTCGCTGGCAGTGACCATAGCTCGTGCAACTGAGCTGGTGTATCTCTGATCCCCGGTGCTTTAGGTATGAGGGTCACAGCGACAATTCTTCGTCTGCTCGAGCGAACATGATGTCCCGGGCTGTGGTTTTGCCGTCTCAAGAAGAGCTGCTGTCGTGGTAATATTTTCTCCTCAAGGGCGCTGTTATCGCGCGGAGTGGAAGCTCGGGATAGTTCATGCCTTCATGCCGCCAATAGAGTCACTTGATATTTAAAAGTCCTGTCCCAAACCAGTAATGGAACACAAGCGCATTTGGGTTTGGGAGCAGATCGACAAGGGACCACTGAGAGCTCCGCGGGTAAAAATTGCGCATCGTGCTCCTTCCACCCCAAAAATGCCCAGACGAGGTGGCCACATTGCGTTAGCAAGCGCTCGCGATGCAGTCGCTCTTAGGAATATTTCACGAACGAAACCCTGAATGCAAAAAAGTAAAAGGGAAAAAATGCAAAAGCTCACTGCCCAGCCTCGAGGGTGGACAGCTACGAAACCTAGAAAGTGTTTCTTCGCGACGGAAAATCCGACATATAACCCCAACCGGGGCTCGAACCAAGAGTCCAAGCGGCTAACGTAACGGAGTACAGGTAGGGTCCCGGTGTCGACTCGACCCATCCTCATAACCGCTACACCAACTTGGCCCTCGAGGCTCGATGTCTGCAACAGGCAGGATCATGGGTTATAAGGCTTAGGCCACAAAGACGGCAGGAACGAGGGAGCGCAGCGGCGGGCGGGCACAGAGGCCACCTCACCCATTGGCCGTCCCTGTTTTTCGAGGTCGTCCCATGTCGCCGTCGCCCCATCTCGCTGTCATTCCATTTCCTAGTTGTCCCATTTCAGGTCTGCCATGGCGACGGCTCCAATTCAGGTCGGTGATCTCGTTACCCCTCCTCCTTCCAGACCCGATTTGCTGTTATCAACACCCAAGCGACATGGCCCATAGAAACTAGACATATTAATTGCCTAATTGATGCAATCCCCGAGTCTACTGGGTTCCTGATAGGCGTATGTTCTTCCATAAAGACTGACCGCTCCCGAAGCTGGTGCCGGTTTCGGGCCCGATATTACAGCGAGGGCACATATGCTTTTACCATACGCAGTACATATGCTGCATGCATTTACTAGAAAAGGTGACATGATGATATTCTCACGCCCAGCCTAGCTAATATTTCAACCTCGACTTATACGCATTCGTCTGGGGCGCGATTAGCAGTGAAACCCCTTTTTGCAAATTTCACTCGGCATGAATTGCTATCTCGGCTGTTTTTCTTTTTTTTTTCTCCCATCGCTACCACTTGATAGCCCTCGATAGCCTCGACAACGGATTTATAGGGGTTGAGCTTGCTCACCAACTCAGGCACGTTAGATGGTATGCGTAAATCATCCCTTGATTAGTTTTCTGCGGACGTTTCTTTTATGCTGGATAGCAATACTGCCTGTGCCCGAAGCTAGCGACTTTCTTTTCTTCTGGTTGCCTGCAGGTGGAAATATATGATATCTGACAACGTCTGGCAACGACGACATGCATTAACAGGCGTCGTCCAAGCAACAGTCAGCCGCATCCAATGCATGTGGGGCACACGACAAACGAGCATCAGACGCGTCTTAATGGCCGACAACGCGTCACAATTGATTGGCATTTGGGTCGCGTTTAATGGAATCATCCCTGCAACCAGGCCGCATCAGGGGTCATCGCAACAGGCGCGCAACCCTGGCAAGCCTGAACCTTGGATGCATCAGATTGTTGACAATGGGATTTAGCACAGTGGCTTTGATGGCTCAGTCCTCCGCACTTCCGAATATTGGGTACAACACACCTGCCATACAATAGTCGGCATCTACCAGCCAACACCAGCTCGCATTCGATCCTATTTGGTTTTTTTGGGATTGGAACTTGTCAAACATCATCAGTTGTGTGCACAGATGGCCAGAACACGGTCCACCAAAGCCGCGCCGGCGACGGCCAAGTCAAAGTCCAAGCCCTCCGAATCCCCGACAGCCTCGAGGCACACGCTGCCGTCAGAGTTCGAGAACCCGTCGAAGCTGCTCATCCTCCCAAAAGACGCGACGCCTGACGCACGCATCGTCTCACTACCAAACCCGCGCTACTCGAAGCCGACCCGGTATCTGGTGTGTCCCAGCACGGGCATCTACGAATTCACAAAGATAGCAGCGCCGAAAGCGACGCCGCGCAGCTGGCTGGTGACGAAAGATGATAGCAGTCCGGCAGCCGCGCGCGATGGCGACGACGACGCCGAACAAGAGTCCGAGCCGTGCTTCCAGGCCGAGCTCGTCAAGGGTCCCGAACTATTCATCGCGTCCAAAATCGACCCCGTCTTCCTCCTGCTTCCCGCGCTAGCCGCCCAGCCGACGACGGGCGGCAAGTCGTCCGAGTCCGGCAAGCGCATGTTCCTCTCTAGCGATGACCACCTCGACCGCCTCGTCAAGGGCGACTCGCACCTCGGCGGGGTCCTGCGCCGGGAAAGCACCCGGAAGCTGCTCGAGGGCCGGATGGCCTGCGTTTGCGACACGGTGGATGCTGGCGACGAGTCCATGTTTCGTCTCAGCGAGGCAAAGCTGCTCGAGGTTTTGTTGTCTAAAGCAAAACGTGTCGCGCTGCCCAAGAGCATGCGCGACAAGTTTGTGACCAAGGCTCTCGAGGCGCCCGTGCTGGGGCAGAGGAGTGCGGCCGCCCCCAAGCCGGCGGCGGCGACACCGCAGTCCGCAGACCATACGGACGCCGAGGGTGACTCGGGCAACTCTCAGTCCTCCGTCGCAACAGCTGACTCGTTAACCACCACCGCCTCGGATGCATCAACCACTGCCACTTCGGTGGGAGGCGAGGCTGGCGAAACCAACACCGACGAGGTGACTGCCGCCATCGTCGCGTCGAAACAGGTTGTTGAGCTGCAGCAGTTGCGTGTTGCGTTTAATTTCATCTGCTCCAGCTACGTCCCGCCCGCATTGGTGGCAGTTTTGAAGGAGCTGCTTGCGGCAGGAGGGCAGGAGACGGTCGACTTTGCGCCACTAGACAAGTACTTGGCGCGTCTCACAAAGCTGCGCCAGGAGGCTACGCTGGCTAGGTCTGCCTCAGACTTTACGCGCAAGAGGGCCCTGGATGAAGAACAAGAGGAGCGCGCGGAAAAGAAGAGGAAGAAGGACGAGGAGGAAAAGCGCAGGAAGGCGAACGAGAGCAGAGGCGTTAGAGATCTGAAAAAGGTCAACGTCAGTGGCATGAAGAAGATGACCGATTTCTTCAAAAAGAAGTGACGGAAGAGGCTCTTTTTTGTCTGTGTAACTTTCGCGTTGTAGGATATACACGGGCGGAACTGTGTCCTGATACAGGGTTGTGTTTTCAGGATAGGCGATTGGAGTTTGGGTCCACGATTTGTATAATGGAAATCCGGTGCTTCTAAGTAGATTCGCACATGTAGGAGATCATCCTCTGTTTTGAAATGGGTATAATTATCCGGGGATTGTTTACCTTCATATATGGAGCTTACACGAGACTGGTGCCCGAAGCTGGCTTTTAAGGCACTCCCCTTCCTCTGGCGGTTCCGCGCGTTCCTCTTGCTGCGCCGAACCCCCTGCCTATCCCAGATCCTGCCCTCGATGAGCCGTAGACGCGGGACGAAGCGGTGCTCGAGCTGGTGGTCCCCCCGCGCGTCGACGCCCCTCTGGCGACCCTCATGCCCCTTGCGCCGCGCGTACCGCCCCGCGCAGAACCCGACGCGGCGCCGGCCTCCCTCTGTCGCTCGGCTTCCTCGGCGCGTCTGCGGACCTCCTCCCTGCGCCGCTCCTCCTCGGCGGCCCTGCGCTGGGCTGCCTGCTGGCGCTGCAACGCCTCGGCCTCGAGCGCCTCGATGTCGTCCGTCGCGCCCTTCCAGTCCGGGTTCAGGATCAGGCGCTGATTGTGCTCTGTCTGCGACAGCATGCGCGTCCACGTGTTGAGCAGCGCCGATGCATTGTCGACGGTGCGGGAGACGGTCTGTTAAGGGGCGCAGTGCAGTGTGTGGGGAGGGGATCGTCAGCCTGCAGGCTCAGGAGGAGATGCATGTACGGAAGCAGCCAAAGAGGCATAGAAAGATCTGCATTTCCGGGGATTTGGTCGCGGGGAGTTGCCGTGGTGGCGGGACGCAGGACGCACACCCATGTTGCCCTTGGCCCTCTCTAGGGTGCTGAGTACACCCTCAATGACCTCATTGATGTTGCGGACCCCTTCTAGCTCGCGGCGCAGCGCAGCCTCTCGCGCCTCTGCTGCGCCGAAGCGACTACCGCATTGGTTGTTCGATGGCGTTCGAGGCACGGCTTTTTCGTCGGCCGAGAAGGCATCATCTTCCACTTCGGCCTTGACCGGCGACGAGATCAGGTCGCTTTCATCGAAGGAGTCGGGCATTGCGACGCTATCGCTGTTTTAGGACGACGAGAGGTGTTTGGTTGGTGATCCCCTGTCTGTGCGGGAAGTGTTTTTTGTGCTGGGGTAGGATGACGTGGGGGTGGGGCCTTCGTTGGCTAGCCGCCGATGTAGCCTCTGTCGCGTAACCAACGCGAGTCGACGCGTCAAATTGCATTGGCACGACCCAGCTTTGGTTGCTTGGTCACATCGGATAGGTGGGCTATGTGGGGCCATTAATTGGGGCGCGAAAATCCGGCATGGGTCGACCTCGTGGCCGCCAGTTCGAAGTCCCAGCCCAGCCTCTTTCTTCCGTCCGAAGCCCCCAGCCTCCTTTTTCTTATGGTAACCCAACGCCCCAGAATCTAAGCCAACTGCCGGGTCCTCCCCCCGACGACCCTCCAAAACAATCACCACTTTTGCGCATTGCTTTGCTAAGATATCGCGAAACGAACGACCACTTTGCTTTCCCGCATTTCTATACTGTTATCACTTGGATAGCCCCTTTTTCGACGTGCGGAACCGAGTTTTGTTGTGGGAATTGAAAGGGCGAATTTTGGACAACCCGAGCGTGTTCTGGATTTCCACTCTGGCCGACGAGATAGGCTTTGCGCCCGCCAGCAAACCATCTGGCGGTGCTTGCCTTGGGAAATTCTTGGATGAGGGTAATCTGACAGTCATTTGAGGCGTCGAATTTTTGGACTTTTCTGGGCCTTTTGGGTATTTCGGCCCGCCCCTTCAACAACCATGGCGACCTTTACCGCCACCACCCCATCTCCGCCTCGCACCATCCGCACTCCCGACACCCCGCGATTTGGCTACGGAGATTCTTGGGAACCCTATTCACCTCGCAAGTCGGCACGCATTTCATCTCAGAGATCATCGTCAGCTCGCACCCCCTCACCTCAGCCAACCAAAACGTCGCGCCCGAACCTGCGCCCTCCCCGATTCACCACCACCCGATCATCGCCATCAAAGGAGAAGTCAAAGGGCAGGGCGCCGATTGCCAACCCAATGACCTCACCCGCGCCATCGCCTAGGAAACGCGCACACCCGTCCAAACAGACCATGGCTCCGCCTGCGCCGTCGTCGGATGCGCTGACCTCCGAGGGCACTCACCATGCTGCAACCTTCCTGGGTCCTCCTCCGGGCGGAAAGCACGATGCGCCCTCGGTCCACGGCAACACGCGCATCTCGGCGCAAACAGGAATGCTGCCCAC
Organism: Magnaporthiopsis rhizophila; assembly: GCA_003049465.1. Classification (NCBI taxonomy): domain Eukaryota; kingdom Fungi; phylum Ascomycota; class Sordariomycetes; order Magnaporthales; family Magnaporthaceae; genus Magnaporthiopsis; species Magnaporthiopsis rhizophila. The sequence goes on along the minus strand of PYSS01000005.1, from coordinate 489,703 downwards.
TCCCTCCAAGACGCCCAGCCGGAAGCACGCGGAGCAGAACGAGGCAAATATCGCAGCCATTGCCCGCAACCTGTTCCACTCCGCGGACGACGTCGTCCCCAACCCGAAGCAGAAGCGTCCCAAGAAGTACACGGGCGTTTCGATGAACAGCTTCACTGCTGTCGAGGTTGAGGAGCCCATCACTATTTTCACCGACTCCCAGGACAGAGTCCCCGAGGTCGACCGCAGCGTCGACAACCCGTTCCAAGTCGGTGAGCGCCCTTCGGTTGACGCCGATCCTATTAGACGTAGGAGCAAGCGCAAGACCGTTGTCGTGCCGGGAGAGGGACCTTCGACCGTTGATGAAGCGATGAACCGTGAGGACGGTCTGGTCTATGTCTTGTAAGTTTTTTATACCGGTTGCGTTTGCACGGTCACCTAGTTTCGCCTGCTAACTCTGATAACAGCCGCGGCAAGAAGATTTTCCGCAAATTTGCGGACAGGGACGACGAGGACGAAGACCTCCCGGATAACGCCGGAGAGGGAGCCTCGGGAGTCCAAGGCCGTCGCAACATGACGCGCTCTTCCATCAAGCCAAGGCTCCTCTTCCCGCCTGCACCCAAGGCCAAGAAGCCTCTGGACTCGGATGTTGAAGACGAAGAGGAAGCCGAGACGGACATTGAGGATCATGTTCGGAGCGCGGCCCAGCAGGATGAGCAACCCATCACGCCGGCCGAGAACATCAAGGACGAGGCGCCAGCTACACCCAGTGCGCCAAGGTTCGCGCCCTTCTCTCCACCCACCACCACCAGCCGCACCACCCGGTCTTCCCAGAAGCAGGCCGACCTGTTGTCAGCGAAACCCCAGCCACCAATCCGCAAGACCCGTCGCAGTCCCTTCGACAGCTGGCAGCGTGTCAAGAGCGCCCCAGACTCCAGTGTGCCTCCCAAGTCCAACAAGAGGGCCGCTGATCCGCTGCCCTCTGCTGTCAACGCGAAGCGTCCGCGGTGCTAAATCTAAAGCAACAGTGACGGTCATGGGTCAAGGCGTTCGGCTTCTGGTTTTTGGTTGAGAATGGGTTGCGATGATACGTACCTTATTTTTTTTTCTAATATCTCTTTGTTACTCAGCTTCGATTATTCTTCTCTTTTTCTCCCGACAGGCCAAACTCCGGCCAGCTTACTCATGTTTTGACTAGCTGTTCGGGCGGGGCACGGCGTGGAGGAATCTGCGATGGACTGCTGTTGTCTGAGAGGGGTTCCCACCGCAGGCAACGACGATCCAGAGCAGGTTGTCGGAGTTCTTCTCATAGGAGTCTGGCCTTGATCATTCTTCGATGTTTTGCTATTGTTGTCTTGTTGTTTTCTGCTCTTTTTTCCTTTTTTTTTTTCCTTCTTTTTTTCAAGATCAACATCACGAGCATTGAGTGTATGGGGCGTCTATTCATTTCAGAATATGGGAACAGGCGGCATTGCCCACAGGCATGGTATCTGAACATGTCATTATTGTCAGATTGAGTACCTAGGCATGAGCGGTTGGAGGCGTTAGATATGCCATCAGGTAGCCGGTAGATAGCACGAGGCCCGCAGGACTTGGTGCCCGCGAAGCTTTCAAAATCCTAGTGAAACTCGGTACAATGGGTGTTCGATCGCTCAAGCTGTTGTTCGTGAGTTCCACACAGCACTAGACGCCAATATAGCAGCGACATGTCACCCCCCTCACCGGGGTCGGCCTGCTCCAGCGACCAGGGGTGGCCCAAAGCTGTGCGGCTTGTCGTCCGTCCTCAACGTCATGCCGACTAGCCAGCCCTAGCCAAACACTGACAGGGTGGAGCCTGTAGAGATACTGTACCGTAAATCATAGGTAAGAGGCCGCTTGGGGATGTAACTTGGATGACGCTAGACCCGATCTTCCCGCTACTACCCCGCGAGAAAAGCTGCACGGTGGAATGATAGCCAATCGGGAAAGCAAGTGGCGACATCACGGTGGGATGGGACTGACATCAACCGCAACTCTTGTTGCCTTTTCGACATGCAGAGGGTCTTCTTGTTTTGAAACTTGTGCCAGGACAGACGCAGAGTCAGCACCCAGCGAAACTGCACTGATCACTGCAGGCCACACAAGCAGCCCAAGGCCAATCGCACTGCAGCCCCTCCAAGTTTCCGAGTTGAGCTTCACCTACACAGAGCTTGTCCTGGCTTTCGCCACGCCAACCAACGGCCAGGAGAAGGCGCGAGAAGAAACAAGCGCCCGGCATCAAGCGCCACCACCTGCAGCCATGCACATCCTGCTCGTCAACGACGACGGCCCACCAAGCACGCACTCGTCGCCTTATGTGCACACACTGGTTCGGGCGCTCCAGGCGGCTGGCCACTTGGTCTCGGTGTGCCTGCCACACACCCAGCGGTCCTGGATCGGCAAGGCGCACCTGGTCGGCCATACGGTCCGGCCGACCTACTACCGCCCGCCACCCTTGCCCGCCAACCCGGCCGGCCTGATCTTCGGCGAGGGCGTGCCCGAGAGTGTCGGCAGCACCCACCGCCACCCGGCCCGGAGGCGGAAGCCGGCCGCCCCGAACGGCAGCAGCAGCAGTGAAGGCGAGGCCGAGGTGGAGGAGTGGGTGCTGGTCGACGGCACGCCGGCCAGCTGCGTGCAGATCGGGCTGCACCACCTATTCGGCGACCGCGGGCCCGTCGACCTGGTGCTGAGCGGGCCCAACTACGGGCGCAACACGACGGCGCTGTTCGCGCTGTCGTCGGGCACGCTGGGCGGGGCGCTTGAGGGCGCCGCGTGCCGCATAAAGTCGATCGCCGTCAGCTACGCCTTCTCGACGCGCAGCCACGACCCGGACATCGTGGCGGGCGCGTCGCGGCACGCCGTCCGCATCGCCGAGGCGCTAGTGCACCAGTGGCCCCAGGACGGCAGCGTCGACCTGTACAGCGTCAACATCCCGCTCGTCGAGGGCGTCGAAAAGAGCCGCACGCTCTTCACCGGCATGCTGCAGAACTACTGGGCCGGCGGCGGCTGCTTTACTGCTGTTGAGGCCGCTGCCGACGAGGACGAGGAGGAGGAGCGCATTCGCGAGGGCGCGGACGGCGAGACCCAGGGCGGCGGCGGCGGCGGCGCGACGACGAAACCCGCTGGTGGCAACGCTCTAGGTAACGAGAAAGGCGTCGAGTATGTCGGCAGGGTACACAAGGACTTCAAGTGGCACCCGCGGTTCACCGACGTCTTCAAAAGCGTGGACGATGCTCCGCCTGGAAACGACGGTTGGGCAGTCAGAGAGGGTCACACCAGGTGGGTTGATGCTTGCGCATGGCTCTCGGTCGCGAGGACGCCAGAGAACGAATGAGTGCCAGTCCTTTCTAACAACCAATCCGATTCAACAGTGTCACGCCGCTGAAGGCGAACTTTTGGCACGCGGCCACGCACCTGCATGAGAAGGAGCTGGAGTTGTGAGTGCCTCATCGTTCTCGAGTGATATTTTGTTTCCAAGAACACAGGAGCGTGGGCAGCATCTCGGCGGGCATGAATAGAGACCAGGAACCCTCCTTCTTTTTTCCATCACGGGCGAAAACGGCAAAACGCGGGACCTAAACAAAAGGAAAACGGTAAAACGGAGTGGTTCAGCACCACAAGAGTCTTAGCATAGAACAGGCCAACTAGAAACCTGCGCATAGACACTCACCCTTGGATCTATCCTGCTTGCCGTTTGCTGCCCACGAGTGCCGTGTCGGTTTGTTTTGTGCTGGTTCTTACAGGTTCACTTTTGTCATGCAGGCCACCGCTGGAGCAAGATTCGAGGACTGCCGCTCTGCCGCTCCGAGAAGAAGCAAAGCCTTCCGCCCAGGTACCAGACCCTAGCAAGCCGGAGGACAAATCAGCCCCAGACGTGGTCATGAAGACCGATACCGCAGAATCTAGCAGCAATGGCAAAGTGTCACAAGACAACGCGGGCAAGTTCTACGCACTGGTCGCCTACGAAGACCCATACGTCCAGCCCCTGATCATGGAGGCCCTTGATACCGTCCTGCCCAAGGACAGCTACGTCCTGATCAACGCACCACCGCGCAGCAGCGACGGAAAAGACGAGGAGGCGATTCAGCTGGAGCACCTTCTGCCTAGCCCGGATACAAAAGTGCTGCAGATCACGCCCTACGAGGCAATAGACTTTACGTTTGGGGCCGCCCACGTCGACAGCATGCTCTTCAACAGCTACGTGTTTCGCAAGGCCCTGATCCGCAAGCACTTCCTCTCGGCCACGGTCGAGGCGTGGGTCACCAAGCACCCGGACTCTGTGCTGGCGGGCCACTTCAAGCCGGGCACGGTCTTCGAGGTCGACTACGCCGAGTTCCTGGACGACGCGCTCGTCGAGGCGTGGGACCTGCGCGCCAGCCTGGAGCGCAACGAGGCGGCGGCTGTGGGCGACGACTACGAGAAGAAGGAGTGGTGGATCCTCAAGCCCAGCATGAGCGACCGCGGCCAAGGCATCAGACTCTTCAGCACCATGGAGGAGCTGCAGGGCATCTTTGACGAGTGTGACGCAGACCTGCCCGACAGTGATGACGAAGAGGACGAGGCGGGAGCGGGAGAGGCCTCCGGTGGAGCGGCGACCTCGTCGTCGTCGTCGGCCGACGCTGGCATTACGACGGCGCATCTACGACACTTTGTGGCTCAGCCGTACATCCACCCTCCCCTGCTGCTGCCGCAGTACGACCACCGCAAGTTCCACGTCCGCACCTACGTGGTCTGCGTCGGCAGCCTCAGGGTCTACGTCTACCGCCGCATGCTGGCCCTCTTTGCTGGCAAGCCCTACTCACCGCCGTCTGCGGGCGCTGCAGATCTGAACGCTCACCTCACCAATACGTGTCTGCAGCAGCGGGACCACCAAGATGCCGACGCCGATGCCGACGCCAAGGGTGGCGGAGCAGCTACTATTGAACCTCTAGTGCGGGAGTTTTGGGATCTGCCCGACACCCTGGGAGTAGTGGGAAGCGAGGGAGGAGCAGCGGCAGCAGCAGCAGTCATTACCAAGGACTCGATATTCGCACAGATCTGCGACGTGACGGGCGCGGCGTTCGAGGCGGCCGCGCGCGGCATGATGATGCACTTCCAGCCGCTGCCGAACGCGTTCGAGGTGTTTGGCCTCGACTTTCTGGTCGACGCCCGCGGCGCCGCCTGGCTGCTCGAGGTCAACTCGTTCCCAGACTTTAGGCAGACCGGGGACGACCTCAGGGGCGTGGTCGCGGGCCTGTGGGAGGGCGTGGTGCGCCTCGCCGTCGTCCCATTCTTCTTTTCCTCGTCTCCCTCACCCTACTCCTCCGCCTCCGCCTCCGCCTCCGCCTCCGTGGCGGCGACAGCTGGGGGTGGGAAACAGAGCACGGGCGGCGAAGAGGAGAAACAACAGGGGGCGGCAGGTGGAGGATCAGGGGGTGGCGATATGGTGCTGGTAAAGGACATCGATCTTGGCCGGAGGTGGGGCGCTTAGCCCTGGGGGTGATCTGCCCCAAAACAACATTTATTTGCCATGATGGGATGTGTCGTATCCGGGTGGCCATGCATCTTGGCGAGGTGGTGCTTGATGGCTGAGCTTGCGAGCTTATCGATTCCCTTTTCCCTGGTTTCATCCACATCCCAGCCTCCTACATAGGTCCATGCGGGCTCCTGCATCACGGCAAAGGGCAAAGGGGATAGATACCTAGTTACACATCATGGATCCAGATCTGGAGCTTTCAATAGTACAAATTAACCCGAGGCGCATCAGTGCGAGAAGCACCACACCGCACCTTCGACGTGGCTCTACTTGATGAGGTGAGACGGCAAGACTGGGCTGTGACCGTCATCAACATACCTCTCTTTCAAGTCACCAATCTCGGGTTTTGTTTCTCGGTCCAGCGGGCACCAAAGAGCCTCCGCTGGGGGGGAAGGGGTGGAACGGACGCCCGCAGTGGCTGCGATGACTCTGGATTTGAACATTTGTGTCACGGCAGAGCGGGCGCACACACACAGTGTTACGTCAATACAAGGTCAGCCGGCAGTTAAGCCGACGGGATAATGAAAATCACTCTTTTCCTTTTTCAACACTCGTGTTTCCTACACCGCATGGATGGCCGCTCGCAGCATGGTCAGGGGTTCCAGCAAAGGCAAAAGCGCAAAACATGTTCCCGCCCGCTTTCCGCCTTCCATCCAAGGGATGGGTATATCCCGGCGGTGTCCATGCGAGTCATCTATCCCGAAGAGGAGAAGAACATGGTTTTCCACAAAGCTCCATCCATACAGAAAGTATAAACTACCTTGATTGATGATGATGTTATCTCTGTCTCCTCTGGTGGCCGGCCGGGGCCGGCAATTTGCGAGCACCCGCGAGACCTCGCCAAGGACTCACGGGCAAAACGATGACACAGACTGACTGCAACGGTGAGAAAAAGGCCGCTCGCGCTAGGGGCTTTGCACAGCCCCAATGCAAGATGAGTTTTGTTTGTCGCCTTCTCGGGCCCATTGGTCCTGCAACCCCACGAGGCCGAGGGTGTGGTGCTGGACGTTGACCAAAAAAATTAACGCGGTCCTCCCACACACAACCCACACTGCGCCATTGGTCCGTGTTATTGTTTGGTCAACATGTGCCGGGCAGGCTTTTGCAGTTGTAGAGCGCGAGAAGATCTTCACCCGTCCTTTTTTCTTCCCTTCCCCCGGTTTTTGCTTGGCGGATCGGGCCACCTCCTTTTTGGGTTGTGATTCGCGCAAATCCAATCCACAAGAGAGTCGCTTTATGTGCTCAGCCACAATATCTGGGGCCCGGAAGCTTCGGTTGCCAGTTCTTGTTTCCTTAGCGAGTGGTCACCTCCCTTGGGCGGTAAGAGAAGGGAAGGCGGCGGTTTCGCCAGTGGCCTTTGTGGCCCAATGAAGTTGGCTTTTTATCCCTTCTGTTCGAGTGTTCGAGGCATATCAGACTGTTTTACTTTTTGGAATAACCCCCCGCGCTTTCGACCTTTTTTCTTTCTTTTGTTTCTCTCCAGCAATTTAATTTTAGTAATCTCATTCTGCCGCAGAAACTTGTTGCCAATTTAGCGGCGAAATGCGCTCCTTTTTTAGAATCCTGTTGATGATCATGGCGGACTATAGGTGTTGAGATGCTAGGGGACTTCCAAGTTCTGATGCGGATAAGGCCGAGATTGTCAATCTTTGATCGGCCTGCCGTTATCAGCTATGCGATGGAGAGGGATACCCCCAGGGTTGGGAAACAAGATGACCCATCCATGCTCTACATATGACGGCTTTCGGGATGGGGTGTGTTGTTCAAGCAGCGGAGCAACAAGCGAACAAGAATCCCCGGCCGGTAAAGCCCAACGTGCGTGATTCATATTGGCTATTTTCTTAATTCTTCTCCCTTCTTCTCTGCGACCCCAGTTACATCGCATGCAATCTGGGGTTGGACACTCTGCAGGAAGCCACAAAGCGTCCAGGCAAAACCTGACGCTTTTGAATTTCGCCCGTCTTGGCGGCTATGTGCTGTGAGGTGTTATGCATGCACGGGCAACCGAGGCATATCAAGGCAAAGCGAAGCGAGGCAAAGCAAAGACAGAAAAAAGGCAGTGCTGTGCAGATTCCAGGTGGCTCGCTTGTCTCGGACCGCCGCGACTCCGCGGACTCGGCTGATAGGCAGACTGAGTAGGCTTAATCCGATCACGAATCGGGACTCGACGCTGGGGTCATGATCGCGTCTCGGACGTCGATCATAGGCGTGTGGACGGGGCCGTTTTTCTTTTTTTTTGGCGGGTTTCTACTCCCCTTTTGGGGCCAAACCGGAGGCTGGTGAGGCAAATAAAATGCCCCCGGTTATTGTTTCGTGTTTCGAACGATTTGGAATCCGGGCACCTCCCGAGAGACCGAGATGGTGGGCGAAAATCATTCCATCGCTAAACGTCATTGTGCAGTCAAGACCAACATTCGAGAGAAAACGAAGGAAAAAAAAAACAAGGAGATACCTGCTGTTGATAGCAGCATGCATGCCCAGAGCACTTGGCAAGCTGGGATGCCGACATGGCAGACCGTTCTTTTGGCCACAGAGCGTGGTGTGGTTGGGGGTGTGGGGGAAAGCTTGGTATCCGTTGTTTGGAGCCCTGGGCCCGTGATCCCCTCATCCTCATCGAACAGCTGTCTTTTCTTGCTTCTCGTGCTCTTTTTCTTTCCTTGCGCCATCCTCGCCTTCCAGCATGTGAACGGCAACATCAGACGAACACCGGATTGCTGGCTGTCCAGCAGCCCTCGGCGCTGGTCCGCGCGACTCGTCCCATCCGCACAAAAGTCAGGAGCCCAAGGTCTGGCTCCCACCGAGTCGGTCGAGATGGGTCGGTTTTGATGAGGGAAACACTGCAGGCACGCAGCGCGATGAGGCACAAGCTCCGTGCTCTCCTGTTACCCACCAGAGAGCGGGTCCTCGCAAACCCGCCAGCTTTGGGTCAACTCATTTTTGCTCCCTTTTTTTTTTTTCTTTGTTGAGTCCCAATGCACCTCGAGTGAGACGGTCGTGCGCTTGAAGCGACATGATCGCAACCTTCCGTGCTGGCAAGGTTTGCTGCCATGCGACTCTTCAGCCTCGATTAGACCCTGGACGTGATGGGGTGGAACCGGTTGATATCGGAGTCTTCCCGACCTCTTTTTCCCCAAGTTAATGGGGGGTGGCAATCTCAAAACTGCGCGTGTTACGACCGGGCCGCTCTGTGCGATACATAGATGGAAAGCCGCACACTCCTTGCGACGTTGCCGACTCGCGCGGGGGGGCGCAAGAAACAAAAAACGCTCTCCACGAAACGCAGCATAGCCACTGGTAGTGTGCCGACACACTCCCTACAGGCGGATTATTGGGGATTGGGAATGCCTACACACCACTTGTTCCATGATCGCCGCTGGCCGCAAGGTCATCGTGACCCTGTGTCGCGGTCCCGCCTCGTCTTGGAAGCAAATCCACTACTTTAGCGAACTGCACCTGGCTTGGGTTTATTTGGGATTTTCCACTCTGCCTGTTTACGGAGTGCCTCCTATCCAGGTAGGTCCCTAGGTACCCTTAGCGCTGGCTTGAGTAATGGAGCAGACCTCGGGGTCTATATAGTTTCCCTTCGCTGCGCCTGGCACCAGCCAGCCGGTTTTCGCTTTTCTCCCTTCTCCTCGTATGCCATTCTCGACCCCAGAATTCGATGCTTGTTTGAAAGCGGGGCCGCACGCCAATTGCCCCATCGGCTTCTGGATTCGCTTCTGGCAGCAAATCTTGGCCGGGGCGTACATATGGACGGGCGCAGGGTATCCTTCCCTCAGACATCGGGCTTTTGTGTAGTCGGGCGCAGGGGGCGCTGCAATGCGCGGTGGGAATTCCGTGCCCGGTCCTTGCCTGCGGTGTTCCATCAACCTACCCCTGTCGGTCTTTAGTGACCGTGATTGGGTTGGCGCCATTTGCACTGCCTCACTTGGCAATTAGGTTGGCAAATGGGAGGCCACTCTGGTTGCCATGTGGGGAACAAGTCACCTCCTGCACGCAGGGGCGGGTGCAACCACAAGGACGTACCTACCTGCCCTCAGTCAGAGGGTTAAACCGTATGTCTGTCACTTCCTTCCTCTTGCTCAGACCGCATTCAGACAATCTCCCGGCTCGCTCTAGTTTCCCGTGCGTGCGTGAGGCGAAAACAAATCCGGGCGCTGAAATATATCAACTCGGGTGCCCTGCTCAGACCGCTAGCTGTCGCTGGTCCGCTGGTCTTGGACGCTTCTCCACATCCTACGGTTCAGTGCTTGCCATGGCCCGACCTTAGACTCCCACCCTATCGTTACAACCTTACCGATCGCCCAAGGGCTTCTGGAGAGAAATATGGTCGTGGTCTGCCATTGCTCCGGAATCTCCTGCTCACAATAGCACAGCACGCTGCTTGCTCGCCACCGCATGCCCCTCCCCTGGCGTCAGGCTGTGGTCTCCTTGAGCGGAGCTCGAGTGGAAGCCTATCCGACGCCTTCAGGAGATTTGCCCGGTTGCCGGCCCGGGTTTGAGGCAGCCTGCTCCTGCTCCGCCTTGATCCTCATCTCCCTGCGACGCCTCGCCTGCCCGACCGGCACAGGAAGGACCCTGGGCGAGCTGGACTTTTTTTTTTACGTTGCGCCTCTCTGGCTGCGGCACGCACCGCGCGTCAGGCCACTATTGTGCTGAGAAAGACCGCGACTACCCGTGACCATTGGGGCGAATAGCAATTTGTTCGCAGCCTCTGCACAGCCTCAACGGAAAAGGTTGGAGACCTCCCTTCACGGCGGACTACAAGAAAACTCCGGATCACGCCTGCCCCGTGTTCACCTTTGACGTGTCCTGCGACGGCTGAGCTGGTGACGCTGACCACAATCACGGGTACCCGATTGGACAGAGACCCCTCTTCGTCTGACCTGAAGACGACTACCCCCATCATGGCGGACGACAATGTTGACGGCTCCCAGGCTCCCAGGAGAGCGCGAGCGTGAGTTGAAAACCTCCCACGCTTCCTGGGCGCAACAGCTGGAAGTGGCAGGATGCAAGCACGACACACAGATGCTGACTTTATACTTTCACCATGCGACCCAGTCCGACCATCACTATAGATACCACCGCTGTCGGCGGCTCAGCTCCCGTGGAGATACCTTCGGACGGACAGGTTCAGGCACAGGGCCAGTCCAACTCGCCAGTGTCTCTCACGGATGAGGGAGGTGTCTCTCCGGTAACAGTGGTGGACCCATTAGCCCGGAGTTGGACCGGGGGCCACTCGGCCCGCAGCTCCATCAGTGGCCGACCCGAGTTCCAGACGTACCCTTCGTTCGAGAGCAAGGAGAGTCGACCGACCAGTCCGCACAATGTGTCGAGCCCTTCGAAAGGCAACGAACGCACCCAGGGCTTTCTTGCCGTCCCGCGTAACCATCGGTCTCGGCAGAACTCTGTCGACTCGGATGATGGCTCGAGGTCCATGACGACGCAGGGCGACACCATCGCCGTTTCGCCCTCGTACACATTCGAGAAGCCCCGAAAGTCGACCGACCTGCCGACTAATGACAAGATCATGAACGACCCTAACGCCTTGAAGCCGGACCTTGGCAAGGAGGAGTCGTTCTTGGTTGCCGATAACCCGTTCGCATTCAGCCCCGGCCAACTCAGCAAGATGTTCAACCCCAAGAGCCTGTCCGCCTTCTACAAGCTGGGTGGTCTCGGTGGCTTGGAAAAGGGCCTGCGAACCGACCGCAAGGCCGGTCTGAGCCTCGACGAGCTCAACGTGGACGGCGCCATCTCGTTCGAGGAGGCAACCAAGGTTTCGAACGCGAAGCTGCTCACCGAGGGCGCCGATGCTCCTCGTCGACCGCCATCGCGGGCCGGCAACGGACCTTCTAGAAACCCCGAACCCTACTGCGACAGGAAGCGCGTGTATAATGACAACAGGCTACCCGAAAAGGAAGGCAAGACGTTGCTGCAACTCATGTGGATTACCTTCAACGATAAGATTCTACTCCTGCTTTCTGGCGCCGCCGTCATCTCGCTTGGTGTTGGACTCTACCAAACTTTTGGTCTCACGGAGCACAAGAACGGCGAGCCAAAGGTCGAGTGGGTCGAAGGAGTGGCAATCATCGTTGCCATCGTCATCGTCGTCCTCGTCGGTTCGCTGAACGACTGGCAAAAGGAGCGCCAGTTTGCGAAGCTCAACAAGAAAAAGACGGACCGGCTCGTCAAGGTGGTGCGGTCAGGCAAGGCGCTCGAGATGTCTGTTTTTGACGTCCTGGTTGGTGACGTGATGCACCTCGAAACGGGTGATATGATCCCTTGCGACGGAGTCCTGATCGAGGGCCACAACATCAAGTGCGATGAGAGCCAAGCCACCGGAGAATCGGATCTGATCAAGAAGCGAGCGGCCGAAGAGGTATATGCGGCGATCGAAAACAACGGCGACCTCAAGAAGATGGATCCCTTCATCCAGTCCGGGGCACGCGTCATGGAGGGTGTGGGCACGTTCCTCGTCACGGCTACTGGCGTGAACTCGAGCTACGGCCAGACCCTCATGTCCCTGCAGGATGACCCCGAGATCACGCCGCTGCAGTCCAAACTGAACGTCATCGCCGACTCCATCGCCAAGCTCGGAGGCGCCTCGGCTCTACTGCTCTTCGTCGTCCTCTTCATTCGCTTCCTTGTCAACCTCCCCAACGAGCCCCCCGAGGTCACCCCGGCCATGAAAGGCCAGAACTTCCTCGGGATCTTCATTGTTGTGGTCACCATCATCGTTGTTGCCGTCCCCGAAGGGTTGCCGTTGGCTGTGACTCTAGCCCTCAGCTACGCCACGGCCAAGATGGTTAAGCAAAACAACTTGGTGCGCCAACTCAAGGCTTGCGAGGTTATGGGCAACGCGAACACCATCTGCTCGGACAAAACCGGAACTCTCACCCAGAACAAGATGAGGGTGGTTGAGGGCACGGTGGGTACAACGCATCGCTTCAGTGCCGATGCAGGCCTGAATCCGGAGCACGATCCGACCTCACCCGAGGCTCTCAGTCCCACTGAGTTTACGGGGCTGTTGAGCGAGCCAGTCAAGGAGCTATTTGTCAAATCAGTAGCTCTGAACTCGACCGCTTTCGAGGGTCAGGTTGACGGCGAAGACAGCTTCGTGGGCTCCAAGACGGAGACGGCGTTGCTTCTCTTCGCCCGCGACCATTTCAGCATGGGCCCGGTCAGCCAGGAGCGTGAGAACTCCAAGACCCTACAGCTAATTCCCTTCGACTCTGGTCGCAAGTGCATGGGGATTGTCGTGCAGCTCCCCAACGGAAAGGCACGGCTTTACGTTAAGGGTGCCTCCGAAATCCTCCTCGGAAAGTGCACCCATATTCTGCGGGATCCTTCCAAGGACTCCACGACGACGGCCATCACCGAGGACAACTCGAAGGCGCTGAAGAGGCTCATCGAGAGCTATGCCCGCAAGTCGCTCAGGACCATTGGCCTTCTCTACCGGGATTTCGACCGCTGGCCCCCGGCACGCGCGAGGCGCCACGATGGCGAGCTCGACGAGGTTGTATTCGAGGATATCTTCAGGCATATGACGCTGCTGAGCATTGTGGGCATCAAAGACCCGCTGCGTGAGGGCGTCCGCGAGGCGGTCAAGGACTGTCAACGAGCCGGCGTGGTTGTGCGCATGGTCACTGGCGACAACGTCATGACGGCCGAGGCCATTGCACGCGACTGCGGCATCCTGCAGCCCGGGAGCATCGTCATGGAGGGGCCCGAGTTCCGCAACATGACCCAGGCGGAACAGGACGAAATCATCCCCAACCTGCACGTTTTGGCACGCTCGAGCCCGGACGACAAGCGGATTCTGGTCAAGCGCCTAAAGGATCTGGGCCAGATCGTTGCCGTTACTGGAGATGGAACCAATGACGCTCCTGCCTTGAAGACGGCCGATGTTGGCTTCTCCATGGGCATTTCGGGAACGGAAGTCGCCAAGGAGGCATCCGCCATCATCCTCATGGACGATAACTTCAGCTCCATCGTGGTGGCGCTGAAATGGGGACGTGCCGTCAACGATGCCGTCAAGCGCTTCCTGCAGTTCCAGCTTACCGTCAACGTTACCGCCGTTCTCCTGACGTTCGTTTCGGCTGTTTCCAACCAGAAGCAGCAGGCGGTCTTGTCGGCAACCCAGCTCCTCTGGGTCAACCTCATCATGGACACGCTTGCGGCGCTCGCCTTGGCCACGGATCCTCCGCACCCCAGTGTGCTCGATCGCAAACCGGAACCCCGAGGCTCGCCCATTATTTCCGTCACCATGTGGAAGATGATTCTGGGCCAGGCCATCTACCAGCTCGCAGTCACATACCTCCTCTACTTTGGCAGACGCAACGTCCTCCCGCCGTATGACCGCGACGTTTTTGACGATCAGATTGCGACATTGGTCTTTAACACTTTTGTGTGGATGCAGATCTTCAACCAATGGAAGTAAGTATACCATTACCTCGAAACAATATCTTTTTTTTTTTTTTTTTTTAATACCTGCCCCTGGTCGGGAACTGCGACTGACCATATACCCTTTGTGCAGCAATCGTCGTCTGGACAACCACTTCAACATCTTTGAGGGTATCAGCAAAAACCCATTCTTCATCATCATCAGCATCATCATGTGTGCTGGTCAAACCCTCATTGCGATGTTTGGTGGCGTCGCCTTCAGTATCTCTGGGCATGGCCAGACGCCTGCCATGTGGGGCTACGCCATATTCTTGGGCTTCTTGTCGATCCCATTCGGCATGATCATCCGTCTTATCCCCGACGAGCTCATCCTGAAGCTCATCCCAGAGCCGCTCAAGCGTCGGGCGCGCAACAAGGTGCCTGGAGTCACCGTCTCGGACGACGACGAGCGATTCCAGGCCTATCCGACTCCCTTTGTTGAGGTCAGGGACGAGCTCGCGTTCCTCAAGCGGGTCAAGGGCGGCCGACTTAACAACTTGAAGTTTGCCATGGCGCACCCGAGGGAGACGTTCCTGCCCAAGTACAAGAGTCCATCGCACTCGCGCACGCACTCACGGACGCACTCGAGAGCCGACTCGATCCAGATGCCGCACACGCCGACCAGGGCAGATAGCATCGGCTCCTATATCGCCACGCCGGACTCGCGGAAGCGGTCGAGGTCGATGAGGTCGCGATCCAACTCGGCTCTGGGCGCGGCGACGGTGATGGCTGGCATCGTTGCTGGCGGTGTCGGCGCCACGTGGTCGCCTATCGACCGCGACCGTGACTTTACAATGTTCCCTCGGCAGCCGTCGCCCCTTGTCAAGCGCAGCGACAGCGACCCGATGGACAGCGCGGCTACCGCCGGCTCATCAAACGTGCTCGGCCAAAACAACCTGACGGACGAGCCCCAGCAGATTGCCGAGACACGCAACGACGTTCCGACTCTCAGCGTCCCCAAGCCACCCGCGCCACGGCAGAGCAAAGACGATAGTGAAGCCTAGAGAACGTCGATAATGAGGCGGCGACCATAGCATCTCGTTGCATTCAAACGGCGTTCTTGGGCACAGCGTCACGGTCTCGACGCCTGTTGGCAGCCTAGATTTATCACGCGACTTCTTCATTTGTCTGTAGCCTAGACCATCACCGTCACTTCTTGAGTGAATGCTTTGTATAATCCCTCCAAACCTTGGTTTACATCACCTGCGGAAAACACAAAAAGAAGAAAAAGAAAAAAACGTCATGGTCACATCTGGTCTCTTTCCCTTCTTCCTTCTTTTCTAATGGCCGCATCGTACTCGGAGTTGGCGTGGCGTTTGCGTTTGGGGGAAAAACGGTGATAAAAGCCACCGCCGTGCACACGTTGATACATACACATACACACCGCTTTTCGCACCTCACGTCTTCACTGTTCACTGTTACTTAATTAGTTCGGTTTGTTTTATTTCCAGGCCGGATCTGCACCGCAGGATCGCCTCAATACCTCCCAGGTAAACAAAACAGCGTATCTTTTTTATTACTACTCTACCATAATTTCTCAATCATTCTCATTTAGCTCCATCCTTGTCTGCTATTGTTGAGCGAGAGTAATGGCTGTTGTGGGTGGCATTGAGATTCGCGGTGCGCGTGACGGTTAATAACTGGCAGCAGGGGTGGGCCTCTCTTTTGCCAAAGACAGACCTGGCATGGCGGTCTTCTTTCTGACTGCCAGCTGTTCTCCGAGATGGATTCACGGAGAGGACCCGGCTAGGTGGCTGGCTTGTGGGGACCGGTGATGGAGATGGGCGCGTTGAGCTGGCAGGAATGGAGGCTTGGAGACCAATGGAACCTTCCAAACAAGCACCGCGGCTCAGCCAACCAACACAAGGGGCAATAAAATCATGCACCATACATATGAGTCACGTGCTACCATGTGATTACGCTGGTCCGACGCATCTTGTCATATGTGTGGAAGACCCAAGGAGGCACGCCCAGGCGGGCTATGTTGTACGCCCGCCGATTGACCTAGACAGCTTGTAAGTAACTAAAAGGAGGCAAAGCGCCTTGGTAATCTCGTGAGGCGGTGTCGGCAGCTGGGTAGGCCAGGCAGAAATGGCTATCTCTCGAGCGTGTTACGTTGAAGTGTCGACAGCATGATTAGACAAAGTCCCCCCAGCCAGCTCGCCATCGATTAATCCCTGTCAAAAAAAAGGATGGAATCGCCCAGCCGCCCGCTGCCGAGCATTTGATTCTCCCCTCCGCCCCTAACCTAACGCAACCAACCCAAGTTCACTTTAGCATAGTTCCTTCCTCAAGCACCTACCTACTTACCTACCTTCCTGCCTTAGGTACCTACATTACCTGGCAGGCGGCATTTATTAAGCCTCCCGGTTTTGTTCCGATTCCGCCGTCGGATTGGAACCCACTCTTTTCTTCTGACCGCAGTTCCTGTTCGTCCGTCCTCTTCCTCTGTCAATTGCCCCTTCTTGCACCCGGCCAGCGAACGAGGTTCGGCCACATACCAGAAGCAGATACCAGCGACAGAGAGAGAGAGAGAAAGAGAGAAAATCGATAAGAAGAAGAAGAAGCAAAAAGGAAAGAACGAAGAAAAAAAATTCGTTCGCTTGCTTTTTTAGAGTGGGCAGCTTATGATCTTCTCCCGCCTAGGCAGCCAGCAAGGAAGCGCCTTTAGTCTCAGGTAAGTCGGGACTTGGACGGGACCATTTTTTCCCTCCCCCTTCCATTTTCCTTTTTTTTTTCTTGTCCCATCTGAGCCAACCCTTTTCCCCGACACAACCCTTCCTTACTTCCTTCCTTTTCCTTTTTCTAAAACCACCTTCAAGCCCCAAACGCACGGCTTTGCGCACCTGCCCTTTTGGATTCGTCCAAATTGCACATGAAAATCAAATAATTAGAAAAAAGGGCCCCGTTGTGGTTCGCCGCCTACTCACGTTTACATACACCTACCTATCTACCTCGTAGCATTTCTTATTTCCTCTTTCTCTCTCTATCACACCCACACACCCACACCCACGCCACACCACGTCCTCGTCTATTCATTTCCACGCGCCCGACTGCTGTCCACCCTTTTACTTTTCCCCGTCGCGCAATCAAACAGTCTGGCTCGCTTTCTCACCGCGGCAAAATAATACGCAGCAACCACACAACCTGTTGTCTGCGCGTCCGCATTTTAATAACAACAGAGAACCTTCCAGAGAAACTTGGCGTCGCCCACACTCTCTGGGGATCTGAGGTGCTGCCCGGTTCGAGGCCAGCACTCGAAGCCTCTCGCGAGGGTCGTCATCATCGTCTTTCTCCGCGCCGCTCGTCTTGCAAAAAAAGATAGCGGGGCCATCCTTCTTGGGGAAGAACGAGAGAGACACAAAAATAGACGGACCACCAACAACAACCCGGTCTTGCCCCATCCTGTCGGCTTTTCGCCGGACGGGACACAAACATACCAAGAGCTGCCGCACTTGGCTCATTGAGATCGCTCGGTGACACACACCCCCTCCAAAGTAAACCACGCCAATCGCGCGTCTCACAACCAACCCAACCTGTTTCTGCATCTGTCGCATTCACTGCCCATCCCGTCTTTTTATCTCTTTTCACCGTACAAACCTGTTCGTTCATCATTGTCCTCGAGTTGCGTTGCGTGAACGAATATTTGGTGGTTTGTTTCTCTCTTCTTTGGGCGCTCGCGTTTCTCGCGTCTTGTCGGGAACGCATTCAACAAATTTGTTGACGCCAGATTGTGTTCATTTCTGTCGGGGCATCATTGCCGTTATAACTCGGGCTAAAATCGGGTGCCACGAGGGGTTTTCACGGCTTGCTTCTTTTGACGCGCTTGGCGCGCTCGCACACATACTCTTTTCTCATACACTCCCACACACCCACAAACGCAGGTGCCTATCTGGGCGTGGCTTTTCACAAAACGATGGCGAGTTCAATGCGCATCGAAAAGAGGAAGCCCAAGAAGGCGGCGGCGGCAGCTCCCAAAGCCAAGGTTGGTGGCGCGGCCGCAGCAGCAGCCGCGCTCTTTGCTCAGGGTGGCAAGGCCAAGAAGCAGGTGGCGGCCAACGGGAACGGCATCGTCGGTAAGGTGCAAAGGCCCGCCGCGCCGCCTAGGTATCCCGTCAAGGCCGAAGATGTCATGGACGATTCGAGCGAGGCGGGCGACAACGTGTACCTCGAGGACGACATCAAGCACGGCGCCGCCATGCATGACGACGGCCTGCTCGCTGAACTCGAGGAACGCGGGGACGCCGACAGCATCTGCGAGGATGTCATCGGCTCCAGCGTCGAGGATAGGTTCTTTCCAGATAGTAAGTCTTGTCGTTCGCGCCTCTCTTTCTGCTCTCTGCCTTCTGCTTGACATAGGAACTGCCAACTAACAGCAACAAACAACCAGTTCCTGGCTCCTGCACGCCCATGGAAGCCATGAGGCTCCGCCGATTGTTGCGCGAGGTCGGCCCGACCGAGTTCGTCAGCCAGACGGTCGAGTCGGGCGTGTACACGGCCAAGAAACTGTTGACGGCCTTCAGCGTGCGTCCGCCCGAGTTTCTTGAGGGCGCCATGGACGAGGACTACCTGCCTTTTCTAAGCCTAGCCGTGACGCGAGAGCTTCAGAAGCGCGCCAAGTTGTTCCAGTACAACACGGTCGACGACGCCGTGTCGCTGCTCAAGAAGTCCAAGAACATCATCGTCCTGACGGGAGCCGGCATTTCCACCTCGCTCGGCATCCCGGACTTCCGATCCAAGGACATCGGGCTGTACTCGATGCTGGGCGATCTCGGGCTGGACGACCCGCAGCAGGTGTTTGAGCTGAGCTTGTTCCACGAGGACCCGTCCATCTTCTACTCTGTCGCGCGCAAGGTGCTGCCCAACCACAACCGCTGCTCGCCCACGCACGCCTTCATCGCACTGCTGCAGCAGAAGGGCAAGCTGCTGACCAACTACACGCAAAACATCGACAACATCGAGGAGGTGGCCGGCATCGACCCGGAGCGACTGGTGCAGTGCCACGGCTCGTGGTCGACGGCCACGTGCACGCGCTGCGGCCACCGCGTGCCGGGCAAGACGCTCTTCCCCACCGTCGAGGCCGGCGGCATCCCGCGCTGCCTCAAGTGCGCGCCCGCCGCCAGGAGCCGGCCGCCGGGCTCCAAGGTCCGGCGCAAGCGGCGCACCGGTGGCGACGACGACGACGCCGACGGCAGCTACGGCCAGCGCACCACGGGCAGACGCGGCGGTGGTGGCGGGCGGGGAGACCGCGACAGCGCCTCGGACTCGGACCTGGAAGGCGGCGGCGTCATGAAGCCCGACATCACCTTCTTCGGCGAGCAGCTGCCCCGGCGGTTCGGCGAGCGGCTCTTCGGCCACGACCGCGACCGCGTCGACCTCGTCATCGTCATCGGCACCTCGCTCAAGGTCAAGCCCGTGTCGGAGCTCGTGCCCGTGCTGCCCGCGCACGTGCCGCAGATCTACATCAGCCGCGACGCCGTCAGCCACGCCCACTTCGACATCGACCTGCTCGGCGACTGCGACGTCGTCGTGGCCGAGCTGTGCCGCCGCGCCGGCTGGGACCTGGACCACGAGATGGTGCCGCCCGACGAGGAGGTCGACATCAGCCTCGAGGAGGGCTACTGGAGCCGACACCGCTTCCGCGCCGTCAAGAAGCCTGGACAGCAAATACCTGCTGTCCCGACTGTTCCGACCGTTCCGGCTGCTGCTGCTGCCGCTGCTGCGCCGCGGGGGACGACGCGTCGGACGCGTGCGGCTTGATTTTGCGTCGGGTATCTTTTTGTAGGTCTAACGGCGTTTTGTTTTGAAACCAGATTCTTCTGTGGTATATATTTTCGCCGTTGTACATTTATCAAATCGCGGTGCTTGGTGTTGCTTTCGGCTGCATTGTCGGGTAATTGCTTCTGGCTGGTTAATTTTTCTTTACTCTTCCTTTTTTTTTTTTTTTTTTTTTTCGTTTTCTTTCTTTTCGGATCCAACCGCTAGGTCGCTTCAAGAGTTGTTGTTTGTTCCATTGCACAGTTTTTTTTTTTTTTTTTTTTTTTTTTTTNTTTTTTTTTTTTTTTTTTTTTTTTTTTTTTGTTTTTTTTTTTTTTTTTTTTTTTTTTTTTTTTTTTTTTTTTTTTTTTTTACAATGTTCGTCTTGCTTGATCATGGGGTCGTCAGTATTTTCCTTATCGTTGTGCAAACATTATGGTTACGCGCTGTTTTTTTTCTTTCGTATTTCTCTACCTCTCGAGATACCTATGTTTCCCTACATCGTAACCTGAACTTTGAACTAGTTATGATGCTGTCTTTTGTGTGGTCGTTTCGTGGGACAATGTTGACATCATGTTGATATAAAGTTTGACTTGAAGGGATACACGCGAGTGAAAGAACCGCCTTGTATTCGCTGAAAAATAACTCGACTCCTCCCAGTTTTGCCGCCAGGACAGACCTAGACCTGCCTTGATACACCACCTAAAATAAAACAATACAAAAAAAAGAGAAATCCCGAAACCCTATACTAAACACACAGAGAAGATTTGTTTATGGGCTATTCCCCTATATGCAGACGCTCGCTCCCCGCTCTACAGCAAACTCTCAAACTTGTCTAACCCGGATTTTGCAGTCCCTTGTTGCGCCTGTGAAGGCTGTTGTTGTTGGCCCATCATGCCCATACCCATCCCCATGTTCATGTTCATGTTCATACCCATTCCCATTCCCATTCCCATTCCCATGCCCATCCCCCCGGGCTTGCTCATGCTATTAGCCATGGCGTTCATGCTGTTGTTGGCCGCCATGCCCATTCCCATGCCCATGCCCATCCCAGAGCTCGTGCCGGACGACGACAGCCCCATCCCGTACCTGGGCGCCGGCTGCGCCTGCGTCTGCGGCGCTGCAGGGGGCGGCGCGAGGCTGAAGCCTGATAGCCCCGATGCTGCCCCGCCGCCCCCAGTGCCGGCTGATGGCGGAGGCGGCAGGGAGAAGGATGTGGCTCTTTGCGGTTGCTGCTGCGGCATAACAGTCGGTCGCTGTTGGTTGAGTGACATGGAGGACATGGACGAGTTCAAGCTCGCGCCTCCTAGAGAGGACGACGCCGGCGGTGGAGAGATGGAGGTGGTGGACATTGAGGGCCCCCACGGGTTGGAAGACGCAGGGAGGGGTGCGGGTGCGGGTGGAGGGGCAAAGGCTGAAGATGGTCTTGCTGCTGTTGCTGCACTGCTTGCCGACGGCTGCAGCGGCTGCGAGAACTGCGAGCTGGATGGGGTGAGCGACTGGAAGCCGCCAAGGTCGGGCGTCACGGTCCTGAATCCGGGGTGTGCTTTGACGGCCCCGACGCTGCCGGGGGCTGTCGGCGTCGAGGCCGGCGCGGTCGACCATGAGAATGTCGGGGCGCTGGGCGCTGGGGCCGAGGGCTTCATGCCTGGGGACGTGACGTTGGAACCCGAGCCCGAGCCTTCGCCCCAGCTGTCCATTGGATTTGGCGCGGACGACGAGGGTTTACCCTTGACGAGGGACTCGAAATCGTCTTCGCCGCCGCCGTTGGTGGTGGCGTCGAACTGCGTGCCGGTGACGCCGCCGAAAGACATAAAGTCGTCGTTGGGGCCGGCCACAGCGGCGTTGGTGCTGCCCGACAGTTCCTGCAGCTTCTTAGTCTGCTCTTCCTCGACACGCTTGGAAAGCGACCTTATGAGCTCCATGAAACTCTGAAACTGCTTCAGGTCGAGCAGCGGACCGAGGCTCATGCTCCAGAGGATGGGCAGCAGCTCCATGGCGACAAAGTCGGCGTCGGCGACCTGACCAACTACGCGGAGCACATTGAGCGCTGCGATCATCACGGCCGGCTCCTTGGTCTTGATCACCTTGATCAGCGGCACAATCTTCTCCTGCATCGTGTACTTGTCCAGCGCGCTGGAGGACGAAGTTTTCTTCTTCTTGCCCTCGTTCAGCCCGTCAAGACCGTCGTCGGCGGCGGGGTCGTTGGACCCGCCGCATAGAATGACAAACGCCTGCAGACCCCTGACCTTGATGGCAAGGCTGTTCGTCCTGCTAAAGATGGTGGCAATGACGGGGAAGAGCTCGTTCTTTATGGTGCTGAAGTCCAGCACCGGCAGAACTACCGGCAACGACCGCAGCGCAGCATCAATCACCGAAGGCGTGGGGGACTCTAGTGCCGTTCCGATTATGGGCAGCATGTCTAGTGGGGTTAATGTCAGTTACCCAGTCTTGGTCGTACTTTCAGTGGCAGCAACAGGGGAGAATGTGATATCAGGCTTACCATCTTTGAATTCTTTGCCTCCGCAGTTGTTGGTGATGGCCGTCAGGTTCTCGAGCACAACCATCAGGCCGGCATCCCTGGCCGGGTCCTTCTCCTGCGCATTCTTGACGTTTGTTACAAACAGGTCCTTGAGCTGCGTCCGCACCTTGTCCCCAAAGGCCCGCCTGCCGGACGGCAAGAGCTCGATGATCTTGAAGACGTTCTGCAGGATCAACGAGACGAGATCCCTGTCCTTGAGCTCCTCCAGCAGGGCTGGGAGAAGCTTCTTTTCCATGACCGACTTGGGGAACGAGGGCAGGACCTTGTTGAGCCCGCGCATGAACTGAGCCTTCTCGTTGGGCGTCTTGGCCGGGAACGAGTCGAGGAAGCGGATGGTGGAGACGAGGACGTTGTCGAAGAACTCGCTGTTCTGGAACTCCTTGGCCGTCATGCGCTGGGCGGGCCGGCGCGTGATCAGGCGCGGCAGCACCTGGTGGGCCAGCTCCCTGGGCAGGGGCCGTGAGGAGAGGAAGTTGTTGTTGACCGACGGAGCCGTGGCCGAGGACGAGAAGATCCTCTTGTAGCTGGATATGCTCGCGCTGGTCTCGATGGGCGAGCGGTGCGGCGAGTTGTAGAGGGCGACGCAGAGGACGCCGAGCGAGAACATGTCGGCCGACGTGGTCAGGTTGCTGTCCATGACGAAGTCGGGCGAGGTGTAGTCGAGATTGATCTGGACGGAGCGTGGCAGGCGCGGGTCCGGGTTCAGGACCTCTTGCAGGCTGATGGGCTGGAATGACGTGGGCTTGGTGGAGCCGTCGGCCGGGCCGCAAAAGGCCAGGCCGCTGATCTTCCAGTCCGACTTGGCGTTGACGAGGATGGCGTCGGGCGTGAGGTTGCCGTGGATCAGGCCGGCGTTCTCGTGCAGGAACTCGAGGGCCTTGCTGATCTGCAGCAGGCCCTTCTGGATCTCGAGCTCGTCGATCTCGATCTCGCGGCGGCGGCGGGTGCCGTCGGCGTCCTCGGTGACGTAGCGGCTGGCGCGGCCGCCAGCGCGCTCGAGGTCGTCCTTGTCCTGCAGCAGGCTGGTCAGGGAGGCGGTCACGGCCTCGGTGACGAACTGCAGGCCGCCGCCGCGCGTGTCCTCGACCGGCTCGACCAGCTCCAGAACGCTGGGGTGGCGCAGGCGGGCCAGGGCCGAGGCCTCCTTGCGCAGGCGCTCGACCACCTCATCGGCGACGCGCTTGAAGGCCGCGGCGCCAGAGCGGCCCAGTGAGTTGCCATGGGAATCGAGCGACTTGCGCTCAAAGACGAAGACGGAGTAGGGCTTGCCGGTCGACTTCTTCTTGGCGTCGTAGATCTTCCACGGGCCTGCCGTCGACGTCGAGGTCTGGGAGATGGAGTAGTTTGCGGTGATGTTGGTCGACGAGATTGACTTTAGCGCATTGGAAAACATGGTTGGCGGCGGGCGAGCGAGACGCTCTTGAGCATGATGCTTGGGGCTGTGGCCGTGGCCTGTGATAGCCCGAGGGCCCTTATCCTCGTTGTCGGTGTCGTCGTCGTCGAGGGGCTACGATCGGGTATTGGTAGGAGGTCGAAGGCGCAGAGTGCTGCTAGTTCATGGATCATCAGCCCAGCGCCTCAGACAAGCCTCACGGGCTGGACGGGCAGAGAGGACACTTGTTGCCGTTGGAAGGCGCGCAGAGTTTATTTTAGGTGGGTGTTGGATGATAATCCAGCGCCCAGCCTGCTTACGTTGCAGGTACACGATGCAGAATTGGCGTCAACTGCTGCATGCAACCCCAAGCCGAGTCCAGCTCAGCCCACTACAATGGAGCCAGCGAGCCGAGCTGCAGCGTCACTGACGCCCGTGCAGCTGCCCGACAAAGCCGCCTCGACAGGGGCCTACAATTGGCAATCAGGGGTCTCGAAACGTCAATGACTAACACGCTGCAGGGCTCCGATCAAGCTCCGATGCGGCACCTTTTGGCCTTTCCGTTTAAAGCCCCGAAGGTAGCATTTTCAGCGTCAGGCACATATTCAGTCCTTGCCGTATCTTGCGAGCCAGGTCGAGATCGGTCCTTGACCCCTAATATAGCAATTCCCGTGTCTGTCCGGACCGGGCCGTCGCTCTTTTGAACGCTTCTCAGTCGTGCTCGCGTCTCATTGCGCCTTTCAGCAGCGCCTCTTTCACCATTTGACATCGCCAAGACACCAGACGCACAGCCCAGACAAAGATGATGCGACCTATGCTCCTGCGGTCTGCCTTCAGGGCAGCTGCGCCTGCCGCCCGGCTGCTCCCAAGGAGAAGCTATAGCATCACGCCCGCCGCTGCCTCGGTTGCGCAGCCCAAGGACATTGACATCTCGCAGCTCAAGATCACCAAGACCTCGACGCCTGGCGCTCTGTCGAAGCCCGAGACCCTTGTCTTTGGCAGGAAATTCACAGGTCCGTGGCTGTCGCTGTCCTCACCTCCCCTACCGTCTGCTAACTCCCAATGCATGTATCCAGACCACATGATCATGGTCGAGTGGGAGGCTACACAGGGCTGGATGGCCCCCCAGATCGTGCCGTACCAGAACCTGTCGCTGGACCCGGCCACCTGCGTCTTCCACTACGCCTTTGAGTGCTTCGAGGGCATGAAGGCCTACAAGGACAAGGCCGGCAACGTGCGCCTGTTCCGCCCGGACAAGAACATGGAGCGCTTCAACAAGTCGGCCGCCCGCATCGCCCTGCCCACCTTTGGCGGGTCCGCCCTGACGGAGCTGATAGCGCGGCTGGCCAAGCTCGACGCCCGCTTCATCCCCGACCGGCGCGGTTATTCGCTCTACCTTCGCCCCACCATGATCGGCACGCAAAAGACGCTCGGCGTGGGACCCCCCGGTTCCGCCCTGCTCTACGTCATCGCCAGCCCCGTCGGGCCATACTACCCGACGGGGTTCAAGGCCATCTCTCTCGAGGCCACCGACTACGCCGTGCGCGCCTGGCCCGGCGGCGTGGGAGACAAGAAACTCGGCGCAAACTATGCCCCTTGCATCGTGCCCCAGCGCGAAGCCATGAGCCGCGGCTTCCAGCAGAACCTGTGGCTGTTTGGCGAGGAAGAGTACGTCACTGAGGTCGGCACCATGAACATGTTTGTCGCCCTGCGCGACAAGGAGACGGGCCAGTCCGAGCTGGTCACTGCCCCGCTCGATGGTACCATCCTCGAGGGCGTCACGCGCGACTCGGTCCTCAGCCTGGCGCGCGAGCGCCTCGTGCCCGAGGGCTGGAAGATATCGGAGCGCAAGTACACGATGCGCGACCTGCACGAGGCTGCCAACGAGGGCAGGCTGCTCGAGGCCTTCGGCTCCGGCACTGCCGCCATCGTCAGTCCCGTCCGCTCCATCTCGTGGAAGGGCCAGGTTGTCAACTGTGGCTTGGCAGACCATGAGGAGTCGGGCGAGATCGCCTTGAGGATGAAGGGCTGGATGGAGGGGATCCAGTACGGTGACGAGGAGCACGAGTGGAGCTATGTCTGCTGAAACAAAAAAAAAAAAAAAGAAATAAAAGAAACAAAAAGAAAAGAAAAAGACAGTTCGGGATGTATGGCGGGGTGGTTGGCCACTACTGGTAGATCTGAAGTGATCTGCACCAACTTTGTCTGGTTGGAATAGTTAGCATGGTCCTTGTTGATATCAGCACGTGTGGCGAGATACCCGGAATCCAAATGTCTTGTTCTTTTTTTTTTTTTTTTCAAGCTTGGTGCAAATCGGCCATTTAGACAGGCGGCGGCGTTGGGAAGAGGGGAAGAAGATTTTGGATAGACCGATTTCGGCTTCGAGGGCCAATTGATGCGCGTAAATATGTCACGCATGAACCAGCGAGTGGGATGCAAACTTCACAAAATGAACGGCTCCAAGAGCGAGAGCTGATTTATGTCGACGGCGAGGGGGAAAAAAAGAGGAGGGACAAGCGACCAAAGGAAGTAAATAAGAATGCAGGAAGAGAAGACGAGAAAGAAATAAATAAGATATAGGTCTATCCCCTATTGTGTCGATCGATCGAATCCAGTCTTGAAACTCGAACTGGACAGCTTCATTCTAAACGACGAGATGAGGGGAAAATGCTTCGCATGCCGTCCGTAGCGTCCATCGGCCCCTCTCTCGTCTCGTTCACTCCCTGACACCAGGCTAACGCTTAGCGTTGCCAGCGAGGGGCCAAAACCACGAGCCGACCACGAGCCCGATCTAAGGCTTCTTCTCGGGGAACGGGTCATCCAAGATGCCCTCGGCCTCTAACCTCCGGCGAGCCTCCTCGAGGGCCCAAGTTTGTATGCTATTATAAAGAAAAGTAAATCAGGTCAGCAGGAGGGCCAGGGCTAGCGCAAAGGTGATGGATGTATGGTGAGAAAGAAAGAGAACGCACGAGGTGTCGGGCTTGTAGGCCATGGCAACGGTAAAGACGGCGAAGCTGCCGATGAAGCCGATCCACATGATGTTCTCCCAGCCCTCCTTCTGGTACTTCTCGCCCGGCTTGACACCGAACAGCCAGCCCGTGGGCGGGTCGTACTCGGGCCCGTGCGAGGCGCCGCGCCGCGCCGACGTCGAGAAGAGCGCCGTGGCCCGCCGGGGTGTCGCGGTCCGCATCTGCTGCTGCTGCAGGGCGCGGGTGGCGGCCCGGAGCGCGATGCTGGGTCTGAGATTGGGCATTGTTTGGGCCTTTTTCTGTTTCGTTCGTTTCCCCCTTTTTCCCTCGGTCCGGGTGGGTTTCCTTCTCGCTCGGGACCAATTGTCCGGGTTGTCGGCTACCAGGCTTTTGGGTCCCTTCGGTGTCGGCTGTTTGTTTGTTCGTCGGCCTCGCCCTCGCCTGCTCTGGTCGTCGTCGTAGTGTTGAGTTGGCTTCCCGCGCCGAAAGCAATTGGTAGAGTGGAGATTGGTCTGTCGTCGGCGCTGGTTCAGAGCGTGGAGCGAGGATATGATGTGGCGGTGGTGGTGAGCGAAATCCAAAGCTGAGGAGGCGGCATGATGGAGGAGTTGGCGAGTCACGCGCACTGTCACGTGGTCTGTATGACTGTTCCCCGTTTACCGATTGGAAGCAAACGTCATTGGAGAATCGGTTGGATTGCTTGGCGCAACTCAGCCATCGAACCCTTCCTGGACAGAGTTGTGGTATCAAGTACCATCTGGTATCTACCATCTATCAACAAAACACAGAATACCAATTTCCTGATCAATGCTCTAATACTGTCCATATCTAATATGCCAACGAGCCCGACACCGCAAATGCATGCCATACCCATATTCCATAAAAACCCAGATTACAAATCCAATCCTATCCCTGCCGTAACAGTCATATGCTGCGCTATGCTGTCTATATCTGAGGTGAGAGAGAAAGAGAGAGAGAGAGAAAAAAAAAGGTGTTGATCCAAGTCTAATAACCACCGGCCGGCATCATGTCGTTGAGTATGTCTCGGAGCAGAGGCTTGCCCTGCACGAGAGCCCTCTCCCCAATCTTGGCCTTCCTCGGCCCCCGCGCCCCGTTTTCCTTGCGGTTCGGAACGGCGGCGGCAGTAGCAGCAGCAGCAGCGGCGGCGGCGACGGCGATCGGTGAGACCTGCTGCCACTCGCCATCCCCCAACGAAATACGTTTCTTGGGCGTCCGCCTGGCCGGGGTCCTGGCCGTCGGCGAGCCAAAGGTGGTCGTGCCAGTCGCCGCGACGCCGGCGCCGTCGTCAAAAACGTGTGCCGAGAGCGCGTCGGCGGGGAGGTCGCAGACCCAGTCGCGGTCCTCCATGAGGCGGACGAAGCGGCTCAGCATCTCGTCGGCGCCGCAGCCCCGTAGCGTCTCGCGGCTGCCGACGACGAGGAGCTTGGTCTTGGCGCGCGTAAAGGCCACATTGATGCGCCGCCAGTCGCGCAGCAGCTCGCCGATGTTGCACGCCTCGTTGCTGCGCACCAAGCTGAGCACCACCACCTCCTTGTCACGGCCCTGGAACCGGTCCGCCGTGTGCATCTCCACCGCCGCCGCCTGGCCCGGCCGGCTGCTGCCGCGGTGCAGCTTGTGCTTGAGCAGCGCCAGCTGCGACCGGTAGTGCGTCATGATGCCGATCTCGGACGCCGCCACCCCGACCGTCATGAGCGCCTCCACCAGCTGCACCACCAGCTGCGCCTCCACCGGGTTCACGATCCGGTTGCCCTTGGCCTCCTCGCGGTTGCCGGGCAGCGCGTCCGTGTTGACAAACGCCACCCGCGTCTCCGGGTCCAGCAGGTGCCCCAGCCAGCACCCCGTGCCTCCTGTGCAGAAGGACTTGGGCACCGCGGCTGCTGGCTGCGACTTGGACAGGGCGAGGAAGGACGACGCGTCGTAGTGGTGGCGCGTCAGCGCCGTGGGGTCGGGCACGTGGAGCTTGTGGAAGCGGAGCTCCTCGGTGCCGCACTTGAGGTGCCCCTTGTAGATCAGAGTGTTGCTCAGGCCCATGATGTCCTCGCACATGCGGTATTGGTGCTCGAGGTTAACCACCGAGTCTGGGTGCGTATCGGACAGCAGCTTGAAGAGGCTGACGTCCAGACCTCCAAGACGGGCCTCCTCGTTTTGGACAAGCGGTGGTAGCTGGTTGTGGTCTCCGACGAGCACAAACGTGCGCGCCATCCGGATCGGGCCCAGACACACGGGCAGCGTGATCTGCGACGCCTCGTCGACGATGCAGTAGTCGAACGTGCGCTCGTTGAATACGGCGTGGTTGACGCCGAGGCACGTCGTCGCAACCACGGGCGAGTCGTGCCATGCGCTGCGGATCTCCTCAAACGACTTCTTCGGCTGTGCTGCGAGCGTGGCAAACTCCTGTACCTCGGGGTGGACTT
Organism: Magnaporthiopsis rhizophila; assembly: GCA_003049465.1. Lineage (NCBI taxonomy): Eukaryota > Fungi > Ascomycota > Sordariomycetes > Magnaporthales > Magnaporthaceae > Magnaporthiopsis > Magnaporthiopsis rhizophila. Next base: position 460,674 of record PYSS01000005.1, on the reverse strand, counting down.
TTGCAGGAGCTCCGAGTCGCAAGATCTGCATGTTGTCCTTCTTGAGCTTGAGCAAGATGTTGTCGACTGCGCTGTGCGTGTACGAGGCAAGCAGTACGCTCTTGCCCTGGCGGTTGAGGGCGCGGATGATGTGCGCGATGGTCGTTGTCTTGCCCGTGCCGGGCATTCCAAGAACCAGCGCATAGTCTTTGGCGCTCATGACCTTCTCGATGGCCTTTTGCTGGTCGATGTTGAGACTCTCCTTGCCCGTGATCTCGTACTGAGTTGGCACCGACTTGAACGTCGGTGGCTCCAGATCCACGACGAGCCGTCGAATCTCCCGAGAGCCAAACAGGCCGTTCGACATGACGTGCACAAGGTTGTTCCGCACCGTCGCCATGCCATTGCTGAACTCGTCCTTGTCCAGCCGGTACCGGACCGACGACGTCGCGCCCTGCGACCGCTGGGAACCTGCGGTGCCGGCGGGTCCAACCTCCATGATACTAGCAAAGACTTGGTTGTTGACCTCGTCGAAGCCCGGCTGGCGGATCCTCGAGTTGTGGAGCCGCCTGTCGACGGCAACGGTGATCCTCCGCCTCCTGACTGCGGTGACGAATCCAAGGGCCAGCGCAAAGTGGCCCTGCTCGTCCGAAACGACAATGGGCTCGCCGACGGCAAGCTGGGATTCCAGAAACGAAAAGGTAGGGCCGGCGTTGTCCTTGACAAAGGTGTACTGGAACCGGTTGATCTTGGGAGTGTCCTTGTCCTCGACCGCCGACCCTTCCTCGATGACGACGTTGCCAAAGCACCGGCCGAGCTTTTCGCGCTCGCTGCTGAGCATGGTCCACAGCTCTCGGCGGAGCTTCTGGCTCTCCTTCTCCTCCTTGGTGAGCAGGTCCTCCCATTTGAGGAAGAATTCCTTGTGTGTCGGCGTGAGGTGCTTGACCACCTCGTCGAACTTGGCCTGCATCCCACTCGTCTCGCCGTCGCCGTCGTCGGCAAGCTTGTGGTAGATGAAGCACGAAGTCTGGGCGTAGCACTTGCCGCACATGTTCTTAGCCTTCTTCATGGGCGGCAGCTGCACGCTCCGCTCGCGGGCGTAGCAGGCCAGCTGGTTGCGCTGCATGATCATGTGCCGCAGCTCATGGCGGACCGCAGGTATGCGCATCGTCTGCGACGTCTCCATGTAGTACAGCACGCCGTACACAATCTCAATGTCGTAGCGGTCGGAGAGCAGAAGGTTGTAGAGCGCCGTCTGCGCCTGGTGATTGGAGTTGACGTTCTTGCCCGTCTTCACCTCGAACGGCACCGTCAACGTGCGGCGGTCGTTGCCATCTCGCATCGTCACCTGCACCGTGGCGTCGATGTTGCCTTTCAGCCCGTACATGGGAGACCACACGTGCTCCTCGACGTCCAGGAGCTTGCTGACGCACATGTTTGCCTTGTCGCCGTGGCGGCCCTGGACGATCGCGTCCGATCGGGGAAACGCCGATACAAAGGCTTCGGCCCACTGTCTCATCTCCTTCATCTTGGACAGCAGATGCTCCCGCGCGCTGGCGAGGCTGGCTTTGATGGTATACAAGTCCTCCACGTGGCGCTCAATGTTCTTGTCCACAACGGCAGCCAGGAACTGGGAATCCCACTTGTTGGCCACCAGCGCCTCCTGGAAGATTTCGTGGAGCATTGTGCCGTAAACCATGGGCGCGGATGCCTCGCCCGTAGCCTTGACTCTGTCCTGCAAGACGGCGCGGCGGATACATCCGAAGGAGTCTGCCACGACCGTGGCCGAGATCAGCTGGTCGGGGTGGAGGATGAGCATGTTGTGAGAGTTGTCGACCACACACATGCCCGACTCCTCAAAGTCTCCGATCACATGGACATAGGACTTGACCGTTGCCGGAGTCTCCAGCCAGTCCTCCCGGAGGTGGACGGTCTGGATATTTTTCGTTCTCTCCGCTTGAACAATGAGTATCTGTGGGTTCAGGAGTTAGCCAGCTGACGGTTCAAAGGAAGTTGTGTCCCCGGCATCGCCGTTCAAGACTTTGTTTCGTGCAACGTACCCTTTCCGGCTTCTCTCGTTCGTTATTATCGATGTGCGATGCGTCGAATACATTTGTCACCAGATATCGTTGAATGGCTCTGGGCTTCTGGCTGGGCTGGGGAAAAAATGGCTTTAGCAAGGGTACTTCTACAGCAACAGCTACGTACGGGAACGTACATTTGCAAATGCCAAGGACGATGCGGTTCCTGCCGCTCTGGCTTTTGTTGCTGCCGTTGTTGTCGCTGCCGCTGGCTGCCTTGCCGACTGCGTGGCAGCCAGCTCTACAGCATCAAAATCGAAGTCGCCATCAAAATCATCCCCGTATGCATCCTCGCCGTTCTCATCAGCCACACCACCACCACCACCACCACTACCATGCCCGCCACTGGTGCGGTTGTTTTTAACCCCGGCGTGCGATGTCCTTTGCGCATTCATATTCGTAGTCTGGATTGGCCGCGGCCCGCCATGTATGGATGGGTTTTGTGGCGGGTACTGCGATGGTGGCCTCGACTCTATCCGGGTCATCAGGGTCTCTGCCGCGTTGAAAAGATCGTCGTCCAGATCGTCAAAGTCGTCGTCGTCGCCGAAACCGGCCGAGACATCCAAGCTTTGCTTCGGCCCCTGGATCGCTGGAGGTACCGGTTCAAAGCGGGGTGCGGGTTCAGGGGGTGGCATGGTTGCTTGCGCGCTGCCCAGAGTCGCGTCCAGCTCCAGTAGAGTATCGTCGTCGAAATCATCGTCTCCATAGTCTGAAGACTGGTCGGCCGCCTTTCTGACATCCTCGTCCCCGAGGGCGGTATCACTCGAGCTCGACGGCTGGTTCGCGGGCAGCTTGAAGATGGGCACATCGGCGCCCTCGGTCGGCTGTTGCCTCATCGGAGACGCGCGACGCTTCTGAGGCGAGGGTGACCGCTGCATCATCTCGCGGTGCTGGCTGGCGTTGGACTTCTCAAGCTCCCCGGTGACGGTCTCAAGCAGGTCCGAGACCAAGGACGACTTGGAGTCTGGGTAGGCCGCGTGCCTGAGACGGCTCGTCGGGGAATCCACAGTCGAGTTGCCGATCCTGCGGCGTTTGGGCCAGTGGTTACCGCAGCTTGCAGCCCTGCGAAGGCTGCTATCGGACAGCGCTGCGGTGGCCCCTTTGGTTGGGCGAGGAGACGATGCAACAAAAAGGTGAGCGAGGGCCGGGTCGGCAGCACCGAGGGGTGTATCCTTGGACGTCCTGCACGTGGAAAACCTATCCCAGAGGTCAATAGCCGGGTCTGCGTGAGGCGACCTCAGTGCACCGGTCAACTTCCTAACGTTGACCACGGGAGCTTCGAAGTTCGCGTTTGCTGGCGAGGAGACGGGCGAGGAGCTCCTTGCGCGCTTTGTGCCTTTTCGGGGCAGCAAAGGGGACTTGAAGGAGTCTTCCGGGTCGTAGGGCTTATCCCACAGCAGTTTGTCGCTCGGCGATATCTCGTCCTGCTCCTCCACCTGGGTAGCCTCGCCCATGCGGACGAGGTCCTGCCAGGCCAGCTTCGCCACCGGTGTGGTTGCTACCTCGGGTGCCAGTGATGTGAGGATCTGTGGCTGCGCCTTTCCACTGGAACCTGTCGAGCCCGCCTGATGATTCTCCTTGTTCGACCCGTCTTCGGTGGTGGTGACGGCCCCGCCGCCCGGGGCCTCGCGTTTCGTTGCCGGAAGTCCAGACTCGGCCGTCGACCTGACATCTAGCCCGTCGAATCGAAATTTGGTCAACTTGGTCTTGGTCGCTGTGGAGACGGGAGGCAGCGGCCTCGAGGACTGTCGGGCAGCGGCCGGGTGGCTTTCAGAGCGTCGCCATTGTTGTTTACGCTGCGTTCGGTGTCAGAGGGGATGGACATATATGGGTCACGAGAACACACACACTGCAGAGGATCTTACCGTGTGTGGCTTCAGGGCGCTCTGGTCGGACAATGTTTTTTGCAAAGGCATTGTCCCTCTTTGGAGGGCACAAAACAGGGGTAGCTGAGATATAAAAACAAGAAGCTAGAGAGGTAGGAAGCAAGTGTTGCTAGACATCAGATCAAAATCGGCGTGCTGTGTTTGGTCCATTGAACATCCATCCGTCTGTGCAAATCCAGTCGTTATCCACAGAAAACGAACAGGACAGACAGATAGGGGAGTTGTCGATCTTGGCCCCCGCCTCGAGAGATGCACTTTAGCACCTTGACGCGTTTTCCTCGACATAATAACGCGACGCGTTGCTTCGAGAAGCTCGGGACACCCTTTTTGAGTCAGCACAGTTTGTTCTATTGGCGTACTGTGAATGCCAAGCCGAAACGGCCCAAGCTCCCGCCCGCTAACCTTGCCCCACTTGGAGACCCTTCCTTGCATCATAACTGCAAGCATCAAAATCGGGTGTTGACTACCCCGAGCTATTTCTGTAACATCTCGACTCGTCATCCCAGTTCTAACTTCAGAGCTTGCAGCCCAGGCCTTACCGCCTCCATATCACCTCTGGTTGGCAGAAACACCACTACCCGCACTGAGCTAGCCCCATCGGCTCGCCCGGGATGCAGCCCCCTCAGATCCCGCCGAGCGACCCGGACTACGTTCGGGCGACCGTCGCCCTGGTGGACTGGGACCAGGCCTCGGTGCCCTGGGCCCTGAGCCCGCTCGGGCGCGCCCACGCCCGGCGTGCGTACCAGAACGCGCCGCGCATGGCGGCCCTAAACGCCGGCCGGGAGCTGACGTCGACCGAAGTCGAGGCCTTCATGGAGCTCTCGTTCAACATGCTGAGCGCCCAGAACGTCGCGGGCACCGTGTGCACCGCCCTGCCCGCCTACTACTTCTGGCGCCGCGGCATGGCCCGCTTCTCCTTCCCGTTCTGGCGACCCGAGGGGGGCGGGGCCGCCCGCATCGACCCGGACACGCTGCGCCTCCCGCTGCAGCCGCGGCCGATGCTCACGGGCGTGCGGGCCCGCGCCGCCTGGCACGGCCTCCGCTTCGTCGCCTACTGGATCACCGCCGCGCTCATGGCCGGAGGGGCCGCCAGCGCCGTCGCCGCGGGCGTCGTGGCCAGCCGCGGCAACACGGACCCTAGGCTAGAGCAGTGGAGGGCAGACTGCCTAGCGCGCGCGTCATCGTCCAGGCAGCAGCAGCAGCAGCAGCAGCAGCCGATGCTGCCCCTCGGGTTCCCGCGCCCTTCTCCTGCCCCCTTTCCCCGCCAGCAGCAGCAGCAGCAGCAGCAGCAGCAGCCCAGCTATGGTGACGGTGGTGGTGGCGATGACGGCAGCCCCTGGAGGTCCGACGACGACGGCGCGCCACCACAAAGTCCGGCGCCGCGCCCCGCACAGCCGCCGCCCCGACGGGACAGCGACAACCTTGACGACCCGTTCGACGACGGATCGCCAGTCGCGCCGTCATACCGCGGGCCTTCCTCGGCCGGCCCGGACACGGGCGGGTCAGCCTGGGACAGGCTCAGGCGAGAATCCGCCAACCGTGCAGCCAGCCAGGGGAACCAGCAGGCTTCGACGTCCTGGGACGCGAAGAGGGCCAGTGCGGCGTCAAGCGGCGGCGGCGGCGGCAACGACGAGTCCTGGTCATACTCAAATCCAGGCGGATCCGAGGTAGATACGGATCGGGAAAGGGCCCAGAAGGAATTCGACGAGATGCTAGAGCGCGAGAGGCGCAGCCAGTCTGGTGGCCGGAGCTGACGCACGCGAGCAGTCGCAACAGAATACCTACCAACGTACCTAGGTACTAGGTACCCATGTATCATTACTACTTTCCTCTCGGAGTCCATACCTACAGCCTTCATAATACGATTGTGTGAGTCAAACGGCTCATGCACATTCACGGCTTAACCCAAAACGTATATAATTCTCCAGCCTTCCGGTAGAAGATATAAAAAGGGTCTCGATTAGGAATAGGGACGTATTTAACCACTCGTTTTAATCAACAAACAAGAAAGATGGGGATAGATGCCCAAAATAAAAGAATCGCCCAGCGAAATTTCCCAACCATCCACATCATTCTTCTGTGCCGTCCTGGTGTGAGGGGGTGTTNTTCTAGAAGATCCATAATCATCCTCCCGGCCGGTCCTTGACCGGTGCCAGCGGCGTGCCGGCCGCGTGGCGGCGACCAGAGTCAGCTGTGATAAAAAAAAAAAAAAAAAAAAAAAAAAAAAAAAAAAAAAAAAAAAAAAAACCCACACCATCTGGACAATGATGCAATCATATAACGCCATCCATCGCAATCGATATTGCGTGCCCGCTTCCCCATCGTGCAAGAAAACATACCTACAGGACAACAGACATCAGTCCTCGCCAACCCTTTCCCTCTCTTTCCCTCTCGTAAATCTCTCGCCTCTTCTATTATGAGAAGAAACCCCGTTTCTTGTTGTTTAGGCTAACTCCGACGGGGACACTCCAGATCGCGGCCTTTGAGCGGTAGGTACGCTAATCGTCGAAAACGCAGCAAAAGCGGGCTCGTAAAGCCCTCTTTTTCCGTTGACGGCTCGCCATATCCGTGACCATAGGTAGCCTCCTGTCACGGACTGGAATGCAAGATGGCGACGGAACCAGACGACCGAAGACGACGACGAGTGAGGCGTCAAAGTGACGCATCACCCGGCTAAGCCCTCCTCACTTCGCCATGGAAGCCATTCCAGATGTCGGGAACATGCCGTACATGCTCTCGTCGTCACTGCTCTCGTCGCCGTCCTCGTCACCGTCGGGGTCCATATCGCCGTCCCCGTCCGCGTCTCCGCTCTGGCTGCCGCCGGGGCTGTGCATCCCGCTCGCGTCGGCGCTCCTCATGTCGGGAAAGGCACCAAACGCCGAGCTCCCCGCGCCCAGGCCCAGACCCATGCCCATACCCAGGCCCGTGTCCATCATCATCCTCGAGCCCCCGACCGAGGAGCCCGAGGCTGCGGGGACGCCTCCTGGTGGGCCCCTCCCGCTGACGCCGGTGCCCAGGGCCAGCAGGCTCTGGCACCGGACGCCATCCATGTCCGCGACCGACCCGCTCCTGCTGAGAGACGGCTTCTCGGGCAGCTTTTTGAGCAGGCCCGTGCTGATGTCCAACATCCCCATGGCGAACTCGGTCAGCCCCTTGCCCTCGCCCGGCTTGGAGCTCACCGACAGCGTCCAGCGGTACTCGCCCAGCCGCCGCCTGTACCAGTCCGCCTCCTCGCGCCCGGGCGACGTGGCCCACAGGAGCGACCCGAACGTGCCGATGAGGGCAAAGTTGGTCTTGGACGCAAAGTACCAAAAGGCCCGCAGGTGACTGGGCGTCAGCCGGTTGACAAAGTCCATGGCCGAGATGAGCCGCGCCTTGGCCGCGTTGCGGCAGATGTGCTGCACGTACGGGTCCCCGGCTCCCGGCTCCGCCACCATGGGCCCGGAGCCGACGGGCATCGCCCCTGCCGCCAGCGCCGCCATCTCTTCGGTGGCCGCCAGAGATCTTATTATACGCCGGTGGAGCGTTATCTCGGTCGCGAAGTAGGCAAGATGCAGGGAGCCTACGCTCGTGAGCCGCCCTGCGTTGCCGCCGCCGACCCCCGCAGACAGCGAAGCCAGCGACGCTGAAGAGGCGCTACCACCACCACTTTGGTCCATGCGAACCGCGGCCGGCAGGGCGCCGTGCCACTCCTTGAGCTTGATCTGAATGGGCTTGGCCAGCGAGAGCACTAGGTGTGTGCCCTGTATGCCCGCGTTGGTCACGTTCTGCATCGCCTGAAGCGAGTAAAACGTCTCGAGCGTCTCGGCCAGGATCTGCGACAGCTGCACCATCTCGACGAAGACGATGCGCCCGCGCTCCATCTCGGCCTGGTCGTCGGCATCGCCTTCGTCCCCCGACTCACCCTCGGGAAAGTCGTTGGGTGTCAGCTGCGGCACCGCCCAGTTAGCCGTGAAGATGTGCGACGGCCGGCCGTGGACTAGAGCGCCCCACTTGTCCTGCATGTACAACGCCCAAGCGAGCCTCTTGCGCAGGCCCTTCTCCCACACGGGTATCTTCCAGCTTGACGCGTCCAGGTGCAAGCCGAGCTCTTGTGCGATGGCCACGAGCTGTGCCGTCGGTGCCCACTGGTCGCCCTCGGGCCGTTGTGACAGAAGCAGCCCTGCCTGCACCGTCGACAGTTTGGGCCTGTACATAGCGTCGGCCAGCGTCACACGCACCAGCCGCTCCAGCTCGCGTACGTTGGGCCGGGGCAGTGGCGCCAGCTCCTCGTCATGATCCCACCAGTTGATAGCCAGGATGTACATGGCGGCCAGTAAGGGCGGCGAAATCTCGTGGCAGTCTCGCTCATACTTCTCGTAAACGACCGTCTTTTGAAGGATGGGGAAGCTCGGGTGTACAACGCGGAAGTATAGGTCGATCAGACGCCGGCCGTGTGGCGCCACCAGCCTCTCGATCTCGTCAACATCCTCGGTCTGGTGTTCATGACCGGGCGTGTTCTGGTCGGGGAGTAGCAGGAAGGTGTCGTTCTCGCTGACCTTGCGCAGTGTGCCCCTGGCCAGCAGGCTTTCGTCGTGCGGGTCGAACGGCGAGAGGTTGATGAGCGATGGTTCGAAGTCGGTCGTCGGCCCGATGTACTGGCTGTAGCGATCCTTCTGGAGGCCTAGGCTCCGTTTCAGCAAGGTCGGGCCACCAAAATTGGCCATCTCCTCTATCAGCGAGCTGCTGGCAGCGGTGCTGGAGAGGCTGGCCTGATGTTGCCGTCGTCGTCTCCGGTTATCAGACTGTCCTGGAGAACTGCGTGTGGGGGCGGCCAATCAGCTTCGAGAACACTCCACAAAAAGACACCAAGCAGAGCGTAGAGATCATAATGGAGCCCCGACAGAAGATGCTCTTATCCTGAATCCCTTTACTTCACCTGAAGCGGTGCTAGCAGCCCGGGAGTTGTTCAGGTGTACCAAAAGTAAAGGACTGGAGAAAATAGAAGAGGGCGGGGGTAAAAGTGCAGGCCAGAAAGAGTAAGGTGTCAAGCTATGAACGGCTTCTTGGGAGGTCAGACTGAGCGGTAGAACACCGGAACAGCCGACGCCACAGACGCAGGAGCACCACACCTTGCTCCCGCGGGCAAAATGAAGGTGGCATGCCGGACAGCAACACAAAGCCCAGGATCTGCACCCAAGCCACCAGCGGCAGAAAAGGCTAGGCACAAGAGACCAACTATGCACCGTGCCGATCCAAGTGTAAGGATTGGGGGTGGTACCAAAATGGCTTCCACGATCAAGACGGTGGGCACGCTCACGCACCAACGGGCTACTGGACGGGGGAGGACGATAGGGAGCGCTAGGTCCGAGCCTGTGCTCTTACCTTCTTTTACTGTGGCTGACTTCGAGGTCACCTTTCAGTTTGCGCTTGCGCGGCTGCGGACTTTCGGTGAGTGAGCAGCCGACGTGATTGGCCTGACATGATATGCAGCTGCTATCGTCGTCGTCTTCGCTCATGATGCACTTGATGCGGCGGCGCAAGCATGCTTCACAGGGCATAGCTGGCTGCAGGCTGAGTGGTGAATCCGAGCCGGGGGATGTCAGGCCGCTCATGCTGTGCGGGTAGGCGTCGAGGATGGTGCTTCCTTGGCGACTGGGGGGCTGTCGTGAGGGCTTGGGGGCAATGGGGATGGGAGCCGTCCTTGCGACGGCGATAGGCGTGGACATGATGTCAGTGAAGATCGTGGCAGCAAGGAGGGTGAGCCAAGTGCCGTCCGCCGGCGCCCGTGGTGGGCGTGGTAGGCTCTGCTAAGGCGGGCAGAGGATGTACGGTGTTCCAGTGATAAGTGGGATGGGGGTCACCGAGCCTAGAGCAAGAGATTCGTAACCTAGGCGAAACAGGGGTACGAAAGGTACACCTGAGCCGACAGTCTAGATTGCGGAGGCACAAGTGGTGCGTGACCGTTACTGCACCAGCAAAACCGTTACGTTTGGATGGTGTCAGCCCAGGCGAGAGCAGGCAGGAATTAGCCAAAGGATGCCAGAGCCAGAGTGGCAGGAGAAGATCTCCCAACAAGTTTGCCGATACTGTCGGACCCGTGGGATCCCACGCGTCGCGGCAACGAACAGGCCAAGTTGAGCAGGCCTGGGAAGGGTGCCGTCCGAGCGGATGGATGCGGGGACAGTTGACCGATAGTGAGCGCTCCAAGGATTTGACGGGAGCGATGTTCACGTAAGGTTGACAGCCGGCCGGTACGTCCTCGGCTCTTGGTGAAGGGCCAGGTTTTGCTGCCTGAGAAGGTATTTCGTATGTATTTCGGTGTCCAATGGTCGAGCCCGACCCCAGGTGATAAGCTCTACGTCGAGATAAGGTCAGACAAGGGCAGGCGGACGGACCGGCCCAGGAGCAAAGGGGCGTGTGGACGACAAGTCGCGGGGGTGTCCGTACGACGTTATCATTTCTGGGACAGACCTACGTAGTAAAATGGCCAACGCAGATAGCAGTGAGCTTTGTATTTCCGATACACTCCACGGTATTGGTTGAGCCTCGATGGCGCACCCGGATGCTTATCTTGACCCGTGGCAGCCAGGTCGGCTCTGCTTCGACCACGTCTGGGGAAGTGTCGGCAGGATGACTGGTGGCACAGAAGGCTGGGACTCCCAGTTGGAACAAACTGAAGTGATAACAATGCTGATGATGGCGGTGGACTCAAAGCCAGAAGCGACAAGGGGCTATCTGAAAAGCGGATTGCTGGCCTTTCTAGGTTGTCGGGAGTTTCCTTATCTATGTGATGATGGAGACAAGAATGAGATAATCCTGACTTGTCAACGTCATTGGGGGGCCACGAGTTGTTGCGAGGGTCTCAGTCTTGGTCTCGTTTTGCTGCCTTTGATGGTGCTTGCTCTCCTTGTCCGGTGCACTCGTTCAGCAACTTAGGTACGAAGGTCCTATTTAAAAGCGAAGAAAGTTCCGTATAAAAGCAGGCAGGGAACCGGTGTCGAGCAGACCGCAAGGCTTATGCCTCGACCGCCATATAACATGTGGAGGGAAACGGCGTGCTGTTACGTAGGCTGTGTGTGTGGGGTTTGCACGAGGGAACAAGGGCGGCCAGATTTGGGACGTGGCGTCTGATGTTGCTTCTTTGTCTGTGCGTGTGTGTGTGTGTGTGTGTGTGTGTTTTTTTTTTTTTTTTCCCTTGTGTCCCCTGTTTCTGCGTTTCTTTTTTTGGACTGGGTCGGTCTGGTTCGTTGAGGTGTGTTGGAGGTTGGGTGGAGGCAAGGACAGAGATAAGCACAGCCTGGGGGGTTGGGCGAGATGAAATCGAAGTCACCAGCCAGCACACCTTGGTATCTGGGTACATCCAGTGTAGGTAGGTACCTACCGACCTGGGGAACTTTGCGGTAAGGAGCGCCTGCTATCTCTGCACCTCCTGCAGAAGGCCAGCAAACAAAGCCGAGAAGAGAAAAGGCTCATCCGGGGGTAAAAAGTAAAAGTAAGAATGAGATAATAATAATAATGATAAAAAAAAAGTATAAAAAAAAATATAAAAAAATAAAAAAGAGACGAGGAAAACCGGGACGCCAGAGTTGGAGTCCGGAAGTCAAAACGAGAAGGAACAGGGGGAAAGATGGACATGGGAGAACAAATGCCAGCAAGGAGAACCTCGGTATCCCTACACAGTACTTCGAGGTACCTACCTGCTCCGGCTGCCTCGGCGAACCTGCCTAGAGGTAACTACTCGGGTCCTCTATAGAGATGCGGTTAATGACATGGATCAAGGAGGCTTTGGCCGGCGGATGAAGCCTCTCTTGCTAGGGCCAAGGACAAAAAACAGGCCGGGCAAGGCCTGGCAGACCCTGGGCGCAGCAAACGAGGGGGAGAGACGCATCGCACGCGACTGCAACTGGGCGATGATAAGGTGGCTCGTGCTGGGGCGGCTGGGGACCTTCTTATCAGCAGATTTTTGTGTGTGTTGAACAACAGAATCACATAATGAGAAACAGTCCTTGCTCCATGGCGCCGCTTTGGGCAGACAGGGCTGGGCTGGAACGCTTGCTGTGGTGCCGCAAGAACAAGAACAAGAAGCAAGCGAAGGCACAAGGCGGTCGGCGATTGGGTGGGCAGGGGAATGCATGTGGTAATCCTGCCGTCGGCTTTCTGTGCTGCGTGCGACAAAAGGTTAGGTACCGTCGCATGCAGGACGGAGTCCCCGCTGAGATTTTGCCAGATCTTTCGGTCGATTTTACTTGGACGAGGCACCGCATGCCAGGCACTGTGGAGAAGGCTCAAATTCCTCGTGGGGCAGTGGCTCTGGGCGCGCAGGCAAGCACTGCAAGCCAGTCCATGTCGTGTCTGCACGGCTGCTCCGAAATGGCGAGCCATTACCAAATAGAAAAGGACCCCTAGTCGGCTTCCCGCCTCAGGGCAATACATTTAACGTAATGGCGCGCGACCGAAGCCGAGCCGATTGTGGAAGATCTGTCTCGCCGTTTGTCCTAGCGCGGGGCTCCTTTCAGGAGAGCAAACCACCCAGCAAAAAGAACGACGGTCCTAGAAAGGCACCTACCTGCTCAGCTTCCAAGTACCTGCGAGTACATTCGATATCTGCTTATTTCCCCGGTCGGGTCACACGACAACGTCCGGCAGCCCTCACGGCGATCACCTAGCGCGAGATCACCCGAGCCTTGGGAAGCGACCGAAGCGAGTCCCGTCATCTGGCGGGCGGGCGGGCTGGCTGGCCGCCCTCCCTCCACCTTCCACGCGGATCAGCACGCATATGCGGGCAAGGCGTCGCGCCAGACAATGCCGCCGATAACACTGTGCTGGTGAAGGACCATGGCATAGCCCCAGCCAGTCAGACCACTGGGAAGTATCGAGCCAATTGGATGTCGCACAATAACCTGGCCGTAATCCGTTCCAGTGCGTGTTACCCGCAGGGACCCCCACATTGCTCTCGCATGTGAGGGTTGGAAAGTGGGGTGAGGGGCATCCACGATGGACCAAGATGGGTGGAACGAACGACTGGAGGAGCCCACGTGATGACGGCCCTGAATTGGTGGCCCTGTGATGGCCGGGCGGGTTTTAAGACACACCAAAGCGATGTCGTCATTCCGAAATAGAGGTACATGTGAGGTGAGGGCGACCTTGGGTATCAAGCACCGAGCCTCACCGCAAACGGTGCCACATGCATCCCCAGCGCGGGCCGGCCAAAAGTATTTGATCAAGCTCATGGATGTCAGGAAATTCGACCGCGTACACCCCACAAACCGCAAGGACATTCCCTATACTATCTCACGGAAGCCGCCTGTCGCTCGACTCAGCGGCTCCTTGTTCGAACCGGCGCGAGCCGCGGCGCCGGCTGCTGACCTGCTCATTCCATATTGATTGGTCGCCACACCATGCAGACCTCACGGTAGTCCTCGATCTGCTCCGTCGAGCCTCTCTTTGGGATCTCCATGCCAAAACCGCCCAGGGTGACGAACCCTAGGCGCTTGTACAGCCCTACCGCCACTGCGGTGCTCTCAAGGTAAACCGGACGCATGCCGTCTGCCTGCGCCGCTGCCATCACGGCACGCGTGAGCGCCTCCCCAGCGCCCATGCGCTGAAACTCGGGGTCGGTACAGACGAAGTTCAGGTCTGCTTCTTTCGTGTGCTTCGGTACGACCGGGTCGGCCACCGTCGGTAGATCACCTAGTCAACATGTGGTTCCATCAACCCGTTTCTTGTCTGCTTGGCGCCGGCGTTGATCGGGAATGTACGGGGATTCGGCTGGGGGATTGGGCACGGATTGGGAAAACCGGGGGACTGGGGTTAAAGGAGATGGTACCCCGCGGATATGGTTTATGACACTGAGTCGAGCACATGGCAGGCGAGCAGGGGTTGAAGAGCCCAAAAGGGATATAGGCAACGGGAACGCTGAAGCCGCAAGGCAGGGACAAGAAAAAGGGCCGAAAGACGTCTTCACCGCTTTCAAACTCACGGTAATATTTTTCCCCATTGAGCAACTCTACGGCAGCGCTGGCGGACAGCGCCGCGTACTTCTCCAGGTACTGCTTCTGGCAGCCTTCCAAGTTGGTGATGTCACCGCTCTCGAGCTTCTCCTCCTCGACCACATCCTCCTCATCGGCCGGTACGTCCCAGGTGGCGAAGCTTGCGATCTGGCGCGAGGGCAAGTGCCGGGCGACCAGCACCCGAGACCGCGCTGGGCTCCGAGGCGTTATGATGGACGCATAGTGCTCCGCCAGGAAGGCCTCGAGACGGCGGATGCTCTCGCTGGTGGGAAACTGCGCGTGCAGCAGCGGGTTTGCCTCCATCGCCCGAACGTGGATCTCGGCCATACGGCCGCAGTCATTGGCCGTGGGAGTAGACAGTTCGAGCTCCATGTTCGCAGTCATCACTCGTGCCGTGCTGGCGTGCCCTCTCGTTCCTCGACAAGCCAGCCGGTGGGCAGCCAGCAGAGTGGTGGTTGTCGGTGTTTCGTGCACACCTTACGGCCCACGGTCTGGGATATGGATCCAATCAACTCAAGGCATCATGTGACCTCTTTGAATGACAACCAATACATACAATTTTACAAACCTATTCCGTTGCCGGCTTTCCGCGTATGTAGCTCGGACATACAAGTCTTTGTTCCGGCGTCGACCGCTCCACGACAGCTCTTCTCCCGAGATATGGAGTCTCGGGACAGGCCAACATGTCGCCACAGCATCGTGCCAAGCCCCGGCGACGGGTCGGCCTGCACTCTGTGGGCCATATCTTATCGATCCGCCACAGGTGACGGGCGTGCGGATATCTGCCCAAGACCTCGGGTCAAGATGAGGATGCGCGAAAGTATGACGATTAATAATCGAATCGTCATACTCCCCAGCTCTCCCCCGATATCTGAAGACCCCATATTATTCCCGGGCCATCTAATCGGCGGCTATGGATCTCAAAGACGTCAGGAGTGCCCGCCGGCATCGACTGGATCATACAGACGCTCAGATTACGCCAACATGATGTAGCCTCGAAATCTGGGGTAGAAGGACATGTTGATATTTAAACAAGGAAAATAGTTGCCGTTGCAGCCACGCTTAGATACGTTGCAAGGACAACAGAATACTTTATCAAGGATTCTATCCATAAACTGTCAGTCAGGGATTTCGCCTTTTTCTTCTACCAACAGACAGACTATCAATTTTCAACCAATAAACCTCAAAATGGGGTATCCAGACACCTTCGAGGGCTTCTGTGTCGATTCGCCCAAGACCTGGAACAAATTCTACAGGCATGAGTTGAAGCCCAAGCCATTCGAGGAGCACGATATCGATGTCAAGATCGAGGCATGCGGAGTCTGCGGGTCGGATGTCCATAGTGAGTTTGAGGCTGTTAGAGAATATCCCTTGATGCTAAAATATCAGCTAACAAAAACCTCACTGCACAGCCCTCACGGGTGGCTGGGGGGATTTCAAGGGTGTGAGTGCAGCCTGTTATGATTGGATTCCGCGGTAGCATATCAGACGACGAGATTAACCCGCTAAATGTTAGCCCCTGTGTGTCGGTCATGAAGTGGTTGGGTGAGTTATATCTGTCTATCCGACCAAAGCATTGTCGACACTCACTTGGAGATTCAGCCAGCTGACAATTTCACGTTCGCAAAGCCGGGCCGTCAAAGTCGGAAAGGAGGTCAAAAACATCCGCGAAGGCGACAGGGTCGGAGTGGGCGCCCAAATTTGGGCCTGTCTCAAATGCCAGCAATGCCAGGAGCAGAACGAGAACTACTGCCCGCAGCAGATCGACACCTACAACGCGCAGTACCCGGACGGCTCCTCGTCGCACGGCGGGTACTCTAGCCACATCCGCGCGCACGAGTACTTCACCTTCAAGATCCCCGACGCCCTGCCGTCCGAGGCGGCCGCGCCGCTGCTCTGTGCGGGCATCACGACCTACTCGCCGATGTTCCGGGCCGGTGTCGGGCCGGGCAAGAAGGTGGCCGTCGTCGGCCTCGGCGGCCTCGGGCACATAGCCGTGCAGTTCGCCGTGGCCCTGGGCGCCGAGGCCTACGTCATCACGCACTCGCCCGGAAAGTCCGAGGACGCCAAGACGCTCGGGGCCAAGGAGGTGATCGTGAGCGGCGAGGAAGGGTGGCACAAGAAATGGGCTTTTACCTTCGACTTCATCCTCAACACGGCCGACGCCCTGGACCAGTTTGACCTGTCGCAGTACCTGAGCACGCTGCGGGTGTGCGGCCAGTTCCACACTGTTGGGATATCGGACAAGCCCCTGCCTGAGCTGACGGCCTTTGCCTTCGCATCCAACGCGGCCAAGCTGACGGGGAGCCACCTGGGCAGCCACCAGGAGATGGACGACATGCTGAGGCTCGCAGCGGAGAAGAAGCTCAGGCCTTGGGTGCAGACCATCGACGTCTCCGAGGAGGGCTGTGGGGAGGCGATCGAGAAGGTCAAGAACAATGACGTCCGGTATCGGTTCACACTGGTCAACTATGATAAAGCGTTTGGCAGCCGTTGAGCCACGGGCTGGGGGCCTGTGTAGGAGATGATGATGGACGTGAAGAGTGGTGCTTGTGGATGTACAAGAACAGGGACGTTCTCCAGGAAAATCATGCAGGAAACAGGAGAGGACATATACCATAGGACAGGGCATAGAAGATAGAAACGATACAGGAAACGGAGCGTGAGATCTGTGGATACGTTCAGACAAGAGAACTGAGATCCTGCACAGTGATCTCTAAGCAAACCCACCTTTCACGGACTCCTGCCCCTAGAACTGGCCTTGAGATCGATATTGGACGTGTCTCTGTTTAAGGACGTGCGGCGCAGGGTGGTTTAAAAGCTTTTGTTCTTTGTCTTTAATTAACACATTCTGGTCATGTGCCTGATCGAGCGTATTGAGACAAGGCAACGGCTGGTCGCGCTTGCGCCTGCTAGCAAAGTGAACATTTGGTCTAAAACTCGACACGCAGATTTGAAGCATCTTGACGTCTTGCATCTCACGCATTGATCATAACCGAATGGATGACAGCAGAGATGGATTGATGGCTGACGCGCGGCTCTGCGTTTCCGTGTCGAACAAGGGAGCAGGCCTATTTACAGCGGCCCAGCGAGGCGCCCGCCCCTGCTGTTGCCCCTGTCACCCCCACTCCAGGCGCCACTGCCGACGCGCTGGTTCCAGAAGTCCGCACCACACTCACCCTCCACTAGACTTTCTGATTCGATCCTGGTCTGCACGGGGCTTCCAGGCATGGAGGACTCGACCTGACCGTGGTCTGCCTGCCGCCTATTGTTTGGTCCGGTCTCGACCTTTGAAATACTTGTGTTTTGGTCTGGACTAGGTAGGTAGGTACTGACTGACTGCAGCCGCGACCTCAACAGAGAGAAGGTGTCGGTCGGCTGGGCTTGCGTACGTTTAGTGCCAACCACGAAACCCATCGCCGCCCGCGAGCCATTCCCGCGCCGTCCATGGTTTTATTGACGTGAGACATCGGGCGGGAAACTGATCGAGAGCCGAGTCGACGAGCGGCGGCCCTTGGCGACTCCATTCTGACCCGGCTTCGACTGCCAGCAGCCAAGAACCAGAGACGCAGAAGCTGCACGCAAAACCTGCAAACGCAACGGCCTGCCCACACCTGGCAGCTAATATGACATGGACACGTCGGCAAGGTCCATAGCGGTGGAAGCGGGCCCGGGCGACGTGGCCGTGACTGACGCCGCCGACGCCGACCTTGGCCAGACGCAGCGCGGGGGCCGGCCGTCAGGAGACTCTGCCACGGAGCCGTCGCCCATGTCTAAGACCAGGTCCCTCTCCGACGGCGGAGGCACCCCCGGCACCAAGCTGTCGCCCTCGCCGCTCATCATCGACGCCGCTCGCCGCGCCTCCAAGGACGATAGCACCATCCGAGGCCCCACCATCCCGGTCCTGCCCGTCACGCCGAGCCGGGTCGGCTTCGCCCACCGCGGGAGCAGCGGCCTCGCCCAGTCGCTGCGGCTGCCGCACCAGCAGGGAGGTGTGGCGGGAGCTGTCGGCGTCGTCGCCACCGCCACCGCCGCAGGCCAGTCGTCGCCGGCCAAGCCGGCGCCCCTGTCCCCCAAGCTCGACCACTCGCACATCTACGCGTCTCCCTCGAGCGCTCTACCCCGTAGGTCGCGCGGCCTCGACTTCTCCCGCGCCGCCACCAGCCTCCACCACTCGACCCTCGCCGAGCAGTCCTCGCCGGACTCATCCCCGACCATCGGCGGGCGGGGTGCCATGAACATACCGGGCGGCGGCGCCCGACGCCACGGCGACTTTGGGCCCGCCGAGACGACCACGTCTCTGTGGTCCATGATGGGCAACCACGAAAAGATGCACATATCCAGTTCTGTCGGCAGCAGTGCCAACCACATGCCTGGCGGCTCCGACTCGTCCTCCAGCTCCGACGGCGACGACCTGATGGACGAGGACATGGACGAGCCCTACGTCACGACCCCGCAGATACAAAAGACGACACCTCACCCGGGGCTCGGCGGTGCGAACGCCCCGCCCTGGATCCCAGCAGGCTCGCCCGCGTTTAACAGCCTGCTCTCTTTCCAGCAACGCCAGCGACCCCGGAAACAGCATAAGAAGCGCCTTCGGGGACCTATCGGCCTCGGCTTCGGCTCCATAGCTGGGGGCGGCGCCTTGACCGCCTCCAAGTCGCCCCCGAGCTCCCTGGGCGCCAGAGAGCCCTCGAACCACCACCCGCGCCGTGAGAGCATCAGCTGGGCTGCCAACCAGCTCAACATCTCGGGCAACGAGAGTGACGACGGCATGAGGCCCCCGGCGATGGAGAGCGTCGACTCCGTTCTGGGGACGTCGGGCAGGGACGGCCAGACCGAGGTCGTCCGGCGCGTCGTCACCCGCCGAGGGAACATGTTGGTAAGTTTTTGTTTCTTCTTCTGCCGAAACTCCGTCCTAGTTTTGTAACTTCTCAACCCCCGTCTAACATGTTGCCCCTTTTCCCCCATCTTCCATGTAGCCCAAGACGAAAGCATTTGCTCGAATGCGCGCCGCCCTAGCCGAGGAGGGTACCCCTATCGACAGCGAGGTGCGGCGCGAGGCAGAGGTGGTGCGCCAGGTGCGCGAGAGCGACGTGGAGCACCATCGGCCGCTGCCGTCGACAGAGACTGGAGCCGTCCTGTCCAGCCCGAATCTGGGCACGCTCGAGGTGGACGACCTGGCGCTCGCCGACGACGCCATGATGGTGGACTCGTCGGCCTCGCAGGGTGGCGGCGGCAGCCTCTCGTCGAGCTACAAGCAGCGCGCGCTGCGTAACCTCCGCGGCGGCAGGGCCGTCTGGGACGCCTTCTCCGACTCATCGAGCGCGGGCGCGGGTGGTGGCAGCAGCAGAGGCGGAGGCGGGGTCACGACGCCGCCGCCGCCGCCACCACTGCTGCCCAGGGCTTCCTCGTCGATGATGAGCGTCGGCAACAGCAGCAACAACAACAACAACAACAACACGGACGACATGTCGATGGACTCGCCCTCGACCGCCTCGGGCGGCATCTTTCCCATGTCCTTGACCACTCGGAGCAGTTCTGGTGGTGACACACCGCAGCAACAAGCGAGTAGCGCCGGTGCAGGAGCTGCGGCGGCGGGGGCAGCAGCGGTGGGCGGCCCGCCGAGCGCGGCCGAGATCACGCGGCGCATCAACAGCAAGCGGCGACGCGACGACGACCTGGACCCCGTCAGCTTCAAGCGCCGCGCCGTCTCGCCCGGCGTCAGCGTCCACAACTCGCCCGTCATGCAGAGCCCGCTGCAGCGCGACATGATCCCTTGGGGCTCGCGCCCGGGCAGCAACGGCCACGACAGGCCCGGCAGCGGCGCCCCCAGCGAGAGCGGCGGGAGCCAGGCCGGCGGTGGAAGTGGAGGCGGCGGTGGTCGCAAGGGCCGCGTCGGGTACCAGGGCATGTGCGACACCAATGACGGGATCACCAAACTGAGTATAGACTGAAAGAGAGGGTGGGTGTGTTGTTGTTGGCTTGAACGCTGTTTTTCGCTGGCGTGTAAATGCGTAGCGAGCAGTTGGATGTGGATGTGCTTATATTTGATCATGACGGCATTTCTTGTTGCATTCTCTCTCTCTTTTCTTCCGCGTCGATCAGTGCAGATCTCTTTGCTGATCATCCATCGGGGGAGGCGCAACGTTAATTTGTAAACGGTTTTCGACGGGATGATGGGGTTGCTCCGCACACACAGTATCGATTCCTTTTGTGACTTCCCGCAATCTACAACGAGGACAAGGAAACATATGACAGAATCCAGGGGTATCTAGGGCTACTTGTCACGGGAATACATGTAGTCGTTCAACGTCCTCGGAGCCTTTGACGGTGCATTAGCCTCGAAGCCTCGAAGCCCTTTCATAGAGATCGTAGGATTCACGCGGTTTTATTTCCGGAAATTGTAGTTAGACAGAAAATTCGTGGTAGTAGCAAATAGGTAGATTTCAAATAGATTTTATCGACCAAAATCTCTTGTTGAATGTCTACTTCCCCGACTGTTTTATACAGATCCAGATGCTGCTCCCGCGAGAGATGGGTTAGAATGAAAATAGAATGCGGTAGTCGTGTGACATGGGCTCTTGTTTGTGTGGGCTTTGAAGAATAAAAAAAGGCAAGCAAATAAACCTGCTGCCCCTCGGACAACACGCCCCAAATCAATAGTGAATACGCTCGCTTCGCCCGCCAGCACCCCACGCGTCCGGCCAACACGGGATATATCTCGGTCCGATCCCCGCCACACCGAAGCTTGCGGGGTCATGCTTCGACGTGCCGTCAAGGTTCACTCGACTGAAAGAGAACGTGGGCTAGCCGACGGGGAGTGGGAACAGGCCATCGACGTCAATACCTGCCACCAGCGCCCTTGGCACCGGCTGTCCAGCTATCCGAGCGTGTATTGGCCATGATTTTCGAGGCCTCCGGCACGCCGTCGCCGTACAGTAGTTGGGGACATGGGCTTGGGTTAGTGCTCACCAATGGCTCTGCGTACGGCTTCGGACCAACCCACTGGCGTAGGTGGATGATATGAGGGCGGGCCTATGGAGCGTCTCCGTTCCAGCCACGTCTCTAACTTCTACTTCTCCCAAAAACATAAAAGGAAACGACATAATCCTCAGCCAGGAGACGTCGCCGTCTACCATGAGCCTATTAGAGTTTCTCCCCTTTTATTCTCGCCGCGATGTATCGTCGAGGATGCTCCAAGTTCATCGCGCATCTAGAGCGGACCCGCCGCTCTCGTCAGGAACCCAGAGCGTTTCGAGCCGCTCGTCGAGCCACCGGGCCAGCTCCTCGGCGTGGCGGCGTGTTAGGCCGGCGGCGGCGGCGCCTACGCTGGTGGCGGTAGCGGTGGTCGACGGGGCAGCGCTCGTGCCGCTCAGAACACTCGTCGTCTCCGACGGCGACCCCACCACCGCCGCGGACGCGGAGGCCTGTGGCGCCAGGTTACTACCGCCTCCGTCTGTGGCCGGTGCAGCGGCGGGAGGCGCCGACGCTATGTGGGGTTGCTGCTCGCCCGCCGCTGTCGAGGGGGCCTCTCGTTCGGCACCGTCTGCAGGTCCGTCGACATGCACAGAAGCAGAACCAACGGTGGCGGTGGTGATGGTGGCGGCAGCGGCGGCGATACCAGTTTGCGCGGTAGACGAACCAGCGTCTCCGCCACTGCTGGCGGCCGAGGAGCCCGAAGGGCCAATGCAGATGAACAGTAGAGGACTCTTGAGCGGCCTTATGACGACGACGGCGCCCGAGAGCTGGACGGTTATGCTGGCCGGCCGGCCTGCGCGTGCGATGGCCACGGACTCCGGAGACGCCGAGGGCGGGAGGGCGGCGGCGAGGGCGCTCCCGGTCGGCTTGCCCCCTCGTCCGCCGGCGGTATCACCGCTGCTGGGGCTCTCATCGCGATCGTTCCGGTCGTCGTCGCCGTCGTCGGCGCTGCTGGTGCTGCTGCTACTACGACCGCGGCCACCGGCCCGTGATCGTGCGCGGCCCCCCGCAGCGGCGGAGGCGGAGCTCGGGGTTGTAGCGGCGGTCGAGGGCGGGGTTGTGGCGGACTGGATGGCCCAGATGGAGGCGGCGACGGTGCACTGGGTGCGCAGGGTGCTGACTGGGTGGCGGGAGGCGTAAGCCAACAGCTTCCCCGACAGGGTGGTGACGATGGCCGAGTGTATCTGGGGCGACAGGCTCGACTGCAGGAAGCCGGAGAGGCGCTTCGTGTAGAGCAGCGGAGGGGGTCCGGTGGCGAGAGGGGTATGCGGCTGCTGCGGCTGCTGCGGCTGCATCTGCATCGCCGGCATGTCTCCCTCGAGAGGGGTGGGACGAGTGCTCACAAGCGCGCTGGAGACGTCTGTGTCTGTGGTCGCGGCTGGGTGCCGAGGTCCGGATCAATCTATAGTGTACAGCGCCCACCGGCAGTGGTTGCGACGGTTGGTGAAAGGAGTGTTTCGGCTATCGATGGCGTCGTCGTCGGCCGGTCCGGACGTTTGGAGAAGACGATGTGGGAGGAGGGGTTCGAGCCGTAAGCTGGCAGATGAGGTTTGAGCTGATTGGTGTGAGTGAGACGACTGTGTCCTGTGCGTGTGCCTTCCCAGCCTGCTGGAGTGAACTAGCAGCCGATTGCTTGCATCTGCAGGCGCTAATCGAGACGTCTGGCCAATTGAATCAGGCGGCGGGCTGGCGAGGGCGCTGTTGAATGTGGTTTTTAGGTGCCGCGGCTGCAGCCGAGTCTGCGGGTTGGGGGATCTGTAAGCTGAACCTTCTGGAAATCAGCGTCGGCTCGGGCGTCGGGTCGCCAAACAGTTGAGAAAGGCACCGGGCGACGGCTGGGATAGGTTACTCCGGTAGGGGGCGTGGGGGCCTGCAATCAACGGCCCCGATCAAAATGCAATTAATTCCTCAAGCTAACTAAAAAGTCAATCGACGCTACCTCGTTCCTGCCCAACCCAACACACCCAACTGCTGATTAAATCACTCAGTCGTACAAAGAAATCCGCAGAGGTGAGCCCTCCCGCTTCCGCTGGGCAGCTCTAGCATAGACGGCGTCCCAGCGGCGGTGCAGGTCCATCTCCAGCGTGACAAACATGCGCCCGTCGGCGTCCCTGATCCGCCACCGCTTGAATGCCTGCTCCGCGATCTTGTACACCTCCCACGTCGGCGGCAACTGGGTCTTGCGGTGGTGCTGGAGCAGGTCCCCCACGACCTCGTCCAGCCCGGCGTACTCGGGAAGCCCTCTGAACACCTCGTGGCCCTTTCTCACGTCGACCGCGTCCCTGCAGTCGTGCATGCACATTGGCGCGCCCGGATCGAGGTGGAGGCACCCGCAGTCCGGGCACTCGTCAGGGTCCGGCAGCTGGTGGGCCGTCATCATGCGGTACAGGAGCGCGCCGACCGCGAACAGCTCGCTGCCTTGGGTGTATGGCCGCTTGTCCTAAAGAAAGCCGGAGTGTATGACATGTCAGCAGACTGCCCCGGTGTTCTTTGGTTCTGGGGCGTGTGAATGGATGGGTTCAGTCTGGTGGTACCTTGGGTTGCTTGCGTATATATTCCATGCTATCATCCTCCTCCATACTTCCAGACAGCGGCGGCACCATCGCCGAGAGGGGAGCATTGCCTTTTTCGGGCGCGACCATGCTGCCCTCGACCGACCGGGCCGAGACGTGGCCCGAGACGTGGACGTAGGAGTAGTTGCCGAGCTTGCAGAGGCCGTAGGTCTCGATGCCGCGCGGCTGCTGGAAGAAGACGTTGTCGGCCGTGATGGCGCGGTGCAGCACGGGCATCCAGTCCGGGTCCGCGATGAAGGGGCGCGTGTGGCGCTGGACGCCCTTGACGCGGTCATCGCCGAAGCGGGCGTTGGCCTCGCGGCGGTCGACCAGGTACGTCACCTCGTCCTCGCGGTAGCCGTCGTGCAGCCACGCGAGCGCCCGGAGCAGCGACAGCACCACGTGCCAGCACAGCGACGCCGGCAGGAAGCCCCCCACACGCGGCGGCACGGGCGGGTCCCGGAGGAGCATATCGAGCGTGCCGGCGTCGCAGTAGTCCCACACCAGGTACCGGGTCGTCTTCCCGGGCCCGCCGCCGGGGGCTTCGGGGTCGGTGCTGGAGACGAAGCCGGCCATGGAGACGAGGTTCTCGTGATCGAGCAGGTTCTGTATCATCTCGCTGAAGCCGCTGTCGACTACCGCCTTGATCCGCGCTGGCTTCCCCTCGCCCTCGAGGGTCTCGCCCAACAGCACCTCGCCGTCGCTCTCCCGGCGAACAAGCACCTTGCCATAGCCTTTTCTATCAGTCAGGTACTTGATGATGGCAAGGTCGCCGGAAGAATGCGTGTTTCGCGTCGAGGATGACATGTTTGGTGCCTGGGTGAGTGGCCGCGTTCCAGAATATGGTGATTCGGGTCTGTTGCCAGTGTCCTTGGTTTGGAATCCAGGTACCACCTCTTCCACCTCGTCTTGGGATGGGAGTTGGGCCGCCTTTCTTGGAGAGCACAAAGAAGGCGACGCACGCTGGGCAGCTTCTCGCCATTTCTTCTCTTTCTTTGTTGTGACCGCATCTTCCTGGAATGCTGCTATCCCTTTCCGCCCTCCCTTTGAGAAGGGCACCTGGAAATCACCAGTTGGCATAACAACTTGGGTCACTAAATCCCTTGCACGGCTCTATTCTGCCTCGCTCCATTCTGCCTCGCTCCATTCTGCCTCGCTCCTGTGTCGACCGACACTAGGAATGCCGACACAGTGGTTCTTCTGCGTTGATTACTTCGTTGGACGGTTTCATTGACCATACATGCTTGTTTCTTAACGCGCGCGTTCTTTTGTTGGCCGCCAAGACATGCGCCGTCTCCCTGCCATGCTACTTTTAGCACATTTCCTTGCAGGCATCCAAAAGGTTCACTCCTGTCATCGGTCATCCACCCCCGCATCCTCGTCCGCGCTCGTTCCCGATATTACGACCCCTGTCCTCATTCAGTCGCCGAGAGATCGGTTAATCTTCTGCTGTAGAAGCGACGACTGCACGTCAATCTGTGTCGGGGGAGCGGGGAGTGGGCCAAGGAGAAGAGAAGGGTCAAGGGCTGTCGCCGTATCAAGATAAAGTCGCCTCGAGTTTTTGATACTTGCCAAGGGGATTGATTTGTATGTGCCGCAGTGTGTCTATTACGGCTCGTCGGCCACACTTATTCATACCACACAACAGCCACCAGCTGCTCGTCCCGAGCAAGCATCAACTGCCGGGCGATGTATCATATTCAGCACTGATTTGCGAGGTTGCTGGTCTCGGATGTAGGCAGCCGGAACATGCGTCAATTCACACAAAAAGAATGATGAATTCTTGGGATAAGCATGCCATCATCTCCGACGAGGTGAAGTTCATCCCGATTTACACACACACCTGGCGTGCATCCATACACCCGTCTATTCCTTCCTTCCTTCCTTCCTTCCATCTCTCCTTTCCACGTTGCGCATGAAGCCGCTGTAGTGCTCACATCGGATGTCACCGACGATCACCCACGGCTTTGATTCGCGTGCCGCCGCCGCCCCCTTTTGCTTTCCCGTGCCCCTTCCATTCGGGCTGCCCGAGACAAGGACAGGCGACGACGAACGCGGAATGCAAGTCTTCCGCATGTCGTCACGAGCAGCCTCAAGTACATTAGAACAAGACGATGAAATATACAAGAAAAAGAAACCGGAAAGCAACTGCGCTTCATGATACACGCATCCCGTGCACTGTATCCATTGCCGCCACACGTGCGAGATCCTGGATGCCAGATGCCAGAATATAACCGCTTCGGTCTTGGCGTTGCTCTTGGCCCAGCACGCGGGCAGGGGTGGGGAAAAGTGTGTCCATCGCGGGGCGGGATGCTGCTCCACTGCCGGCCCCCGTTTGTGGGGAGACGGGAGTTGGTTGAGACGATTTGAATGAAGAAAAAAACGAGGGGTTTCCGAATGCTTAAAAGATCGGCCTGTATCGAACAAAGCTGCCGCTTTCGTCCCAGGCGCTGAAACGGCATTTGGTTTCAGCCAGCCCAACCATGGAGAGCCACGACCGGCCGATCGGTCCCTCTCTCAAGGTTGAGCAATGATCTATTCGTACAAAAACAAAAACTTGTCAACCGAAACTATTAAGACGGGGCGTTGCATGTAAGCAAAGCCAACCTTGCCAAAACAAAAACAAAAAAAAAAAAAAAAAAAAAAAGATCATGACCGCACATCGTGACCAGCCAGACTTCCTTCTCTTGTAATTATTACCATCTCCTTGCCACCCTGCTGCCAAGCGCGTGTGATCTTCGGCGGGGCCTGTTTTAACTGCTTCCCGTTTCCCGGGTTTGTAGAAACAACGCGTTTTCTATGATGCTCGGAGTTAAACATTATTGGGGAAAAAAAAAGAAAAGAAAAAAAAAAAAGTGAACACCCTCCCATTTCCGATTAATCCACCCAATCCCCTTGCCTTGCCTTCGGGGAGGTACCAGTAACGCCGGCGGCTTCGGCCACAGTCCGAGTCGATCGCGAAATAGGGGCGGCTTCTTCGGTCACACGTGCGGCGAATGGGATCTCGGGTCGGGAGGCAAGGTTTATACGGCTGTCTCCCGGCGATCTCTGCGCCAGCAAGGGATCCAAGCAGTAAATGAGTGTGCCTCGTCTTTCCAGCGCCCGGGCCCAAGCCGGTGGACAAGGGGGTTGAAAAAAAGGAGAGTTAAAAAAGAGCGTGGTGGGTGTGGATCGAAAGACGCGAAAAACGTGAGGTATATTCTTAGGGACCCTTTTCAAACTTTTTTTTCTTTCTCGTTTTTAGTCTTGTCTCCCATGTTAATCGTACAACCTCTCTCCGTGGGCTTGTTGCTCGCCTGAAACCAGCCTGTCGCAAAACACGTGCGACTCTCCCTGCCTTTCGATCGAGTTTTTCGCCCGCGCCTAGGTTTGGTAGTCGGCATGTTAACTCGGCAAAAGGAAGGCGATGACTCGTGTATTGCACTGGACCGCACGTCGAGCCTATTCGGTGTTTCGCTGTCCGGGATGGCCCAGGGCCTTGGTGGCCGTCGTGGGGTTCCTCTCTTCTAGCCGAAGCAGGCCGCTCCAGGAAGCAGCTTGTCCATTATGCGAAAGCACCAACAACAGACATGCCGAGAGCTGTGTTTTTGTAGTTGTTCCAGGGTCAGTGCCTGCTCACAGGTGTCGCAAATAGGGTCCAGGGGCCACTCACCTCCCAGAAGAACGTAGCAGAAGGCAGTGATCTTCATGCTCTTGGTCATGACAGCCTGCGCCTCCTCGGAAAGGAAGTCCTCAGCGAGCAGGTCCACAAGGGCAGCGTAGATGAGCAAACCGGACGAGCTGTGTGTGTAGAAAGATGATGGTATTGTCAGTGGAGAAGTCCTTGAAAATAGATGACCGTGTCTTGGTGGGGAATTATGACGTCGCTTACATGGCGTTGAAGACTCCAACGATGATGAGACCAAAGGCGCTGTTGGGGTCGTAGGAGTTGCGAGCGGCGAGACCAATAGCCTGGCCGATGGGGCAGGTGGAGCCGAAGGCGATGACCAGGAGCCACGGGCGGAAGCTTCCGGGAGGGTAGGGGACGGCAGCGATACGGGCACCGAGACCGAGACCCTCAAACATCTGGTGGAACAGGATGGCGATGAGCAGGATGATGAAGCCCTCGTTGGTGATGCTGACAGTCATGCCGACGAAGACGGAGTGGAACAGGATACCGCCCTCAAGCATGGTGATGTTGAGCGACATCCTGCGGTACTCGAGCGGGTCTACCACCTTGCCGTTCTCGTCCAGCCACCGGCCCGGGGGCGCCACCATGTTGGCCTTGACGGCCGCCATCTTGGGCTCAGACTTGGGGTCCTTCCACGAGTTGGCGGCGGCCTGGATCTGGCGGACCTGGTTTGTGTCGGCCTCGCGGAGCATGTTCATCATCTCGAGCCTCTGGCGCACGTACTGCTCGTAGAAGACGACGAACCATGCGGGCATCTCCGAGTCGGAGAGGCGGCCCTTCTCCGGGTCCCCAAAGGGGTCGCTGCGCGCCGACGCCACCTTGCTCTCCTGCTCATACATCTGCTGTGCCATGCGCTTCTCGAAGTCGGCCTGGTCCGACTCGAAGTCCTCGGTGTTGTAGCGCGGCGGGCGCGGCGGCGAGGGCGGGGCACCATGTGCATGGGCACCATGTACATGGGCATGACCGCCGTTCAGATCGCTTCCGGTCGGTCCGCCGTGCGAGTGGCCCCCGGTCTTGGCGTTGAGGTACATCTCGATGACGAACAGACAGAAGAGAGAGCCCATCATGATGACGCCGGGCAGGGGCGGGTAGTCCTTGGTGAAGAGATCAGGCAGGCATGGGTTCGACAGGCTGAGGAAGGCGGTCGGTAGGAGATGCACAAAGGCCGTTGCTATCAGGACACCCGTTCCAAAGTGTTTGCAAGCAAAGAAGACCTTTGGTGGGATCTTCAGCCACTTGACCTTCTTGGCTGTGACAGGGAATCCGGCGCCAAAGATGGAGGCGGCGAAAACCAAGACTGTTTGGGTCGGGCAGGGTGGTCAGCAGCTCGGCTCTCCATGCTTGTCTCGCTGGTGTAGAAGTGGCACTTACAGACGGCGGCGATATGGAGCGGCAGGTCGTATTCGCCCGCGTCCGCTTTATCAGCGCCGCAGATGGGCTTGACGTTCTCCATTGCTTCCGCCATGGCTTCCTATAGGCCAAAGAACGGGAGGAGAGAGAGGCTAGAAAAAAAAAAGGATGGCAACAAACGAAGCCGTCCTGCAGCCTCGGTGTTGTGAAAAGAGAGAGAAAAGAATGAAAAGGGGTAAGAAAAAAAAAAGGACGACTAAGCGTCAAGAGAAGGGAAGAAAATTATGATGAAGAGAAGAGAACATGAAGTCAAGAGAAAACGACAAGAGAGAAATGAAGTCCGCCCGGGGCCATTATATGTAAATAAGGCCAGGCATGATCTTACCAGGGCTGGCTGGGGAATATTTTAGGAGATCGGCGTCTTAATACAAGCTTATAGCACATGACAGCGTTCCATCGCGCAGGGCAAGATTATCCGCGCTCGGCGACGAGGTGAATATTTCTTTTTTGCTTCGATTGGCAAGTCGAAGAGTGGTGGGGTATTCCACAGTTGGTATTTTCGACTCAGGGCCAGGGAGGCTTGCACGGCCAGGGACTGGCTTGAAGGCTGCGATGTGTGTCCAGGAAGGTGAAGTGGGTGACGAAAGACGATCAAAAAGATAGCCACAGCAGCGAGAAAAGGGGGGCGGGTATGTTTTGGCTAGGAGACATGGAGTTCGAGTCGAAAAGCAAGGGCCTCTGCGGCTGGGAGAGACAGAACCTACTGTAACCCCGGCACCTACCCCTTGCGGCCGTCCTCAATCCTTGGCGCGACCTGTGGCGGACCCTGTCGGACGGAAGCACGGAATGCGCCCACTGTCCATAAATGCTCTACAATTGTAAAACCGCGGGCATGAGACCGAAGCACAAGGCCAGGGCTCCCCGACTCGGGCAAGGCGGCGGGCGACATGGGGGGTATGTTTCCAGGGCCTGCGCCGTTGGGGGTGAGAAAGGGCGAAAAAAAGGAAGACAGCAGGCGTCAAAGTGGTGTCGCGCCGATCTAAGCTTCATCGCCAGCTTCGCATCAAATCTTGGCACGGGGATATGACAGCCCCAAGGACAGGATGGTAGGGCGAGGCGGCCGGCGACGGCATGCGATGGTGGCAGACGACAGGTGTACCCGAAGGAAGGTTTGGCTTGGCGGTCGGGATCCGATCCGACAGACGTCCATCCATTCCATCAAGCCATCTTGTATTTTTGTTGTCGTTCACTTTCTGTGGCTGCTGCTGCCCCGCAAAGTTGGACGCACCTGATCCATCTGGGCAGGCAGCGGGCGGCTCCTGCCACACCAGCGAGACCTGGGGATTTCGCTTAAAGTTGTTTCAACGGCAGGAATGGCGGGAACGTGCGAGGTTGAAAGTGCCCGACAGAACTGCCGACGGGAAGGAGACACCACGAAATTTGAAATACCTCGGGTGGAGAGGCGCCCCATGAAACAGCTAGGTGCCTCACGCGATGCGAGCTACTGTATGTGGCCTGCAGCAAACAATCGGGCAGTTGTTCGCTGGCGCCGGCCCTTTGAAAGTTACACGGAATCAACGGCTTTATCCGATGAAGCCCGAGTGAGTTGTGACCTCTATAAGGGGAGGACGTGAGTGTAATGACCTGGGTGCGTAGAGGTAGCCGCTTTGCTCGCGTGGTTCGGTATCGGTGCGCTTTGGTCTCAACTCAGCACCCTTGTCTTTTCTTTTTGCTTCAGATATCAACCTCTCCTCTGGAACCCACCTGGAGCACCCCAGTATATCGGCAAACTCCCAGGAACATCTCCAGACACCAAGACCTTGGGAGGCCAAGTCGGCCGTGGCGTCCGTCGTCTTGGTATAGACGATCCAGATCTGATTACATTTGCTTAGCTCGCTTGGCCGCCTGGGGCAAAAAAAAAAAAAAAAAAAAAACGGAAATAAGCATGTGGATACCTACGACGTGACAACTTTCCCCAAAGGGTAAGTGCCACCCCTCGCAAAGCGGAGGTTTAGGTAAGGGCATGGTGGGGGAATACATTTCAGCCTGGACACCTGTGATTGTCGCTGTCATAGAATCGAGATCGAGGCTCGCTCCTCGGCTGCCTCCTCCTTGTCGCCAAAGTGGACTCGATCCTCGAGCCGGAAACCAAGCGCACCGCGAGTAGGAGCGCGCGGAGCGAGCGGTGCCAAAGATGAAATGCTCCAAAACACAGGATCGGGCTTGGCAAGCCAGCATCTTCGTTGTTCGCCACCCTGAGCAAGAGCCTCCTTTCCGACTCTTGGCGCCCCACATCCAGCACGGGTCGACCGTATTCCGAGCTGGTTCACCGTCGAAGCGGCCAACTGCATATAACACGCTATTGGCCCGTTCTGGTAGCAAAAGTTTTTTTTTTTTTTTTTTTTTTTGGTGTGGCAGCCCTCCGCTTCAGGCCGCCTGCCGGCCCCTGCTCACAGACAGTCTTCCTTCGCGGCCAACATCCGGGACCCCTGGTGTTCGGCTCCCGCTGCTTGTTTTGCTCGGTGCGGCCGATCCATGTCCAGTCTGCAGTAGGTATGTAAGGGATATGCCTTGTCTGCGCTCGGGCTGAGCTGTCCGTCTGTCTGTCTGGGTGGACTGCAAATCATGTCAAAAATGGAGATACCCAACAACGGTGGGGACGGGGCCTGTGCTGTCTCTGCTGCTTGCTGCCTTTCTTGTGCAGATTGTAAAAATCGAGACCCAGGCATCGGGTTTGCCAAGCCAAGAGGTTGCTATCGTGACCCATATGGACACCGGATATCGCCCTGGGGGCCCCTGCTGTTCCCGGCTAGACTTGACCGACTTTTGGCTGCCGTCAAGGCCTACAGGGCGAGCGCAACCACCCACATGCTCAAACATGAGTGCTGTGATTTGCTCACATCTCACCTGTGGCCAGGGGGCCTCTCCCCTGTCATCCCCCACCATCGACCGCGAGGGTGACGTTCCCCGCGTCCACTTGCCCGTCGTTCGTCGTGCCGTGCGGTACCGTTCGCGACCATGACGGGAATCAAGGTGTGGGCGCTGGTCAGATTGCATGAAGACGGGGCTTGCGATCAGGCTACAGAAAAGAAAAAAACATGGCAAATTTTCTTTGCCTCCCTCCCTTGGTTGGAGGCCTGTCTCCTCTTTTATCCCGCGCTAGTGTTGTTGCTTGTTTGTTAATAAGAGTGCGAGATCCGGCTCCGGTTCCTTGGGTCTGCAGTTTGATGTCGCTGTCCCGCATCTTTCTTCGCGACTCTTGAGATCGAAGTATCTCGCTCCTCTCCTTCCCCAAGGCCGTCCCACCCGTCTCGTTACCAAGCAGAGCCCTGTCGATATGTCGGGCCAGCCGGTAAAAACTTCCACGGCAACGGGTATGTGTGCAATGAAAATGGAACAAACCCAGTTCGGTTCCTATTCTTTGCCCTATTCTTCTTCTTCTACGTTTCCATTTCGCCCGCTGCTCGTTATCACAAACCTCGGATGCGTTTCGAGTGTGGGCTTGTCAAGGTCGAGCCGTTCACTGCCACAAGACCTGTCAAGGCCGCACATCGGCCTTGGCATGACCCTGTTGAGTGCCCACAGGCACATCGTTGCTATCATTTGACACGCCGAGACAAACTGCGGGCGCCGCTAATCAGGAATCCACAGCTGCCGCCCAGGATGATTCTATCCGCCCAGCAAGCCCTGGTGCGGGGGCCGCCCCGGCCGCAGGGGACACCGCAGACGCCGCTGGCGGCCCGGAGCCGACACTGGTGGACGAGGAGAAGAAGGAGAAGGAGGCAGTCACCGCACCGTCTGTCCGCGCCGACGCGAGCGGCAGCGCCGTCCTGTCCGACCCTCTGAACTTTGGCCAGCACCGTCGTGCCAACGTCAGCCAGCGCCAGATGAAGATCGACCACCCCAACGGCAACAAGAAGAAGCTCAAGAAGTTCTACACCAGACAGAACGAGCTGATCGATCAGTATGTTTGTCTTGGGATTATTTCTCTCTTTCGTTTAGACTCGATGTCTCGGGTTTCCTTTCCCCGCGGAAATGCCCCTCATCCAGTCTAATGAGCTCGGTCGAATTTGCATGACTTGCTTGGCCTTGGCAGACCATCAAGACGGCCAAGACGGCGTGCGGTCTGGACGGGTGGAGTGCTAAGAATTGCGGCTCGGAAAAAGGTTCCTTGGCGCCGACGACGAGGAGCAAAACACGCTCGAGGAGGATGCCCGCGTGGCGCCCAAGATCAAGTTTGCCGTCAACGCCTCCTTCACCGTCAACTTCTGTCTCTTCGTCATCCAGCTCTATGCCGCCATCTCGACGGGATCTCTCTCTGTATGCGATGCTTCCCCCGATACAGGCGAACCTTGCATACCCTGGCCGGGAAAGACTAACTATATGGATATGATGCTGACCTGTGACGTTATCCGGCCGATTGTTTAGCTTTTTGCAACGACCGCCGATGCATTCGTAGGTATCCCCGTCTGTCAAAAAGGCCCAGGTGTGCCTGTCCTTCATGCAGCAACTTGTTAACAGCCAGTGATATTGACAGATGGACCTCGTCTCGTCCTTCGTGATGCTCGTGACGTCGAGGTTGGCTGCTAGACCTAGCATTTACAAATACCCAGTCGTTAGTATTAGCTTTTTGTCCCTCCTAGTCTAGGCCCTTGACGGCCAGGGATATGGCGGTAAAGAAGTCGTCGAGCTAATCCAGGGCACTCTCTTACACCGGACAGGGCCGCACCAGGATCGAGACCATTGGAATCATCCTATTCTGCGCCCTCATGACTACTGTTGCCATACAGCTTCTGGTAAGGACGGATCCTGCCACCCGATCAAACCCTGCCAATCTTGATGCTTCACTTCAGACCGCAATTCAATGCGTTCTGCGCGACGTCGAGCTGACAGGCCATCACGTCTAGATTGAATCGGGTCGGACGCTGGGTAGAGGTCAGCATGACGCGGAGGAGCTCAAGATCGTTCCCATAGTCTTCATTGCCGTTGCGAGTAAGTTTGCCTTTTTGGGACAATGTTTAATGATGAACGCATGAATTGCTCACCCGGGTGCCTGTCTCTTAGTCTTTGCCAAGGGCTCTCTAATGGTCTTTTGCATGTTCTACCGCAAGTACCCATCGGTCCATGTCTTCTACGTAAGCTTCTCCCGAGTCGAGGCCTCCCGTCATGCGTCACGAAAGAAACGTCCGACTCTGACAACCAAGGGCGTGCGCGTCATCAGATCGACCACCGCAACGACATCGCTGTCAACTCGTTTGGTCTGATTATGGCCATCGTGGGCGAGAAGGTTGTGTGGTACCTGGACCCGATCGGCGCCATCTGCATCGCTCTCCTGATTCTCTTTTCGTGGGTCTCGAACGCCTTTGAGCAGGTTTGGCTGCTGGTCGGCAAGTCAGCGCCTAGGGGTTTCATCTCCAAGCTCATCTACATGGCCATGACTCACGACGAGCAGATCCTCAAGGTCGACACGGTGAGCTTATCTTTATTCCCCCGTGTATACTTGCACAAGATCCATTGGCGGAGATCTGCGTCCGCAGCAGCATGACTGACACTGATGGCGATCAAACCAAACAACCAACAAGTGCCGCGCGTACCACGCTGGACAGCGGTACTACGTCGAGGTCGACATTGTCATGGACGACGAGACGCCGCTGAGGATATCGCACGACGTCAGCCAGTCGCTGCAGCGCAAGCTCGAGGGCCTGGCGGACGTCGAGAGGGCGTTTGTGCATGTCGACTACGAGCACGAGCACGACGTCCATGAGGAACACAAGCCTCTCTACGAGCTCAGGAAGAAGAACAAGAGGACCCTGCGCGAGGTCTTCCTGGGAGCTAGGACCAAGGTCGAGGACGACGCCACCGCCGTGCCTGCGGCCGCCTCCAAGAAGGCATGACCGAGAGACGCATAGCGGTGGTGATAGACGTGTCGGGAACGTGCGCTTCGACCAGCCATTGGGGACGGGCGGCTATCGGATCCAAAAGAGTATGGGTAGCTGATACCACGATGCCGTGAAGGCGTATTCCTATGCACGCCTCCGTACGGCTATGTTCCTCGGTGTAGGGAGCCAGCGAGCCCGGCGGGCCACGACGAGGATTCCAATACACCCGCGTTGCCTCCCCCTTGCACTCTTATCCCATTGGATATTCAAGTAAAAGAAGACCATGTCTATTCTGTTCCAAGTTATTAGCACGGTACCCCTGGCATCTAATATAATATGGAAAATTATACAATAAGCCATCACTACCAAACCTACTCCTTATCAGGAGGAAACGGCCAGCTGTGTTAGCGGACAAGTCCGTTGCCAATTCTCCCGCTTAGGGGATTTGCCTATGTCCGAGGAGCTAGCTTACATACTGTGCAAGGGGAGAAGATCGGTTCAGATAGGAAGCCGAACGCACCGGGGGCTCACTTACCGCCGAGAGAAGCCTTACCTTCCAAACGCGCGGAAAAAACAATAATTAGCATCCAGTTACGGGACGCTTTTATCTTTCGCACGGCGGGCCCATAAATTCTACATCACGCTTTCTTTTAGCACAGGGGCTTTTTACGATCCATTTAAACTCGGCCGACGCTCCCCGTGGGAAAGACGGCGTACGCGCGCCCCAAGATTCTAGCGGGAGGGACCGCCCCGGCTCGAGGTAGACGGCTCGGGAGCCGCGGCTCAGTCAGCGCCGGGTACGTCGAGACTCCGTCCGGGTCCAGGTGGTGAGGCCACAGGCGACGGCGACCCACTTTCGGCCGCCGCAGAGCCGTTCAAGGCGGAACCGGGCAGTTCGAACGAACACTCGTCAGCAAGGATCTCGCCGAACTCCGCGAGCATCGTATCGCTATCGGCGCGGCCGCTGGGGAGCAATTCGAAGAGATCGCTGGCCGCGTCCACGAGGCTGGAGCGGGCGATACCAGCGGGGGTCGATCTTGTTGCGGCCGCCCCGCCGCCTACGACCTGGAGGGTGGAGGGGGAGTGCTGTAGCCGAATTCTTTTGCCGAGGTCGTGGACCAGCAACTTCGTATCGATGAGCTCGACGAGACGGCCGAGCGGATTGCCTTTGCCTTTGGAGAAGGGGTGTGCGCGCGGCATCGCTATCCGCCCGTCTACTTCGGGCTGACGGCCGACGCCTGTGGTGCGCTGTTGGCCTTTGGGCCAGTGCGGTTGGTAAAATCTGCCGAACTGGTCCAGGTCGGCGCGGAAGTCCTTGAGACCCTCCCAGCCGTCGACAAGCCAGATGAGGAACTCGAGGCAGATGCAGCCCATGGACCAGACGTCGTAGCGGCGCGGCCTGGGCTCCCCACTCCCAGCCTCGGCCTCGGGAGGTTTGTACATCAGCGTGCTTCCCTTGGGCCCAAGGCTCGCCTCAGTGCGCAGCTGCGTGATCTGGTAGTTGACCCCGGCGAGTCCCGCGTCAGCGATGACCAGCATGCACGAACCGTCGGGCTGCCTGTCGGCGTTGTCGCGGAAGCAGAGTATGTTCTCGGGCTTCAAGTTGCCGTGCCGCATGAGCCTGCTATGCAGCAGCGTAATAGCGCTGGCGAGGCCGCGTAGCTGAACGAAGATCCACCAAAGATAGCCCTTTGCCAGCCTCTTCTCCGGGTTGGCCGCCAGGTCGCTCTGCTCCCAGTAGTCGCGGAGATTACCAAGGTCCGCCCAGGGAAATACAAAACAGTGGCTTAGGCCCTTGCGATAGTAGGCAACCGTCCTGATGAGGTGGGTTTGTTCTAGCGACCTCATGACGTTGAGGAACTCTGCCTCGGCTTCGACAGCCCGCCCAAACTCCGTATCGTTTGTGAACCGGTCGTGCTTGTATACTTTGACTGCCACCCACGGGTGCCCGCCAGTACCGCTGGCCAGCACCAGACTTATCATCCAGGGTGAGCAAGTCAGCAGGCGCCAAGATACCAGCGCGTACGAAACCGCGAAAAGGTAAATGCCCTGCAAGGGACAGACGCCGTTGTAGCAAGCTTGCACAGCTGGAAAGGGAACTCACCATGTCAGGTGGGAGCTGTGCGCGATGGACCTGCCATTTCTCCACCGAACTAAAGCCGCCATGTCTAACCTGGTCGCCGGATGGCCAAAAGGGCACCTCGACCCTATTATCGAACATGTTGTAGAAGTGGGCCCGGTCGTCGAAGACAGGCGCGAGGAAGCGCCACTGGTATTTGTCGCAAAAATAGCTGATTTCGCGTGGATCCCAGCCGTCGAAGGTGGCTGCAACCTTGCTGGCGGCAACGGTGGCGGCTCCTGGCCTCATCCGCGTGTTGGGAGGCCCTAATGGCGTGGGCGCGGGCATCCTTCTTCGCTTCGAGGTCGACGTCTTGGATTCTCGAAGCCTCTTCGTTCGCGAGTCTGACGGCCATTTCGGCCAGTTTCACCTTCGCGTCAGCCGAGAACGAGACCAGCTTTCCGGCTGTGTCCCTCGACACCGGCAGCAGCGCGTCATCGAGCTTGTTGTTAAAAAAGTGAATAATGAAGCGCTCCCGGTCTGAGAAAACGAGCGTTGCAAATGCCTTGGGCGCCTGTTCGCAGATGAAGGTGACGAGGTCGGCGATGTGATCCGAGACGCGGCTGGCGTTCAAGTGGTCGGCCAGTAACTCCTTTAATTGTGCGTCAAGATTTCGGAACAGATCTCTGAGGCTGTGCTCTGGGACAAGATTGGCGTCCGTTCCGTCCGGGCGCTTTTGGAGGGCCTTGATCTTGTCCCACAAGTCTGGTGGCTCGGTCATGGCCGATGCGGACCGCGATATGAGGCCAGAGAGGAAGGAAGCAGCAACAATAACAACTCTCCACCTATGATGAATTAGTATTTTTCTCCTCGAAGAGAGTTCTATCTTGGGTTTGCTTGACGCCTACCTCCGGCGGGTCTGCACCCTAACCCCTTTCTGAATCAAGAAAATTTTTTCCATCACGGGGTCTTTGAGCTGGGAGATTGTATCAAGTGGGCGACGTTGATGCTCAACCATAGGAATGTGGCTGTAATCTTCATAATATGCTTCAGGCAACCCTTCGTCCCTCGTATCTTCGGCCACTGAACCGACGTCGGTGGAGTCGAAGAGTGGCAGGGACTCCAAGCCGTCCTGAACCGTCCCTCGAATCCTCCGAAGGGACGAATTCATCCACTCTCCCGAGTCACCGTCATCATAGCTGCTCACAACTTGTGACGGCCGTACACTCCGCTCGGGTAGGGACTCAAGTGCCAGCAAGAGAAGGTGATTGGCGATGTGTGGAACGAGGGCACTCCGTTCTGTGGCCGACTCAAGGGAGGCCTGGCTTGCCGGGCATCTCATCGGACACTCGTCGAACAAGTTGGCATGGACCGCCGGACGATAGAAACCTTTGACCAGTGTGTCGATTCTAGATTTCGGGTACATGCCAGCATGTTCGTCCTCGAGATGCTTCCGGAAAGCGCCCTCGGTGCCTAGTATCACAGCAGTGGTGTGTGGCATCATTCGGCAAACCCATGATCCTGGTGAGTGAAATGCCCTGATGTGGCCAATCCATTGGCCTTCATTTGGGAACATCTTCAACAAAGTTTGACCTTCTGGATAGAAGCAGTGATATGGCTCAAGATCCTTCGTCAGATGCTTTCTGGTAGGAGTGTTAGCGGAATGAAGTGGTGAGCATTTGCTGCGGAGGTGGAGACAAACCCCATTTGTTCTTGCTGCCCGTCTCCCGCTGGTCGAGGAGGTCGAAGCAATACGGACAGCAGACCTGGCCGTTGTCAGGATTTCTCGCGCCTCGGGGTGGGTTAGGCCAGTCTATGAAAACACCAGCAACCATCGACCGAACGCCGACGGAAACGGTTGTCGACTGGCTGACTGATTTGGGCGCCTCGAGGTTTGCGCTCTGGAATGACTGCTTTGACTCGGCAAGGCTCCCTTGAAGACCACCGGGTGGTTTAGCTGACCCGCGGTGGATGTCGTCGGCTGGGGCACCGACGCCCTTGCCTTTATCGTCCATTGAACCACCACTCGGCTCTGCTTCCGTCAGCGTGGCTCGTCCTGCTCCCGCTGCGAGCTGGGGCGCCGCAGTTATCACCCTCTTCTTCTGCCTCTCGTAGCGACGTTTCCAGTCTCTGAATCGCCTCATGCGAAAG
This sequence comes from Magnaporthiopsis rhizophila, assembly GCA_003049465.1. Lineage (NCBI taxonomy): Eukaryota > Fungi > Ascomycota > Sordariomycetes > Magnaporthales > Magnaporthaceae > Magnaporthiopsis > Magnaporthiopsis rhizophila. The sequence continues at coordinate 422,094 of PYSS01000005.1, read as the reverse complement.
AAACAGCGGTGCTGAGGATTTTCCGGAGTGACTCGGTGCTGTCCAGAAATCGGACTCCAACAATCTGGTCTGCCCATAACTCATCACTGGCGCCTTCATCAACGCCCTTTTTGTCGACGTCTCTCGCTCTTGCGGCGTGAACGCTATACTCGTCTGTCGATGCTCTTTTGATGGCAATTGACAACCTTTTCAGCAGGCTGACGAAGCCGTGAACTGACACCAGCGCTTCATTGGAGAGACCCGAGGCGATCTCTTGCGATGTCGGTGCTTGCTGCTTGGCGTGTCCGCCGCCATGCTGGCCGCCTTGGAGCCCGGTCTCGTCCAAAATCTCAGTGGGTTGATCGAATATGCGACTCGCTGCCTGTCGTGAGCATTTTAAGACTACAATTATCCTCAGACGGTCAAAGTCATACCGTAGTCCAGATTAATTCGAATTGCTCTGAGAACAAGGATCACCTTGTCCCTCGTCTCGTTGCTGTTTCGGAGACGGTGGTCGAGGGATGACGAGATGGACGGATTGAGATGGGACCCTGTGTTGACAGCCCAAACATCGAACCGATTTGCTTCGTCCTCAACCAGCAGTTGAGATGCTTGCGAGAGATGGGGGGAACTTTTGCACGAGGCGAATGATCGCAGACAGTTGAGATAGGCATCATGAACCATTGTCTCGTCGGAATCGCCACCGCCTCCAAGTTCTTCCGACATAGCGACAGACATCGTCACCTTCGTGGGAATCTCGTAGGTTTGCGGTGCAAGCCTGCGTGATTCAGAACTTCTATGGGCGTGGATGGGGCGGCAGTGCTTGGAACACCCCTCCAGAAATCCGAACCTCAGGAGCTAGCCTCGGGCACCGTTTCCTCCCGCAGCCGGGCTGCTATGACAGGATATTGCAAAGAGAGAGCCCAAGTGCCTTTAGCCCCGCGTGCCCCTCCATCATTGACAGTGGCGTCCAACAAAACCCTGCCACATTCCTCTGCACACCATGGAACGTTGTATTGGCGGACGGCGGTAGCGGCGCTAGAATGCTATCTGATGTTAACTGCCTCCGGAGCGGATCGCCGGCCAACATCGAGCCTCCGGTCCTTGTTTCGCGCCAAACTCGCCTCCGGACTTAGAGCGTTTAGCGTCCTCCGGTCGGTACCAGCTGTTGCACCGTGTAAATGGTTTGCCGCAGTTTAAACGATGGATTGGCGGTCTTCCCTGTTATCGGTCAAATTTGCTCTTTCGTCTTTGGAGAAAGCCATCCCTGTCTTTGGGGGCCGTCCGGAGAGATCAACAAGAACGTCACGCGTGAGCGGCGGTCAGTGCATCACGCATTATTCCTGCCCTGGACGGCTGGCTCGACTCCCTGCGAACCCGGATGACCCCAGGTGTTCTTCGGCGGCCGTCGAAGATGGCCTTGAGGAGCGTTACGGCTGCGACGACGACATCCGAGACTCTCTGAACGAGTTTAACGACTAGTCTCCACAAACTCTGGCCCAGCAGATGCGAAGCACCACACAAGCTAATGCTCAAGCTCGTACCCCACCGACAATACGAGTCTGGAGGCCAGCTTGTCGTTGACACATTATCCTCGGGGCATGATCAGCACTGGGGAAGAATCGTCTTTACCCTGCGGTAGGTCGCTATCCGGACATTCTGGGATGTGACTGAAGTCAAGGTCCTAACATCCAGACTGCAGCAAGCGTCCGCCTATTGTCACGGTGCAGGAGTCGTCTTCTTGGAGGGTCAAATTCGCAGATGAAAGCACTGATAACGGTGATGACTCTCGAGGTCGAAGCCACGACTACACTGCGCGGCCCCACGACGAAGCCAATGGCTTTTTCCACGGAGGCCAACCTGACTGCCCCACCCTTTGTTCGCTGATTGAAAAATCGGGGAAGGAGAGGGTATGCTTACGCGACGATGTCGAGACTTTGACATCGTCAGAGCCTAGAGGTGAGAAAGGAAATACGTTCATCGAAGCCAACAGTCGCATTGAGGGACATCCTCACGCCCTTGAAAATGGTAGGATGTGATGACCAGACACCTCGGAAAGCTTGTTTGACACCAGCGCAAAAGGCGGAGGTGGGCCTGCTTCTGGCCTGCAGTCTCCTACAGCTTTGCCGAGGCCAATGGGGTAAGGGGGCCAGGGAAGGTGCCTGGCTGCGCAGAGACTGGGCGGAGCAAGGCATCTGTTTTCTCCCAGGCGTCTGGAACGAGTTGGACATCGGCTCCCCTTACTTGCCCTGGCTCCTCGACTCGAGCGCTGAGGAGGGCGGGTTCGACTACCACGCCTCAAGTGTGGTGGCGCTGGCCACCACACTGGTCCAGCTCCAAGACGACGAGGTGATACAAGAGCTCGACTCCATCTTCCAGGGCCTCCTAGACGACGGCGGAATGACACCCACTACCAAGTACTGCGCTCTCCTTGAACTCCTCAACACGGAGATCTTCATCTCCTACGTCGACGAGAAGTTTCAGATGGCTATCAAGGCACGCCTTAATGGGGAATTTGCAAGCAGCATCGGCCTGGAGGAAGAAGCGGCCACCGAAACCCTCTTCCGTACCCTGGTTGTAAGGCCGCTTTCCGAGTATCACCATCGGATGCAACAATTCGCAGGCCGCGGTCCCGCTCAGAGGATCCAGGACACCACAAAAGGGAAGGATAAGCGTCACCAGAGCAGCCGCCTACCCGAAGCCGTCGAGGTATTCCCAACGTTTTCTCAGACGGCTACAGCCTCTGCCTACGGCGAGGCCGACGAAAAGCCCGACGACGCGACTGATGGCGCACCGCGCAGGGAAATCTTCCGGATCCAAGGCGCTGCGTTCCAGGCTGGCCAATATGCAAAACCCGACGACTGGTTGCACGGTTTCAAAAAGACATCGTGAAGATCCGGAAGCGGTGCGTGAGTCAACCAAGAGGCGTTCGGGTAGCAGTTCTAGACACGGGCGTAAACCTTGCTCGGCAGTTCTTCCAGTCAGGGGCGAGGTGGAAAAAGATCAAACAAACGGCGGATTTCGTCCCAGACAGCAGGCCGGTGGGAGCTACTATCGGCACGGTTGGTCACGACACGTTTGGCCACGGCAGTTTGATGGCGCAGCTGCTGATGGAGGCAGCGCCGATGGCTGACGTCTACATTGCCCGCGTGGCCGAGAACACACACACCCTCTGGGAGAGCAAGGAAGCGATTGTTAAGGTGAGGGCCGTCTCCTCCCAAAGCCGGTTCCGGTGGTGTATTTCCGATGTCTCAGTAGCCTAACCGTGGGACTGAAAACCAGGCGATTGAATGGGCAGACGGCCAGGGCGTCGACATCATCTCGATGTCGTTCGGCTTTGCCGAAGACGACCAGGCAATCAGCACGGCCATCGAGTCTGTGCATACTCGTCGCCGCGGATCAGTCATCTTCTTAGCTAGCGCTGGAAACTCGCCGTATGAGCGCGAGAAGTTTCCCGCCCGGCATCGGTGCGTCATGGCCATCTATGCAACGGACGGTCATGGAACCTTTGCCAAGTCGAACCCGCCGCTGAGCGGCGATCCCGGCCTCGTCTTTGGAACGTATGGGGATCAAATCCCACCCCGCATCACTGCGCAATACGAAAGCGGCATCTGTCAGCCAGGCTCCTCGGTCGCAACGGCAATAGCAGCCGCCATCGCCGCCATCATGCTGGCGTACGTCGAGTCGCTTCCGTGGGTTGGATGAGTCGGCGGGGCAATGCTGAACTGGAGACGGCATTGCTCGAGGTTGCCAATGGTTTGCACACTCCTGTACCGGTTCGCCGGTTTGACGGTACCGCGCCGTTGTAGTAGCAGGGCCTGCCAGGTAACCCCCCATTCTTGTGCGCCGACATAGGGCCCCTTTTGAAGACAAGTCTTATCGTCGAGCTCAGGGTACTGGTAGAGGTTCGGCACCTTCGTCCATCGGATCGGGGGCGGGTAGTCCGCATGGCATGGGAACCGTGCGCGGGCAGTACACACAGGTCGTCCGCCTATTGCATGCAACTGCAACACACCCTATACCTTACCTGCTCAAGGCTGATCCGTCACGACCCCGCCGCGGCTGTGCACTACTGGACGACCCCTCAAAATGAGTCCTCGATGTGGGATATTGATCCTTTGCTGTCTTAGGTTGGCACTTACCCTGTTCAACTATCATATTCTTCCTAGACCCGCCAGCTTTGATAACGGCGTCCCATTTCGCGCACTAGCTATAATCTTCGCCCGCAACTACATAGAAATGCCGACCTGGTTTCTCCCACCCGATTTCACCTTCAAGCCTGAGGGCAAACTCTCCCTGGGGATGGTCATCGTTCACCCCAAGGACCCAACCAACGTCCTTGCCGTTCCGGGCTCCGAGGTTCCACCCATCCCCCTTCCCGAGGAGGACAGACTAGTCGAGCGCAAAACACATACACGCGAACGAGATGGAAGAATTCCGTCGGGTTCAACCTCCTTGCCAGATTCGCCGGCCTCCGCTCAGTCTCGACGAGCCTCACCAAACGCCGACGAAACGCCATCCAATACGGCGAAGTCGACCACCAAGTCCGCACCTTCAAGACCCCGTTCACCGGCGACATGCTCCGCGCCATTGTCCGGATGCCCAAGGTGCGCAACCACATCGAGTCGTCACTCTTCGGCACCCGGCCCGTGTACGTAGCGTCCGGTCTGCGCGTCACAACGTCATCGTTCGCCGTCACCCGCGTGGCAGAATCCGACTATTCTGCCGACGCATCGGCCTCGGCCGCTTTGCCGGTAGGGCTAGTGCCCGGCGAAGTCGGTTGGGGCGTCTCCGGTGCTGCGAGTGGGGTCAGGACGGACTCGTATGAAACGGCGCCGGGGATCGTTTTTGCATATCAGCTCTATGCGATCCGGCCGAGGGGGAGATGACAATGAGTGTCCGCAAGCGAAGGTGTTTTCCAGCCGTGACGCGTTTATGACTGGAGAGGGCGACGGAGAGGGCGGCGGGGAGGAGATGGAGCTGATGCCTGTGACGGAGGAAGTGCTGGAGGCTGACCAGGACGAGCCGGCACAATATCAGGTAGAGGTCGCTGGGGGCGACCATTTCTGTGTCTCGTTTGTGTAGTCCTGCCCACGTATAAGTCGTGCCATGGCCACACTTTTGATATGGTACAGAGCCGTGAGTGAATTCAATGTCGAGGATGACTCCGGGAGGAGCATGTGTGTCGCCTTTAATCTCTTTGCCGACGAAGTCTCTCTCGGCCTTCCTAAAGCTTCCAGCTTCAAACTGCTGCTTCGCAAACGCTTCCCCTTCACTGATCCTAAACATGGGGTTCCGATGGGAAACGCTTATGAATTGACCAAAATGGTAGACCAGTTATTTATGCGCTTGTGTTGAAGCTGTATGATATTGCTATGGCCCCGCGTTTACCGAACACCTTTCATGTTCATCCCTCTCCTCCTCGTTCGTTAGGATTCGGGTACCAAGCTGGGGTTGGAGGGGCCGGTGCTGAGACAGCATCTGCCGATCACCTAGGTCCGAACCGTGCAATCCTCTCGTCTACATGGCGGGCATGAGGCTCGCTGGGAACGAGGTGAGGAGGCTTGCGGTGTCCGTGTCAAGCGGAACGTCGGGTGTCGGAAAGGAAAAAAATGAGGTGTAAATTTAACGACAGCGAATGATATGAAGGGGAGTGACGTAATTGTCGCTCATGACTGCCCGTGGGGTCGGGGAAAAAAAAAACTATGGATTACTGGCGTCGAGTGTCTTCACAGCTTGCGTACCGCGCGGAGGGGGCTGTAAGGGTGAGAAATCGAGGGCATCGGGTGCAGGTGCTCGCATCGAAGGGATTAACCGGGCTGGTGATCCTGATAGCCAGCCTCTGACAGCGCGTCGCTTCTATGCATCTCGAGATGCCGCCGATGGTTGGACGCCACCATGAAGAGGCGGTCACAGCCTTTAACCTCGCATTGGAAGTCTATATTTTGGAAAGCCCACTTTAGCATCTCTCAACTGGACTTGATGGGGTCGGCAACCGAGAACCCCAAAGCAAGCCAAAGGGGCGGTGAGGGCACGGGCACGGATATAGGACGCCGAGGCAAGGTCACCACTCACGCTTCACGCCAATGTGGCTATATAAGTGTATTGTCAACGAGGCTAGGCACGTGAGGCGCTTATCGCAAAAGTTGCACTTCAAATATTTTGCTCCCCTTGCCCGCCGCTCGGCGTCTTGGAGCAGCCGCCCAAAGAGGCTGGGCAGCTCGAGGGCGGGTATGGAGCCGAGCCAGTGCGGCATCACCTCGTCGTTGCTGAGCGGCTCCAAAGCGACCTCCCCTGGGCAGCTGCCAGCAGCGGCCTGCTCGGCTGTGACGTAGGTAGTGCCGGTCGCGTTGGGGAGCGACTGGGCGCCGGCAGGCACCAAGTTTGGCGGCCTCGCTGCATCCAGGACGGTCAGCAGCCGGACGCGCTGGAAGTCCGCAGGCTTGCAGTCGGTCCCGTGAATCTTTCTCGAGGCGGCTCCATGTGTCGTTTCCCCTGGTACATCCCCGCCCCAGGAAACTGCTCCCATGCTGCTGGGGTCTTGGTCGTCATCCTGGTCGTCTTTCTCTTCAGCGTATTGGCTTTCCGAGACCCGAAACCACATCCCGCATTGAGCAGTCTCGCTGTATCAGGCGCGGAAAGGCGTAAGCGGTAAGCTGGATATCACAAAAAAAAAAAGAATAAAGGGGAAAGAATCCCCTACGATGCCTTGTAAAAAGAGGCTTACTCACCACTGGACAGCCCTCCCTTCCGTCGCGACTACTCCCGTGTGGCACCGGGGGCATCGGCTTCTGGTCAACTCCTGCTTTGTAACCATAAAAACCATGCTCATGTTGACCTTCATGCCCCGGCGGAGCCACTGTGCCAGCGGCCGCGACCGGTCCAAGTCCATCCCAGAACAGTGATCTTCCAGCGCGTACTGCTTTTTCCGGACTTTCTCTTTGCCCTTCAAGTCCCGCTTTTCGAAATGCCTTTGCAGCATATAGTCAAAGTCCTGTGGTTGACCATGATGAAGTGTCAGCACGATAAAAGTACTAAGCACGGTTTAAATTCCTCATAGGGCTGCCTTACCTGCCATTCGAAAATCCAATCTAGAGGTAGTTCCAGGACATTCCCCATCGCATCTTCTATATGCGCCGGAAGACCCTTCGTCGGGTCCAACCTTAAACTGTTCAGAGCTATCAACCCAAACAACAACGCCGGGAGGCCAGCCATCCCTTGGACCAGCTGCTCCAGGAGTGCCCTGATTACTCCAAGGGCTGCGCAGGCGCTCTGCGAGGATTCCACGAGATTTTGCAAACGCTCTTGGGTCTGGTCCTGCCGGAGGGCTATCTCCCGGCTTGTATGGTCGATGCGGTCTAGTATCGCCGTCGTATCCAGTACAGCCAGCTGCCTGGTGGCAAGGCTAGATAGCATTGATAGCTTGGCTGTCGTTTCGGAAAGCTTCCTCCGCAACTTCGTCAAGTCGTTCTTTTCCCTGAGAGTGAACTCGATTTTTTTGTATGCGTCTTTGACTTTATTGCCTGACCCTCCTTGGTTCAGGCTCTCGCTGTACCTGCGGACGACCCTATCCAGCGTAACTTGTATGAAACTACCGCATTCATGAACGGCAGTTCCGATATCGCGTTCGAGGCATATTAGGCTCGCCGGGGCTTGGCTGCGCGGTTTGTACGTCGCGACGACCTGGGATTTGAATGCGGGCCCTGCCACGTTAGTAACACCTGTACAAATCGTTCAAAAAGGCAGTTTTTGTGGTCACAAACGTGTAGCAGAACCCGGGAAAAGCCGTCGAGCTCTTCACGGAGCTCGAGGTATTCGGCGGCGGCCCCCTTCAGGGCGCTTCCAAGCTCCACCGCGATCCGGCAAATAGCAATGATGTCGCCGACGCTGCCAAATGTTAGGGCGGTAGACATTGTCGGTTCTGGCGAGGCCGCGGACCTCGGGAGAAATTTGCCTACTGTACGGCAAAAGCGGCGATGGGAGGGGGGCTGGCTCGGTTAGGCGGTTTGTATACTTGGGCAAGGCTTTCTTGAGCAGCAGTGTGCTCCCGTGCCCCGTGGCTACCCAACCCCTAAGGTGGTTGGTTGCCACGCAGCTCCGACTCCCTCACTACGTGCACACAGCTGCAACGGCCATCCAATGGCAAGTCCTAACGGTTCGCCTCGGAGTTCGCCCCGGCATTGGGAGAAAATTAGGCGCATACACAGCCATCTCGAGGCTCTTGGAACCGGCACATGTATTATCCTCGAGTGGGTTGGAAACAAAGTGTTGCAGTTTCAACGTGTCCTCCGGCTCTGTCTCCCGCGAAACAAAGTTAGTGGTGAGGCGGACGCTTTCAAAGAGCGGAATGCCCCTCACTACCTACCTACTTGCCCGTTCCGGTGTGTGCCTGGTGTACAGTGGGGGGGAATCAAAGTATCGACGGATTTTCAAATCGCCCCGCTTGCCTTACGGGCTTCGGGGCGTATATCCGCGGAGAAACGCAATATATAATACACTAATAAAATTTCATACGCAATTAACAGCCCTTATTTTTTCGGTTGCCGACTTTTCGTAAAAATCGAAATAAAATCAAGTGTGTAAACGTTCGTTGAATACTTTGTCCGCCGGTTGTAGCTCCGCCCGCTATCACGTCACTCAGCGGCCTATCACCACCTAGCGCCGGGCCAATTGCGTCGCCGCAATTCGTGAGCTTTTTAGCTTCTCTGAAAGCTCTCTAGCCCTAGCTCTAGCTCCATCACGCAACCCTCTCCTCGTGCCGCCGGGACCTGCCCAACCGTCGCGGCCATGTCCTTTATACACAGCGGCACGTCTCGCGTGCTGGCCAGGTTATCGGCCCCGTCCTTTGTCTGCCGCCAATGTCTCCGCCAGCAAAGGCCGTTGCCGCCGCCGTCGGCGCGCCTCGTGCGGCCCGCAGCAGCCCTGGCGCGGAGCTTTGCCTCGGCGAGGACAACAGCCTCCGCCACGGCGCCGCGGACGGCGCTCCGAGCCGGTTGGTCTCTGGGCCGGAGCAATGCCTTTAGCAGCGCCGCGCCCGGGGCGACGACGGCTGCTTCGGCCTCGGGGAGCGGCGCCAGCTCGTTCCCCGAGACCAACTCGAAAGTCGTGGGTATCTGGCTCATCGGAAGCGCCGTCAGCGTGTTCGGCATCGTCGTCTTTGGCGGCCTGACACGGCTTACCGAGTCCGGGTGAGCGAGGCCCCTTGGTCCCTTGCGCGTCGTTACGCTGATCTCCAAAGCGGCTAACCTCCGCTTCTGCAGTCTGAGCATCACCGAGTGGCGGCCCGTGACGGGCTCGCTGCCGCCGCGCAGCGACGACGACTGGGAGTCCGAGTTCGCAAAGTACCGGGCCTCGCCCGAGTTCGCGGTGCTCAACTCTCGCATGACGCTCGACGAGTTCAAAAAGATCTACTACATGGAGTGGACGCACCGGCTCTGGGGCCGCGTCGTCGGCCTGACCTTTGTGCTGCCGTCGGTATACTTTGTCGCCCGCCGCCGCGTCACGGGCCGCATGGCCCTGAACCTGGCGGGCATCAGCGCCCTCATCGGGTTCCAGGGCTTCATCGGCTGGTGGATGGTGAAGTCGGGCCTGCGCGACGACCTGTTCGCCCCGGGCTCCCACCCGCGCGTCTCGCAGTACCGCCTGGCCGCCCACCTGGGCACCGCCTTCGTCTGCTACTCGTGGATGCTGCTCTCGGGCCTGTCGGCGCTGCGCACCCGCCGCTTTGTTGCCGACCCGGCCGCCGCCGCCCGCCTGATCGAGCAGCTGCGCTGCCCGGCCCTGCGGCCCTTCTCGCGCGCCGCCCACGCCGTGGCCGCCCTCGTCTTCGTCACGGCCATGTCGGGCGCCCTGGTCGCGGGGCTCGACGCGGGCCTCATATACAACGAGTTTCCCATGATGGGCAACGGCCTGACCCCGCCCTGGAACGAACTGTTCGACCGCTTCTACAGCCGCCGCGACGACGGCTCGGACCTGTGGTGGCGCAACGCCCTCGAGAACCCGAGCCTCGTCCAGCTCGACCACCGCGTCCTGGCCGTCGCCACGTTTTGCGCCGTCGTCGCCCTGTTCGCCTACTCGCGCTCCGCCCGCGTCGCCGCCGCGGCGCCGTCCTCCGTCCGCAAGGGCGCCATGGGTGTCCTGCACCTGGCCGTCGCGCAGGTCGTCCTCGGCATCGGCACCCTCATCTACATGGTTCCCACCCACCTCGCTGCCACCCACCAGGCCGGCGCCCTGGCCCTGCTGACCGGCTCCCTGGTGCTGCTGCACCGCCTGCGCGTGTCGAGCTCCACCGCCGCTCTGGTCCAGAGGCTTCTCCTGCAGGCCTCCAAGGGCGCTTCCGCTGCTGTCCCTCTGCCTCCGAAGCGGTTTTGAGCACGAGGCGACGTTTGCTGACTGTAAAAGATGAAAGTCAGGACTTGCGGTACATGAATGGTGGCTGCTGCTGGAGATGCAGCAGCGGTTATAATAGAGATTTTGTGATTGTAAACTAGAAGGATTTCGGTCTATACCCTGGTGCCAAGAGCAAATTGGGAGTTTGTACATAGTGCGAGTTTAGAATCTCCATTCATACATACCACTGGGGGTGCCTCCTGGTGCGAAGAATCTTAATCTTATTCTTTCCCCTCCCGCTATCGGTGGGCGGGCAACGAAACCACGCGTTGCGCTCGACAGCTGCTGCAAGCACGGTCAAACAGGCTCGCAACATTATACATGATACGCTTATTCTTGTTCTGCTTCTAACAAGCTATAAAAGTGCATCTTTACCCTCGACTTTACAGGTGAAATCGTCTCATCGCTTTACGACGTAGATGCTCGTCACAAAAACTCCACACTTGTTCTATTTTTTTTTTTTTTTTTTTTTCGAACGTGTTTCGCTTACTTGTGAGCTACAAAGGATTACTAGAGTGTTAGCGTTGACTCGGTGACCGTTGGATAGCTGCTGTTTATGTGCAGCGACTTACCGATACCCTCCTCCGGAAGGGGCTCGACATTGGTCAGCTCGGCGGCAAACTTCTCAGGGGGGCCGTTCTTCTCATCCTTCATGAATGGGAAGCCCAGCACCTCCCTGATGCTGTGATTGTCCGTCAGGAACATGGTCAAGCGGTCGATGCCGAGACCCTACGGCACATAGCTTTTGTCAGTTTCCCATCCCCTCATTCTCACCCTCCCCGTCAAACAAAAGCTGGCTTTGATTCGGACTCACCCATCCTCCCGTCGGCGGTAGGCCGTACTCGAGCGAGCGAAGGAAATTCTCATCGATCATCTGCGCCTCGTCATCTCCCTGGGCCTTCTGGCGTGCTTGCTGTGGGGTTGTTAGAGAAATGCCAAATCTAGAGCGGCGGAGGTGCCAGTCACTCACCTCCTCAAACCTCATCCTCTGGTCAAAAGGATTGTTCAACTCGGTGTAGGCGTTGCAGATCTCCTTCTTGCAGACAAAACCCTCGAAGCGCTCGCAGATGCCCTTCTCGGTGCGGTGGTACTTGGCAAGCGGCGACATCATCTGCGGGTGCTCCATCAGGAACGTCGGGTTGATGCACGTCTCCTCGAGGTACTCGCCAATCAGCTTGTCGAGCATGCGGGCGTTGGTTAGGGGCGGTGTGCACTCGATGTTCTTCTCCTTGAGCAGCGCCTGCAGGAAGGCGTTGGTCTCGTCAGTGTGGAGCTGGTCGTAGGGCGGGAACTTCTTGCCCGTCAGCTTCTCCAGCTCCGGCATGATCTTGACACGTTTCCAGGGCCGCTCCCAGTTGACCTCGAGCTTCTCGCCCGTCTGCAGCGTGTACATAGTCTTGTAGCCGCCTGTGAGCTCCTTGACCAGGCCCGAGACCAGCTCCTCGGTGTAGTCCATGACGTCGTACATGTCGTAGTAGGCCGCGTACGTCTCGATGGTGGTGAACTCGGGGTTGTGCGTCAAGTCGACGCCCTCGTTGCGGAAGTTCTTGCCGATCTCAAAGACCTTGCTGAAGCCACCGACAATGAGCATCTTGAGATACAGCTCGGGGGCGATACGCATGAACATGTCGATGTCGTAGTCGTTGTGGTGGGTGATGAAGGGCAGCGCAGTGGCGCCTCCGGCAATGGCCGTCATCATGGGGGTCTCGACCTCGACGAAGCGGCGCTCGTGGAAGAAGTCGCGGATGTACTTGATGATCCTACTGCGCTGCCACATGACCTTGCGCGACCGGTCATTGAACATGAGGTCAAGGTAGCGCATCCGGAAGCGCTTTTCGCTGTCTGTGAAGCCGGAGCGCTCGTTGGGGAGCAGGTGCAGCGAGGGCGCCAGTTGCACGACCTCGGTCGCGAACAGCGACAGCTCTCCCTCCTCGCCCTTCTCCAGCTTTGCCTTGGGCGCGGTCCTGCCAGGGTAGCCCACAATGCCGATTATGTCTCCCCTGCCCAGGTGCTCGTGCTGCTGGTCAAAAGAGACGGCGCCCTCCTTGACATATTGGGCCTGGCACATGATCTGCATCTTGGTGCCCGTGCTCACCGTGTCGGCGCCCGTCTTGATGTCGTAGAAGATCAGCTTGGTGCCGGCCGAGCGCTTGGTGAAGATGCGGCCGGCTATCCTGATCTCCTTGGTCTTGTCGACATCGCCCGACTTGAGGTGGCCAAACTCGGCCTCGAACTTGGAGTCGTCGTAGTCGACAAGGAACTTGTGCGGGTAGGGGTTGGGGCCGGACGGGTCGTCGAGCATGGCCTTGGTCTCGCGGCTGCGCATCTCAAAGTACTGGTTCGGGTTGAGCTCCTGCTCGTCGGCAGCGGCAGCCTTCTTGGCGATGACGGGCTTGGGCGGCGCCGCCGCGGCCTTCTTGGCCTTCTCCTCGGCCTTCTGGCGGGCCTTCTGCCGCCTCTTCAGCTCCGTCTTGGAGACCTATTCCAGTGACAAGCAGCATGTTAGGCAGGGGGATAAGAAGGGAAGTGCATGCGCATGGACAGCAGCAAGAGCAGGAGGAAAGCCGCGTCGCGTGTTGTGCGCACCTTCTCACCGGTGACCTCATCGAGGTGGAGGTTTTCCACCTGCTCAGTGGGCGGCGCGTGCGAGCTCGAGTCGGCCATGTTTGCAACCTGAAGCGTGTCAAACGCCGCGTCAATGGCAGATCCGTAGATGTGTGTGGTAGGTTGTTGTTGTTGCTGACCTGGCCGCCGTTGGCGTGGGCGCCTTTGAAAAAGTATAAGCACTCGCGCGGGGTAATTCAGACGCAGCAGTTGAGTCAATGTCCACAGTCAGTGGGGGCGGGTCCCAGTGATGTTGTGTGCGGGCCAGGGTTTAAAGTGTGGTCAAGTCGATGTGGCCCATCTCTGGTCAATGAACACAACATGAACTGAAATCCTGTGAGAAACGAGAAGGAAGCAAAGGGGGGGTAGAGAGTATACTGTTCGTAGACAGACAATATCCTCTGGTCCTACAATCTCAAATCCTGTCGGTTTACATGAGGGCGCTGCTATACAGCATCGCGCTCGCCCTGTGTCTCGGCTACTTTCTCTCTTCCAATAGTCTTGGCACCCTGACTTCCGCCAGCTTAAGCAGAAATACCGCCGCTCAACAATAATTGCTCATCAGACACCCAAGAGCTGCTCCGGGCCAGTAGGTACGCGCAAAAGGTTCCACGGGTCCCTTGTGCAACCGTGCCCGCCGCTCAGCCCTCCCGACAAGGCTTCGCATGAACCTCCCAGCACGCCAATTTTGCCCAGTCAGCCTGATGGAGTTGACACCCAACAAGGACAGGGCCTGGCGGGACTTCTCACGCCATGCCGGCCCCCAGAATATGATATCTGACAGAATCTCTATCCTGCTATCCTACCCGGGGGGCTTCGACCTTTTTCTGTCAGCTGACGTCCCTGGTTCCATAGCTACCTAACGTCCATAAAACCGCGGGCAGGCCCAGGATGGAAGTCTGGCGTCTTGTCAATGTAGGCTCCAGCATTCAAGGCGCCCGCCGCCCACATACCGAGATCGTCATTGCGTCCACATGCAAGTAAGTCTCCAGTCGAATCGGATCAGAATGCGTGGGATCGGGTAACACAAAAAAAAAAAAAAAAAAAAAAATTCTGTAAAATCCGGTTTCCCCTGAAAGTTGGGCGCGGCGAGCACTCAGTCTATTACAACAATCAAAAATTCCCAGGCATCTTATCTTGCCTTGCCAAAACCCCCCCACCCCACAAAATAAATGGAAAACCGCCGAGTGCCCGGGTACACTCCCTCGAGACGTTGCTCGACCGACCGGGGACTAATGAAACATTCCGAATACCTAAACGAGAGAGAAGAAGATCGTAAAGTTAAAAGATCGATAGGTGACCGTCTCGTTCTGCTGCAAAAGAGACGGCCACCGCTTGCAATTATGATTACAAGAACAAATAAAACCCAGGTCTGCAGCCAAGAAAGAAAAGAAACGAAGGGGAAAAAAGAAAGGAGAGGTGCTGGCGAGCGACGTTTGGTGGGTATCAAGGCATCTCCCAACGAGACATGTCGACGTTCACGCCTTTGCATGATGTCGATGTCCCGCGCGGTTGGTGCCGATATTAGGGTAAGTGGTGTTGGGTATCATTTGTCACAACTAATCGTCCCGAGGTCTCCATCATCCCCTTGAGACCACGGGTTCATCTCTCCTTGGGACCGGGCCGTGAGGCCATGGCAGCCGATCCCCACGGGCTTCCAGGCTGGCTACCTAATCCATAAACATGGGGTCGCCGCCACCGCCGCCCGTGTCCTGGATTGGGACACCAATGTCGGGTTGTGCCGCGAAAGTCGCTATGCTGCCTCCCCGGGCGACATGACGCTGCATAGCCGAGCCGATGTTGGTCGCGGAGCGGCTGCTGAGCGCGGAGCCCTTGCCACGCACACCTGCGCCGGTTGCCGCGTGGCTGGCACTCCGCGCATACGGGCTACCGGCTGCCGCCGTTGCCCTCTGCGCCGGCCCCCTCGTCCGCTGAACTTCGAGCTTCGGCGTTGCCTGCATGGGCATCGCGAGAGGTGCGTTTGAGACCATGGGCTTGGCCAATGGTGCGCTCATTGCCGCATACCCCTCCTCGTCATCGTCCATCTCGGCGTCGGCATCCAGGTCGCTCGTGTCATCAAGCGATAGGGGCGTGCTCTTCACTTCGACAGGTGACGGCTCGGGAGGGCTCCCAGTTGCGCGTGCGGGCTGCTCGAAAGACACGGCAGTTGTCTCCAGGTTTCGTGGTTTCGGTGCGGGCTGAAGTGTCGGAACTGGGATGTGCTGTTGTGGTATGGGCGGCACCGGAGGGAGTTTCGGCTGCTGCTGCTGCTGCATTTGTGGCTGGAGCTGTTGCGGCCTTGGCTGGGAAGCTGCCGTCACAGGTGTCGATGCACCAGCCGACGAAGCCGCACCTGGTGTCTGAGAGCTGCCCTCTGCTGCTGAAGGCGCAGGTGGAGGCGGAGGCGCGCCGGCTTGGTCCAGTGGTCTCTGGGCGTTCAGGGTGTTGGCCGACCTGGCAGTGACGATTACGCTCTTCCACCTGTCGATGGTCTTGGCAACGATTGTGTTCACATCCGACTGCCTGTCGTCCAGGGTGAAAGCCACACCCTTGCGCCCATGGACGACGCTTTGTTCGTGCAGGAAGTCGAGCATGCCCTCTTTCATGGGTATCGTGGTCGGAGAGAGCATGCTAAACTCGCGCGGCTGGTGGACCCGGCTGAGCTGCTCGATTTGGGCCTTGAGGTGAGCGTTCTCCTGCTTCATCGACTGCTGCGTCTCCTTCAGCTTGTCCACCTCGCTTTGCTTGCGCCCCACACCGCGGGCGAGTTCCAACACCCACAGCTCGCTCTGTCGCTGCGAAGGCAGCCCCTCCCAGACCGCGTACGCCGACTGCAGGTGCTCCGTCACCTGGGCCTCGAGAGTCTCGGCGGCCTTCTCGGCCGTCTTGATCGCCACCTTGCTCTCGGCATGGGCGGCGCTGTGGGCCGAGGGATAGCTGAGGTCTTCCTCGATAGCGGTCGTGGCGGCGGCGCACTTGATCTTCCACCTCTGGAACTCATCACGGAAATAGGCGGTCAGAGCCTCGAACTGCTTCTGCCCGGGCGGGAGGATTGACCACGAGGTTGAGGTGGGGTGCTGCGTCGAGGAGAAGAGCGTCGGCGGCGGCTGCAAGCACTGGAGCGCCAGTGCTGGGAAATCGAGGGATAGCGGCTGGAAGTCGAATGGCATAGAGTTGACGTCGATGTGGGTCCTGTGCGGCAGTGCAAAAAAGGGTCACAGGTCAGTAAGCCATTGTTTCATTCCAGATATGGGAAAAGGCCGCGATTGTTTCGAAACATGGCGTCAAAATGTTTCGTTTACTCGCGGTTAGGCTAGAGCAAAAACATACTTGGCTGCTTTCCACGAGCTAACAAGCTCCCGCAGCGCTAGCTCAGCTGCCCTCGACGTATCCAGCGCATCCTGGATCTTCTGCTTCATGTCGAACTGGGCCTTGACCATGTGCCTGCTGACAGCCCTCGTCGGCACAGGTCTCCTCGCCGAGTCTGGCGCCTGGTCAACACTCCGGCCCGGGGTGTCGCCGGCGGCCGAGCCGGCGCCGCCATCCCATCTCGCTGCGAAGCTGGACCCGCCCACAGTGGCTGATCTGGGCAGAGCAGGAGACCTCGGCGTGGACCCTTCAGCGTCCGAGAGTGGACTTCTCCTGGACGCAGTCGTCGGCGTGCCCACGGGAGTCAGCGTCTCCCGGCGGCCAAGCGAGGCGCGCGGATGCCTCCTCGTGATGCTCCCTCGTAGCTTCCGGATCTCGTCGACGTCGTGGAGGCCATCTGGAGGCTTCGGGTTCTTCTCCTTGATGTACAGGTCGAGATGTCTGCCGAGTGAGGACGACGTGAAGGCCTGCCCGCAGTAAGGGCAGTTCTTATCCTTTGGCGCCTTCGTCGTAGGCTGCTCGACCGATTGCTGCTGCTGCGGCTGCTGCGGCTGCGCCGGCTGCTGCTCCTCGGACCCGGCCATGGCTCGCTCCCTGCGCCGTTGCGCCCTCCGTGCCTACCCACAAGAAGCTGCCGCTACCGCGTGCCGTCTGCTTCTTGATGTATGTATGAGAGGAGCGTCGGGCAAGGGGCCCTATCGACGGGTCGATGTGACACGCGGCTGCTCTGCCTAAGTGGCACGGGCTCTGCATACCATCAAGAAGACTTAAAACAGGCCGCTTGCAAGGCCGCGATGCAGCGGCAGGCGGGTGGCGGCAGGCTGGCGGCAGGCTGGCGGCACCCTTTGCTAGCTCAGGGATCTCCTGTGGTGGTCAAGAGCAAAAAGGAGCAGCAAGGTGATGGATGGGAATACCGTGTGGATAAAAGTATGCCTTTTGGGTGTGTGAGGAGGACGAGGAAAAGTGCGTGGGGCGTCTGGTGAGAGGGATGTGCCCTGCCTCGCGGGAGGTATCAACGGCCCTGTGTCTGGTTTCCCCTTCCCTCGCCCTGTAGGCCCACTGCACAGGCTCGCTCGCACGCTCGCCTGCACTTCGGCTGTGCTGGGTACGTACCAATCGTAGCGAGGATTAGCCCTCAACGGAATTATGTACCATCGCACTCTGACGATGCGTCGAAGGCCGAGGATGGAGGGTTATCCAGAGTATATGGGGAGTGGAGTGGGAAGTGGAAGCATCCAGCGCGAAAGGGCATCCAAGCCTACCGATGACAGGCCAGCAGGGCCCCCTGCCCTTGCCTTGGGAGGACGAGCAAATAATACAACGCGAGGGATGGCTGTGTGGGAAGATGGACAAGAGGGGCTTGCGGTGGTCACAGTCTGGACCCACGGAAAGCTTCCCATCCGGCGGAGAGGGACGCCTGGTATTTGATCTTCTATACGTGGGATTCCCCAAACGCGTTTACCAAGCTCGCGCTACAGACGCGCGCTGCTGCTTCTCGTCATGCAGGTCGCCCGGAGCGGGAGGAGGAGCAAGAGAGAGGGACCTAGAGCCAGAGTGACAGGACGAAGATGGGAAGTGAGAAGGGCACTACTGCAAGACGCATGTGCAATGGAAGAGGGGACGCCAGTGCGAGAAGGCTTCCCCGTCCCTGTCCATGGCTGCCCTCCCCCTTGCTGGAGCTGCAGTAGCTCGTTAAATTATGACTGCAACGCCGCTCGCAGCGACTGGGAGGGCGTCGCTGCGCTGGCCAATGAGGGCCGGCCGTGTTCCTACCACACCCCCCTGGCGTTCGAGGGTTTTGACTGGTCCTTCCGTCATTCTCTTTGCTGATCTGGGCGAAGGACCAGGGTTGGCCATGGGATAAGCAGGGCAGGAAATAAAAAGGCCGTGGTGCGGTCGTGGGATTTTGGTCCCCTCGGCCGGCGCGGGATCCAAAGTGAAAGGTCCCGTCGTCGTCGGGGCGCCTTGCTCGCGCTAGAGTCCAGGTTGCAGGGATCGCAAAGCTGCTTCTTGGGTTGCCCAGGTGCTGGAGTGGGCGGGACGTGCGGCCTCTGGGGCACCAGGCCAGGCCCATTGGCCAAGCCCTCGTTTCCCTGGACTCCGCCCAGGCAGGTGGGTGGGTGCTCCCGGCCAGGTTCCGTTTCTCGACCGGCTTCTGGGGGTGGCCGTTTTTGTCGTTTCTCGCCCAGGGCCCCGGCCCCCAAGAAAAGAGGAAACGTCCAGGAAAGCACGACCCGCCCAGTGTGTGTGGGCCCGGCTGGTTCCTTTCTCAGCGCCCGCGCCCGTTATTAGTCGCGTGTCTGTGGGTTTGAGGGACATTTTTCCTAAGGGTAAAGTACCTCGTCGACGACAGGAATATCCCATCGGCATCACTCATCTGCAGTATGGCCAACCAAGAAGAAAGATACAGATGATGGTATACGAACAGGGGTAGGAGGAGTGTGCTGGAGATGGAAGCAAGGAGAAGAACGACAAGCGATAATTGAGGAAAACGTAAAATAATTGAGGCATGGATGTAGGTTGTCGGTTTGGTGGTGAACGCAACCTGGGTCGGTACCGATCAGCGTCTTTGGAGGCAGACCCACTCGAGCAAGCGGCAGGCAGATAGGGCGGTCCTTGCGGGCAGGCTCTTTCCACGCCAAGATTTCCAAATCACCCCGATCGGATCAGGAGGAGGGAAGGATACGCTTGCAATGATGAAAGGAAGAGAGCCTGTGCCCAAATCTCCTGTCCAAGAATGCACATATTCTCCGGTCCTGCCCCATTCGCAGGCAAAATTGTCTGATTCCACGGTTCAAAAGTGAACTGCCAAGCACCCGAGGTTCTGGAACCCGGCCTTTAGGAACAATACATACCCAGGCCCCTGCTCCATTATGGTTCCGTGCATCCCTACCTTGGCGTCTCGAATATGTCCCAAAAGTTCGCGATTTTTGCTCTTATCCGTGAATGCCATCTGCCGCAGCCTCGCGGCACAAATCGTTGGCAGACGCAGGCATCGTCTGATATGCAACATATGCGGGCTAAAAGCGGCACCAAGACAAATCAGGCACAGACTCAGGAGGCTGCATGCTCTAGTGCCACGCCACACGCAGTCTTTGGGGGCTTGCATTTCCAAAATTATGTCCAGCCCTTCCATTTGGGCGCTTTCACAATTTCCGGACATCTCGACGACGGCACAGCGGCCCAACAGAAAAGCGTTGCAAAAAAAAAAAAAAAAAAAAAAAAAATTGTTCCTGTCCGAATTTGCGCGCGATTCCCGGATCGAAATAACTAGAAGCAATCTTGGCTTCACGTCTGGACTATGTCCCAGCCGCGTCATGGCCCGCCTTGGCGGAGACCTGCGTTGCACGTCGAGGCCTTTACCGAAGTGGCCGTTAATTTAGGCATCCGGAAGCCGTCAGCACATCTCCCCGTTCGCCGTTGTGGCCGCTGGGTTGGCCTCAGCTCTCAAGCAGATCCGAGCATCTCTCCGGCTTGATCTTGGTGGGTGGGGACGCGCAGATGCAGACGAGAGGTTCTATGAGAAGCTAAACCGCAAGGCGTAAGGCTTTTCACAAGGGTACACCCACAGAGTGGCATTCAGACCCGTCCATCATCTTAACAGTTGCAACAGCTCGCGGCTGCCGGGGCACACAGAGATCACACACAAATATCGCCAAGTGAGGCCTTCCACCCCACTGGAGGTGTGTGTGAGTTGATGATAGACCGCCTGACCGACCAGGCACGCCCGTACCGAAAGAAACGGCCGTCTTGCCCAGCCCTTCGTTTCCCCTCTTTTCTTTTCTTTCGCCAAATGCGGTCGCGGCTACGCACGCCAATGCGAACAAGGTCGCAGCCGTCATTTTGTTCTGATTGTATCGTCTGGTGGATTCCCACCACTGGCCCCCGCGGTGCTCAATGGCTGAATACGGGATACCACGTACGTACTGCCAGACGAGGTGGGCAGAAACAAAGCAGGTACCCGGGCTGCCATAACCGCAATCTGGCTAGCAGAGTGGGATGGGAACATTGCAGCATCTTGGTGCACTAATATGCATATCGACCCGTATTATAGCCGATGCGCAGGCATAATATCGCATGCCACGCACGAATCGTGGAGACGCGTTTATCCATCGCGCTTACAATGGTGTGCCCAGCCGATCTGTATCAGGAACGTGCACCTTTTGCTTGGCCGAGCTCGCATTGGCTAGGTAGAAAAATTACATGTGCTTCCATCCCTTCTCCGCGCAGCAGCTGGACCATCGATGGCATTCTTGATGATTGCGCCAAGCTCGACGCACCGGGCTTTTTGGTGTTCTCATTCTCCATTGCAATCCAACTGTGATGCTGTCAAAGCCCATGAAAGGCGAAACCCGGTGAGAAGTGATATCTGATTTAGCATCCGGGATCTGGCCTGGAGAAATAATTCTCCTTGAGCCTCGGTCATTAGGGAAATGACGTTGGTATGGATACGGCACATCTGAGCTACCATCGTGTCCAGTGAGCCCGTGCAAAAGAAAAAGAGAAGAAAACATCGTTTCCCCACTGGGGCCGTTGTCCGCCCAGACAGGCATGTCAGCCCAAGGCCGCTCGGACGAGCCATGGTTCAGGGTACATACTGAGCATACCCTTCGCATGTCTTCTTTGTCCTCTTACAGGCTATCGTCCATCAAGTTCGTACCCCTCATATGCCTGCACGTTTTTCGTTCTTGTCCCTTTGTGCAGGATATCACGGCTGCCGGCATGAAGAGACGGTTACTGTAGCGACAGGGATACCAGGATAAGTAAAATAGAGGCACTTTGAAGTGGCTGCAAGGGAACCATGTTACGCTTTGGCTCTGGAGAAGGCAGCTTCCGGAAACGGTGACCATCGGAAATATGCCGGATATCACGGGAGGTCGATCGATGTGATCGATGTGTCTTTTCTCAGTATTCGGCCCCTCCAATGCATTCCTTCTGTCGTCCCATCTGACTTGAGCATGCAATGCGTAGATATCGCATGGCAACGTCAGGCTGTCACGCTAGTGCGGCACGTGAGAGCTACGTTATTCTTCTCGTCTTTGCTTCGCCGCCTCTTGCCTTCTAGACCTGCCCCAAGGCTTGCCGCTAGCATGGGCTCAACCCAACACTCGCCGCTGGGTTGCTCGCGAATCGTGAGGATGCAATCCACGACCCGGGGCCGTTTAATTCGAATCAACCGGGGCCGGCGGAACTAACGTTTCGGACCCTTGGTGCCGAAGAGAGCTCATTACGCACGGCCAGAAATGTGGCTGTCAGCCTGTGGCACGCGCCCGCCGGGTTTCCTTAGCCACCCGAGCCACTTGGAAGAGGGTGGAAGCTCAGACCTCCAGCCCCAGCCACCCATCATTCGTTCCCGCCTGGAAGTCCCGTCGCTCTCGTGATCACGGGTTGACAGGATCCAAGGACCGCGTGGATTGTCGTCGCCAAATTGCGCCTGGGCTTGCCACGCCGCCAATTGCCCAGCGCCTGACCGGCAAACAACTGCCCTGAACGCCGAAAGAACTGGACTGTTGCAATGCCTCCAGGTATGGTAGTACCAAGCTCGTTTGTTGCAGAGAATTTACCGTGCAGCTTCGTTTGCGCCATGCGCCCGTCGCGTCCAACCACCTGTGCCGCGCTCGGGTCCTTGCCCAGTTTGGGCAATGCCTCCATCTCTCCGTCATCACATCCTGCAAGGCAAACGGGTGACCAGCCCGACTAGGATCTTAAAACACTGACATGATGCGTTCTTCGACCCTACCTGCAGCCCTTAGCGAGGACGCGTCGGACGGGGAGAACGGCCTCGAGGTCGTGCCCACGAAGCGTGACAAGAAGGCGGTCAAGTACACGGAGTCGAAGGAGGACCCAGATGACGATGTGGACGACGATGGCGCAGATGACGACGGTGACGAAGATGGTGACGAATACGTCGTCGAGAAGATCATGTCGCATATGATCGCGGAAGATGTGAGCTGCGGTCGCGCGGGCGTCTTAAACAAGCTTCATGCGTCACGTTGCTGACCTCGCTCTCACCAGGGAAACCCGCGGTTTGAGGTCAAGTGGGAGGGTTTCGAAAAGAAGGAGGACCGGACATGGGAGCCCGAGGAGAACCTCCGGTATGAATCCGGCCGCGCGGCCCCACATTATCCGACATGCCGGTGACAGCATGCTGACAATAGGTTTTGGGGTTGCTTGTGTAGAGGCACTGCCGACACCATCCTCGACGAATACCTCAACAAGATAGGAGGCGTGCAGGCTCTCTACAAGGCTAGCGAGAAGGCAACTAAGGGCAAGAAACGGGGCCGTCCGTCGACATCCGGCACCCCATCATCAACCAAGAAGTCGCGGGTCAACGGCAATGCCGCGGTAGATTCCGATGCATCCGAGTCGCGGAGACCAGCCGCGTGGAAGCCTCCAGCAGGCAGCTGGGAGGATCATATCGACCAGGTTGACATGACGCGGGACGTGAGCGGCGACCTCATCGTCTGGCTCACTTGGAAAAACGGCGAAAAGTCGCAGCACAAGGCTCAACAAGCCTACACCCGCGCGCCACAAAGGGTACAAAGCCAAACAACCCCAAGACACTTGGGCGCCTGATATCGCGCACATGCCAGTTCCCTTGTTACTCATTAACCATTGCGGCTGGACTCATCTTGCTAACCTTGTGTGGTTCTCGTTTTGACAGATGCTCAAGTTCTACGAGTCAAAGATCAACTTTACCGACTCATCATAGGTCAAAACTCGGGACCAACAAACTGAAAAAAAATGTATTGATAAAATATCACGGGTGCGTTCCCGAACTTGGGGTTTGATTTATGGCGTCTTTTCGGACCTATCATGGGCTCTTATCTTTCTATTTGGAGACGGGAAAAAGGAAATGTTAGGTTTGATGTTTGAAGCACAACCACTCCAGCTATCATTTCCGAGCTTAGGGTGTCGTATCACCCACGGCCTTGTACGCTGGCACCGTGAGGACCGTGGGGAAATTGGGCGATGATGGCAGTCACCCTCTCAGTCAGGTGGGGTCGTCGGCGAGGTGGCAGTGTACAATTAGCAAGTTACACTCAATGATGCACATTGACGACAAGATATTTGCGTGTGGACTTTCGCCACATCCTTCTTTTGACTTGGACAAGATAAGCAATCATCTGTTCCGCCTCGGGAGCCAGAAATGCTTTGGGGAAAAGGGATAGACGCTAAAGTAGCGGGTACTTGCGAATTATATTAATTATAACACTCAACAACCGTATTATCACCTTTTACGACTCGATCGCCTTGGACAATGCTGTCAAGCTTTTCCAAGAACTGTAGCCGCAATGTCGAGGTCTGCGCGACATGACCCACGCCAAGGCAAAAAAGCGCGACGAAAGAGAGCAGGGGGGCGACCAAAAAGGTGGCTGGAGAGCGGGTTTGGCGAATGGCAGAAGCAAACGTGAGCCCCGTCAGGCGCTGGTGGGCTGTTAAAGTCTCCACCATAACCCCTGTCCCGCCCCGGTTTGACGGTGGTTGGAGCTCTCCATCCCCCTCCCAGCCATTGCGATTTTGTTTACTTGGGCGCAACCAGGTGGCTGGGCAACCACCCTTATATCAGCCCAGCAACTGCAAAGCCCACGCTGCATCTTTTGCCATGTTCTGAAGTGATTGCATTCCATCCCAGTTGTCCCGCGCGAACAAAACAGAACCCGATTTGCATTATTGTGGCATCTGCCTTTGGTCCAAGAGCAAGCTCGAAAAGACTAGGTCCTGCCAACACCACCATCATTCCAGAGGCATCGAAGACCCAAGAGGCATTCCACCGCCCGCCATCATCACCCACACCATCCGCCACACACATACAAGCCAGCGCAGGCTCGAAGCCCGAGCCCGTCGCCCAGCATGGTCAAGCCAAACGACGTCATCGCCATCATCGTCATCATCATCTTCATCATACTGGTCGGCATCGCCTTTGGCATCTACAGGCTGGTCATGATGGCTCGGAACAGCGTCACCGCCACCACCACGTCGAGCAGCGGCGAGACCTCAATAGTCGACGACAATTGACCGAGGCGGCGGCCCAGTCACGCGCCTTTTCTCTACTCTACCACCTGCTCTGTGCTGCTCCAAGGCCACCATCCTTCAGGCCAGAGACGGCAAGGCTCCCCCGCGGGGTTCGGGGTAGTCTCGTTATTGCGAGCCCGTCGCCGTCCCTCGGACTGGACGCCGACGCACCACGACGCCGACGACGTCATGATCAGTCGAGTTATCTGATCTAGAGAGACGTGGTAGCCATCTCCACCGCTTCAATTTTTTTTTGCATTTATCTTCTGATCATGTATCACTTTTTTTGGATTTTATTTCCTTGCCCTGCATATGGATCACGGAAGCACGACAACATGAATTTAGCTGGGTCTGGATGTTAATATTTGGATATTTGGGCTCAGGCGTTTACACCCCGGCGTTTATGGGTTTGGCAATAGTTTCTTAACATAGCGGCATGTTGGGCTGTTTTCGCTTGGGAGGGATATGAAAACGGAGCATGTATATAGAGACCTAGGTAGTTTAGTTATTGTAGATGGTGTCGCTGAGGACATTCGAGTCGATACGAGCACTTGAATATGGAATTATGACTGAGTCTTTCCGTCCCGTCCGTGGAGTGGCATGATTATTGTCACTTTGACAATGTTCAGCAAGAGTTCAAACTTGATATAAATAAACCCAGCTGTTCCTAGCAGCCAAGCCGTTGTCTATAAAACAACCCTTCCCACGTCTACCTTCCCGAGAAAAATCGCAAATGCACAACTACAACAAGCCCACCGACCCAATCGCCCGCCCGCCCTCCGCGGCGCCAACCATCAGGGCCTCGGACATCACCACCAGCACCCCCGCCCGGCTACAGTCCGACGCTGACGCGCTGGACCACATCCTCAGCCGGCTCGGCGCGCTGCTGTACGAGCGCCGCGCGCGCGAGAGCCAGCTGCGTCTGCTGCAGGACCAACGCGACCACCTGGCCTGGGACCTGCTCGCCGTGACGCGCGCCAACACGGGGCCGTCGCCGCCGTCGTCGTCGTTCTCGCTGCGGCCTGATTCTGGCTCTGGTGCTAGTACCGATCCGAGATGGCAGGGGCTGGAACGCGTAAGGGGTGCCATCAGCGACGCGGAGGCGGGGCTGGACAGGGTCGACGGGGGCTTTGGCCCGCTCATGGGCGTGTTTTGGCGGAGCTTGTATGCGAGGGCGAGGCTGGAGAGGGGACGAAGGCGGAATGGGGTGGACATTTACAGAGATGTCACGGGCGGCGGGAGCGTCCCGAGGGGTGACGGTGGCGGCGGTTCTGGGGCGGGGAGGACGTCTGAGGATTTAGTTCGGAGAGGCGATGGTGATGGACGGTGGATTTAAGGGGTTGATGGTTGCACTGTAAAGTGGAAAGGCAGCCAGGTAGATAGGTAGATAGATAACAAGCGAGCCAGAGATTGTGGTACCGAGTATAATTGTTGATCAAAAAAAAAAAAATGAAGCCATCTAGTACAGAAAGCTTTCCGTCACTACGTCTTCCTTCTCCAACCAGCCGGCGATGGTTTTAGCCGCATCTGGCCCGGTACACACGTAATACTTTCGCGGGGTCCCCTTGTCCTGTCCAGCAGCGAGCAGCTCATCCTTTGAAATCCTCCCATGCACGACCCCGACACCCATATCCTTCAACTCGTTGATCTGCCCCTCATCGTCTTGCGCATTGCTGGTGATGAAGAGACGGGTGACACCAGCGAGCCCTGGTATCCTCTTGAACGAGTCGAGAGCAAAGGGTACGTCCTCGGCCCGCAGACTCCACAGTACCACCAGCCTGCTCGCAACAACCCCCTCCTCCTGCAGTATCCGACCAGCCTGGGCCAGCAGCGGCGTGATGCCGACCCCCGTCGCGACAAACACCGCCACCGCGGCCGCTTCACCACCAACCGGTATCTCGAGGCCCGCCCCGCCGCCGCCGCCAAAGCCGAGAACGGGCAGCTCGAGAGGCACCCTGGTGTTCCAGCGCGCGAGCAGGCCGGTGGCGGGGCCGTGCCTCCGCGCCGTGATCTGGAACTCCGCCGGCACCGAGCCCTCCTCTGCCGGCGGCGGCGGCGGGCTCGACACGGTAAATGTGCGGACGTAATCGTCGTTCAGGCTCTGCGGGTCCTCGTCGCGCATGTGGCTGTATCCCATGTCTAGCTCGGCCGAGAAGTCGAGCGTGACGTGCTGGCCCGGCCCCCACAATGGACGCGCCCTGGTGGTGTCCCGCTGCTTTAAAGAGAATGTAAAACGCGAGACCGTCGGCGACAGGACCTCCCTGCTCTTGAGCGTTGCGGTCGCCACGCCGCCCGAACCCGAGCCCACCGGCGCGGGCGCAACAGCAACCTCGCAGGCCAGCCGCCGGGCCGGTGGGTTGTACGGGCTGAAGTCGACGACGTCCCCGCGGAACGGGAGGCCGTCGCGCACGAGCCGCGCGGCCGTGACCTCGATGCGCACGGCGAGCCTGGCGCGCGGCAGCAGGCTCGCCGCCTCGTCGCCGACGAGCAGGCGCGTGGTGCCTGTCAGGTACAGGGCGTCCGACGACGCGAAATCCGGCACGGCGATGCCCACGCGCGGGTCCAGGTGCAGGTTTCCGAGCGACTGGTACAGCCGGTTGCCCGAGAACTCCGGGTAGGCCAGCACCACGCCGTCGTCGGCGGCGGCAGCGTTGCGCACGACGCGCATCAGGCCCGGCGCACCGCCGCGGTGGTTGGTGTCCATCTGGCCCTTCCCGTTGGACGAGAGGAAGAAGAGGTCGGCGCGCTCGAGGATCTCGAGCGCCCGCGGGCTGAGCGGCAGCGAGTCCGACAGGAGCTCGGGGCGGGGAACGTGCGGGCGGATGGTCTTGAGGTTGACGTACTTGGGGCAGTTGCCCAGCGCCTCCAGCACCGCCAGGGCGAGCTGCACCTGGCCCACGCCGGACTCGGCGTCGGCGTCGGGCTTGCCCATGACGCCCGCGACCACCTTGCCGGCGAGCTTGACGCGGTCGCGGTTGCGGAAGTCGATGCTCAGCGCGCTGAAGGGCGGGTTGGGGTCGGTGGTAGCAGCAGCAGCGGGAACCCCGTCGAGGATCTCGCCGTCGGCGAGGTGGCCGAGTAGGGCCTGGGCGACGGGGTCGTGGCGCTTGTCGACGAGCGACTTGACGCCCAGCACCCCGGGGGCGACGATGCCCGCGAACCCGGGCTCGCCGCCCCAGACCGACGTCCACGGCTGCCCGGAGGCGTCGAGCGCGCCCACCGCCAGCATGTTGTTCTCGTGGACGCGCATGGCGTGGTGCGGCGCCAGGCCGTGCGCCGTGGGGTTGTTCCGGGGCGGGACGCGGAGCAGCCGGTGCACGGCCAGCTCGCCGGGGTTCCATTGGTCCTCCTCGGCCGACTGGAACTCCAAGTGCACTGCCGCCATGTCGGAGAGGTAGAGGCCGTTGAATTGCTGCTGGAGGGCTCGGGTCAGGAGAAGAAAGGCAGTGCTGCGGCTGGCTTTGGTTTGGTTCGGGGGCATGCTAGGGGTGGGGAGCGCTAAAGCCTCATGGTTGCGGCACCGAGCGTGGGAAGGGGATA
Organism: Magnaporthiopsis rhizophila; assembly: GCA_003049465.1. NCBI lineage: Eukaryota > Fungi > Ascomycota > Sordariomycetes > Magnaporthales > Magnaporthaceae > Magnaporthiopsis > Magnaporthiopsis rhizophila. The sequence goes on along the minus strand of PYSS01000005.1, from coordinate 394,197 downwards.
GATATAAAGAGGCGTGGCCGTCCGTTCCCGGTGCGGTGCAGTGCTTCCTCGCGCATCACGCTAGGTATTTGGTAGCAAATGCCGAAGGGGCCCTTGCCGCCCACACGGCAGCACGCGCAGGTTGGAAACCACCTACAGATCCCGGTAAGAGAAGTCGAGAGCAGGTCGAGGAAAGATTCCGGATTAGTCCATCGTATAAGCGGGGAAGGACGCAGTCTGTGAAGCGATGAATCAGCAGCAGCGCTACGAGAGATCATCCATTGATTCCAAAGACTTGCTCATTGATCCATCCCTCAACCACACAAGGTAGGCGCCAAAACCCCGCAGGTGACGAGGCTGGGCGTGCAATGATCGTGGTCGGCCTGAGAACAATCACGGTACTGGCAAAGTGACGAGAGGTTTGTAACACGGATCAGAGGATATCATTACAGTAATACATATCTTGTGTGTTTTAGAGCTTAGCCCGGTTGCATTTCGCCCGGTTGCTGTGACGCAAGAAAAATCGATCCAACCTGGCTTTATCCAGCCTCTACCGGCGCCCCGACCAGTGGTAGCGATAATAGGAAACCGAGGTTGTCCGCCGGAACACCTAGTATCTGGGCCCACGACCGCCTTGCGACTCCAGATCCGAATTCCAGCCGTTGCCGTCCCCGTAACCGCCACGTGGCGGAGGACCTTGGTTTCCTGGTCCTGATGACCTGCTGTTGTAGTAATCGTTTGCAGGTGTATGTTGCCTCGGGGGCAAAGGGGCCGTCATGTTCCTCTGTGGCTGAGGAGGGTACTGAGGAGCCCGTGGAGGTATTGGGTTGGTCGCACTGCGCTGCGGGTAGCCGCCACCCTGCGACATAGGTCCCGGGGTGGGACCCCTCTGCGAAGGCATCGAGGGGGCAGGGCTGGCGCGACCGTTGGAGTTGTATTGGGAAAACCCGCCCACCGAATTGATGCTCGGCTGCGACTGGTTGTAACCCTGAGGACCCATCCTTGGCGACGACATGGTAGGACGGGGCAGCTGAGGCACAGTATCGCTCGAGTATGGTACGGGACTTGCTGTGAAGCCACCTCCGAAAGCCCCGTTGGGCCCCATGCGACCAGGGGGAGGGGAACCGTAACCCCTCATCGACGATGCCGTTCCAGGCCGGGTAGGCGGGTAGTTGTTCAGATCCATATTGGGAATGCTTGGAGCTGGAGAGGCCGATCGCCCGAACTCGGCGGCGGCGGCCACCAGAGGCGTTCTGGAGCTGGCCAACGACGCCATGGTTGCGGTCCGAGAGAGAGGCATGCGAGTTTTCTCGCTGAACCGGCTCAACTCATAGTCGCCTGGGGTACCGGGGCGCGAGCTGTAGGCAGGGAGTGTCCCCATGGTGTCGGATCGTGAGATCATGGGCATCGCGGGGAGCTTGTCGTCGCCGAGGTCGGGCAGGGTGGCCTTGAGCTCCTCTGGCGGGCGCTCACCGGCCTTCTTGGCGGCCTTGAGCTCCGCCTTCTTCCTCCGGCGTTCCTCTTCGGCAATGCCCTTGTTGACCTTGTCCGCCACGATGGCCATCAAACGCTTGTTAATCTTCCGGGAGCAATATGCGGTCAGAGACCCATCCTCGGAAGGGATGTAGGCCCAAAGGAAGAATACGAAGATGATGACGGCCGCTATGAGGGCGATCATGGCGATGACCCAGATGATCAAGGTGAATAGCATGCCCGAAAGAATGATAGCAAGCCGTGTCTCGGTCTCGGCCAGAATCTTAATCTTTTGGAAGAAGCTCAGGATGGATCTCCCCACATCGGGGCCGATCTGAGCCGACAACTTGCTGTTGTAGACCTTCCAGAGTGTCATGGCGTTGACGGCCTGGCGCGGGCCGGAGCACACGATGACGCGGAACCAGGCTGAAAGTGATCTCGTGGTCAGCATTCACTCGTCTCGTCGTTTGGGGGCATGGCGAGCCAATCCCAAGGATCGGCGGGACGCGGCGGAGCCTACATTGGAAACTGAAGTAGGTGAACAGCGCCGCATACTCGACGCCCTTCTTGCTCTTGGTGAGCTCGGCAAAGACCAGAAACCTCCTCCAGCCCTTGCCGCTGCCGACTTTGATGCTTTCGAGGCGGACGGCCAAGTTGTCGAGGTAGCTTTCGGCGACGCTGCCTCTGCTCATGACTCTTTGGGCGCGGATGTGCTCGTAGGCGAGATTGAGAAAGGAGAGGATGATGCAGACGGAGAAGATCCATTTCGAGACCTCGAGACCGACGGCGGGCTGCAGCTCCGAGGGCCACTTGTCGAAGGCCAGCAGATTGACGGCGGTAAAGCTATCGACGCTGTAGACTGCCATTGAGATGACGAGCGAGACGTAGAGGTAGCCATAGGCGAACGGGGTCCAGCATGATGTCGATTTGAAGTCGGTTAAGCTCTAGAGGCCGGTTAGCGCGCCAGCGAGCGTCATCTGGGCGGCAGTTGCGCAACTTACGATGTAGTCCCATTTCTGCTCGGGGCGAACCTCGACGTGCTGTTTCCTGCCTCCACAACCCATTATGAAGAACCAAAGAGGCCAGTGATATCCCGTCAAAGATATCTCGGCCTACGAAGAATAAGGAACGGAAGAAAAGAAAGAAAGAAAAGAGAGGCAAGAAAAAAAGTGTTAATACAAAATCGAAAGCGAGAATGGTGCCTAGGCCCACGCAAGGAAAGAGGAGTAAAGGAAAGTGAGAAGAGAGCGCGCCGTCAGAATGAGAGACCGGTCCCGCCGTCTACACAAGTCGATTCCGGCCAGCGGGAGGGTCGACTGTGTTGATATTGACGAGGAGGAGGACAGCGATGGCGACCAAGAAACGGCTCAGTGGCTGTGAAAAAAGGAGGTAGACTGGAATAGAATCCCCGGAGCGGACGAGGGCGAGTAGACAGCGATCGAGTGTGGTGCGCACGGGTGGTCCCTGGTTGGACAGGGGAGAACAGGGAGGACGCACACCCGAGTTTTGAGACAGGCACCGGAGGTGGGCGGTGGTGTGTGTGTTTCTCAGTTTGGCATGTTGGTGCTGGCAGGCAGTGGGAACCCGTGACGGTTTCGGGTCGACCAACAACAAAGTTCGACGATCGCGGCCGAGGAGAGTCGGATGGGCGAGGCCTGGTAGCGACAGGCGTGAGCAGCGTCTTCTTTCGCCGTGCTCAGGGTGTAGAATGAGAGCCCGGGAGGGAGACGGGGGCGAGTGCCCGGGGACGCTGAATTATGAGGAGTCTTCGGAGCCCTGCTCTCGACAGACTGGGCATATGCCGAGCCAGGTTTGATCTGCTTGGGCGGACGTTACCCAGGTTTGCGTCTCGAAAAAAGCGGAGAAAAATGATGCGGTGCCAGAGGTCGGGCCAGGCACGATAGAAGAGGGGAAAGAATGACTCGGGATTCAGGCACGAGAGAGAGCGTGGCTGGAGATGGGGCAATTAAGGTAAGGTACTGTGGTAATGCTTCGAGGGACGACTGCGAGGGAACTCGAGGGCTAGAAAGCCTCTCGCGACGCCTTCACGCTATTTGTTTAGTTGTGGTTCTCCGAAATTGGAGGGCGTCGCGATAAACTAAGAAGGAACGGACGGGCACGATTGACGAAATGTGCCACTACTAGGTGGGACAAAGCACACCACGCAAGCACGGTCTAATTTCGCTGGACGTCGGAACAAGAGCGAAGCAAAAAAAAAAAAATTGGAGGAGGAGGAGGGAACGGCGACGGAGGGAGGGCAGCGCGGGATAGGATCGTGCCTGCATGCATGAAACCGCGTCCAATATGGAGTTGGGCGGGGGACTCGCGCTATCTGGCTCCCCGATGCTACCCTACCATCCAATTAAACAGCGTTCTTCCACCAGTGGGTCGTCAGACACCTGAGCATTCGCTCACAACCAACCTCAGCCTCCGGCCGCGGGCTGCCTCCCCCAAGGGTCCCAGTTCCCAGTCCCAGCGAGGGTGGTTGAGATCAGACATCCATCAAGATGACGGTCAATTTGCGCTACGTAGTGGGGGTGGATCACAGGGCGTTTGCGCCAGCCTGGAAAAGAGGCAGGATGAACCAGGTTCGGTCAATTGGCCGGTCGGCGACGCGTGCACGCCAAAGAGCAACCGTCGGGGCGCTGAGACTGGCCCGTGGCCCTGTGGCCCTGTGGCCCTGTGGCCCTGCTAACGACATGCAGGTACCTAGAGCGGCTAGCGGCTGGGATGCGGAGCTAATGAGTTCATGTTTGCGTTATGAAGCTTGGAGGCTGGCACTACGCGAGCGTCCAATTGGCGAGTTGGCGACTGGGCCGGACCCCTGGCCTCGCTCACTACCCTGCATCTCCCCTTCATTCTTTTCAATCCCGCGTCCGGTCGCTGGGATTGGCTGCAAACAATCGGAAACACGGACTAAATTAATTTGGCACTTTGAAGACACGCCGCCAACGAAAAGCCAACCAACCGGCTGCTCCCAGCTGTCAACCAGGCGCAGGCCGGGTAGGACAACGGTACGCCACTCACGGACCTAGATTGAACATTTTGCCAAAGGGAAACCTGGGACCAGATAGAGGACCAGATAGATGGAAATGTCGCTGCCGGAAACAACATCCATCAAATCATCAATCGTTGCCAAGCGCTAGCTGTCGATTGTAAGCGCGGGATGGCACGCTGTGTTCCATATTCGTAGACCAGAGGGCAGGCCTGCCGCTCAACTGCTGGCGGCTGCATGCAGGAGCCCTCGTCTGCACGTCGATCGATTCGAGCACCGCCGCCTCTGGGCCTGTCATGGACGCGATTTCCTGGCTCTGGCCAGACTGGACCATGCAGGCAGTGTCTATTTCCTGTTGAATGCTTATCCGGAACGTCCTTCGGGTTTCTATTCTATCCAAGGTACGTCCCTTCTAAATCGCGTGTGTTCTTGAAAAAGAATTGCGTGCCTCATCCTGCCGCTTCTGGTCATGGTCTCCACGACCAGCCCAGGATATTCCCTTGCAATGAGAGCACTCAACTTCGCACTGGCACCAGCCGCCGAGTCCGGCACGGAAACAAACGGCATGTGGGGACCACCGGATCCGGACGTCATCAAGGCGTGTCCCTGTTTGGCTGTTGTAGACAGACAGACAGACAGGTATGCATATCCCGTGCTAGCCCGAGCGCTTCTTCTTCTCCGCCTCGTGGGCCTGTCTGGCAACCTCGAGTTCCTCCAGCTCCTCTTGCATCCCACCAATGTGAATTGCCGCGAGCTGCTCCTGCTCCGCCTCGGTCAGCGGCACCGCGCTGCCACGGCGCCTCTGCCAGCTTGGGCTCGTCTCTCGAAGCCTGGCATCAGTATCCTGGCCCGAGGCGTCGACGAACTCGTAAGAGCGCCACTCGGTGTTTTGCCACCCGGTCCCTGGCGGAATTTAATTTTTAGTTTTTTTTTCTTTTTTTTTTTTCTTCTTTTAGCGAACAGGACGTGGATAAGCGAAGATCGTGTTTGGTGTGCCGCATGTTGGCAACAGCACAGTTTCGATTTTTTTTTTTCCCCAGCCCCGAGGCTCTTTTCTCGACAAGGGGCTGAAACTGACGTGTCCCCACCAACAAGGAACCATCTGGGACCTCATCGTGGCATGGGCCGTGACAGAATGTCCTCAAGGGCGGCGGATCATATATGAAAAAGCAAGATGGTGCTCGAAAAGAAAAAAAAAGAGCGGGGGTGGGCAAAGCGAAGGACTGCTTAACCTACCAGCTTCTCTCAACATGCCGTCCCAATCCTGGGTCAAGAGGTGCACAATGCCGCCGTGGGTGACGACGACGATGTGAGGGTCCCCGCCGGCCTGGGCGGCCAGGTCCCGCAGCCAGACCCTTGCAGCCCTGGATCGGGCTTGCAGCTTGGGGATCTGGGGCGCGAACGGCGAGCTGGGGGACTTGTCGTTCCAGCCGTCTTTGACCAGGGCCAGGTCGACCTTGCTGCTGTCGAACTCGGCCGCCAGCGCGTCGGGCGGGCTGCCCGTGTCGCAGGGCAGCGAGCTGACCTCCTGGACCTCGGGCAGGGCCTTGACAGCCTTGCCAGCGTCGATGGCGGGCTTGAAGGAGAGCAGCGCCGTGTAGATTGTTCGGCGGAACGGCGACGCCACCAGGTGGGTGATCTTGTCGTGGTGCGGGAATCTCGCGCAGAGTTCTGCGCACTGCTGCTTGCCGAGTTCCGTCAGCTCCGGGTCCGGGAGCATGAGCGGATCCGGGCCCCCTTCCTCTTGGGGCAGATTGTGGTGGCCCTGGGCGTGGCGGACAAGGTGGATGGTGGCAGGCATTGTTTGGCGGGGTCAGATATCTAGCCTGGCTGTTTTGGGGTCTGCTGTGAGGCTGTCTGGGCAAAATACGGTCAAGTAAGATATGTAGGTTATCCCTGATGGCCACGTTGAAAATGGTTTTTTTTTTCTTTCTCCGCTTCCTGTCATATAAGGCAGGGTCGGCGTACGAGCGGCGATTGTTTGTTTGACTCATCCCGACTTCGGATTCTGGACTTGGTGCTCCGCTGGCAGATCGCGGGCGGCCCGCATCGGACTTTGAAAGTGGTGGCGCGTGGTTGGTTGATAAGCCATTTGACCGACATACGTAAACGTCAACTCCGACTGCCGCTCTGGTCCTTCTGTCATTGACTCCGACAGCAAAACCGCCTACCCGTAGCCAGCACACTCAAAATGCCAAGCAAGGCACACAAGCCCCACAGGCTCTGCGCTGCCCTGCCATGTCGATAGAGTCAAATGACGGCATTGATGGTAGGGGCCATATCTGGGAGCCCGCGGAGCCGCATCATGTTTGGGTTTTTTAACGGCTCGGCCGTGGACGCCGAAAAAGCTCCAGGGTAGAAAGGGGGATGACATGCCATGACCCGCAGCGGGGTTCCCGGGGCACCGATCTGGAAGCATAATGACAAAAACCCCCTCATACCTACCTTTCAGCCGCCTGTGGACCACGTTTCTGTCACATTTTGCCACTTTCGTCGCGAGAGAAAGACGTGTTGCCGAAAAGGCTCCCCCTTTTGTTATTCCCACCAGCCAAATATAGGCCTTGAGAAACATGAACCAGATTCCGTCGTCAGAAGGAAAGAAACAAAAAAATCCACCCCACGCGCATGTTGTTTCTCTGATCGTACCAGTCAATATCAATGGCTTGACCTGCCGTCTCGTCGAGGGGCCCTATCCGGAGGTCCCGGCGCTCTCGCTCACTGGCCACTGGCCCTTGATATGGGCGGCCTTATGGGCGGCGAGCTGCTTCGCCCTGCGCGCTGCGCGCTTCTCCTTCCGCGCCGCGGCGGCCTTTTCCTCACGTTGCTGCTTTTCCACCTTTGCCTACAGTGGGGGGTCGTGCAAATGTCAGCATGAGGATCAAACACGCGGCAGGCCCGTCGCCCCAACAATGAAACAAGATTAAAGAAGGAATATATATATATGTATAAAGGGATGGAATATTCGCAGGGTCGCAGACAGACAGACAGACAGCCAAAAACTCACCTGCTTGAAAGCGTCAATGAAAGCGGCGGAGCAGTCGTAGTCCCTGAGCCGCGGCACAAGACGCCTGTGGCCAAAGACAGGCCTGTGCTCGACGGGCCCGGCGCGGGACCGCAGCCAGGCGGGCGGGTTATTGTCGCGGATGCGGCGGCGTGCCCGCTGCAGCGGGGCGGGCAGCGTCCAGGCAGCGTCCGAAGGCTTGGCGAGCCGGTGGAAGGCCGCCCGCCTGGCCCGGTCCAGCGTCGCGGCCTCGTGCGCGTGCGCCAGCTCCGGCGGCACCTCGTCCGCCAGCGAGGCGGCCGCCGACCGGTCCTCCCACGCCTCGGCCAGCTGCTGCCGCGCTAGCTGCTCGCGCTCCGCGTCGTCGAGGCCGTCGTCGTCGGCGTGCGCATACGCGTCCTCGTCCAGCCACCCGACCGGCTCCAGGTTCTCGCCGAGCCCGAACCGCAGCTGGGGCGGGGCGATGGGCGTGGACGTGGGCTCATCGTAGAAGTCCTCCGGGTAGCCCTCTGCCGTCCCGTGCAGGTCCGTCACGTGCGCCCGGTTTGTCGGCATCTTGTTAGGTAGTTGCTCGAGTGGTGCGAGTATCGGGAAATTTGATTGAAAAGCGACTGTGGTTCCTCGATTCTAGGGCGGCTCTGGAGCATGATTTAGAGCAAGTGGGGGTGTTGGTTCATGGGACAACTGTTTGGCCTCTCAGCAAACAGCGAGATGCCCATATTCCTTCTTTGTCTCGCTATACGAAGGGAGGCGACACGTCGGATGCGGCTGCGCATTCGAAGCTACGCCCTAGCACGCGGACTGGAATGCTGCTCCTTTGGACTGGGAAAACACAAACACGCTCGGAATGTTTGGTGTCACGGCCGTGGCTGGAATGTTCTTGTCCCCCGTCTACCTGTTCCAGGCCAAATAAAACATACCTTGGTATCGCTTTCTTACACATCTGCACAACGTTATGCCTGCGTCTTCGTCTACCTGCCCACACCGTGGAGGCGAATGCATGTCCCACGCCCGTTCAACAAACACCTCGTTCGAAATTCTGAGAGACTGGGAAAAAGTAAAACAATGCCCACGGCTTAATCGCCGCTCTCTCATACCAAGGGAAACGGCGTTTCCAATTTGTGCATGGGTCCTTGTAGGGATAGAATTTCGAAGCGGACAAGATACAGGGATATGAAAAAGAGAACGAAGGGCAAGTCAGACACAAAAGATACATCTTTGCCGTCGGACAAGATGAAATTATAGTTCGATGAGGCTCTCCTCCACCGCCGGCTTCTGCGGCGCATGTTGTGGCGCCGAGGGGAAGGCCTCCTGCTGATAGCTGGGATACGACCCACTTGGGGCCTGGGGCCACGGCTGGTGGGTGACCGGCAGAGCGGTGCTCTGAGCAGCCGAGTGCTGCCAGTAGGGTTGCTGCGGCTGTTTTTGTTGTTGCTGCGCCTGCTGTGGTTGCTGCTGTTGCTGCTGCTGTTGCTGCTGCTGCGGCTGTTGAGACTGCGGCGGCGGCTGTGCTGGGTGGGAAGGTGCAGGGACCGGGCTCGGGTACTGTGCGGGCTGCTGAAGGCTGGGGTAGGGTGATCGAACTGGTTCGGCCGGCCCGGCGACAGGCGTCTGCAGCGCCGAGACTTGCGCCTGGTTAAAGTAGTAGGCGGCGCTTGGGTCTGTCGTAGGTGTGATGCCACCCGAATCGGGGACTGCGGGGGCGGCAAGCGAGGGCTGCGAGGGAGCCTGTCCGTGAGGTGCCGCTGGCGGTGGAGGGGCATCGGGCTGGGGATAGTGGTATTGTTGAGGCTGACTAGGCGCATGCGATGGCGGCCAACTCTCAGTTCGCTGTGGCGGCGCAAACTGGCCGGCAGGCGGGCCCGAGACGGAGGCTCGCTTGTCGTACTGCCCGGGCTGCTGCTGATGCTGTTGCTGCTGCGGAGGTTGGTGTTGCGGAGGCGGGTAAGACGGCTGGGGAGTTTGTCGCGAGTAATCATGCTGAGGTTCTCCCGTGTAAAAGCTCTCCCCCGGAATGCTCGTCGGGGCGCTCGGGCCCTGGAGCGACGGATAGGGGCCGGGCGCTTGCCGTGGTGCGGGCAGGGTGTATCCTCCGTAGTTGTGCTTGCCATACGCCTTGGAGAGACGCTCTTCAAGCATTCGGTCGTAGTAGCGCACGACTGTTGCCAGCTTGGCGTGGAGGTCCAGGAGAGTATCTATATCGGTGGTTAGAACATGAGAAGCGCGTGCGCGCGGGGACCTATCCCCTCATCAACTCACCATGTTTGCTCATGGTCTCTCCATAGGTCCTCGCCAACTTCGGCCGCAGAGTGCCAATACTATCGTAGAGCTCCTGGATCTGCGGCTCCCGGAGAATGGTGCCGGGAGGCTGAGTCTGGAGACGGTCAACCAGGGTCGCGAACAGGTTGATGTTCTCGGCCTCGACCGGAGTGAGTTCATAGTCGTTCTTGGGGTGCGCCAAGGCTGCGGCTTTCGCCGGCTCGGCGCTGTGAGTCTGCTCATGCAGAACAGCGGCGTGCTGCTTCTTCTCGATCTCCATATCGGCGAGCGACGCCGCAATGGCTGCCTTGAGGTCGTCGTCTTCCTCCTCCACTGCTGACTTGGAGGCGGGCGGGGTGTGCCCGTTAACCTTGGAGGTGTGGGTGGCGGGCCCGCTGCTGGGCGCCGTGTTATATCCCCTCGAGTGGCTCTTGACTTCTTCCAGGCTCATGGCCAGGGCCTTCTTCAAATCTTCGTCGAAACCGTCGTCGACCCTGGCGTTGCGCGGCTGCATCGCCGTTGACGAGCGGTTTTTGTGGGGGAACGACGAGTACAGGTTGGGCGGCTGCCCGTCCTTTGCGGCATGGCCACTGCCGCCGCCACCACCACCGCGATTCTTGTCGGTGAGCCGGGCGTAGCATCCGTCGTCCACGCGCACGGCCTGCATTATCCCTAGGTGGGGCAGCGGGAGCGACTTGGACGAACACTGCTGGTCAAAGCAGCTACCGCAGTTCCGGCAGTGGTGCTTGCGATTCGTAAACGTGAACGGCGTCCGGCACCGCATGCAAACATCCGAGTCGGTCCACTCGGGGGGCTGCGGGTTGTAGAACATATGTGAGCCGGGGTCCCCATGGGAGAGTCGGGTAGCGCAGGAATGACACCTACCGCACTGCTGTCTATCATACTGCTGGCGACGGCGACACTCGGGGGAAACTGGAAACCCTCGCGCTGCAGCGTCTTGTAGACCTCGCCTATATATGCCAGCTCGTAGCGGCCTTCTGTCACGGCAGCCCACGACTGGATCAGCTCGAGGATTTTGGCGCGGACGTCGGCGTTGACGGCGGCGGGGCCAGTTGCTTTCAACAGCGACACCAGGTTGTCGATGAACTCGCGCGAGGCTATCTCAACGAGGAAGTGCTGCCCGCCGTTCTTCACACACGTGTCCGTGAGCTAGTTCCTGCCGTTAGTACCGGTCGGACTGTGAAAGGAGCTGTATCTGAGAAAGCCCAGGGTCTTGAGCAAGCCGACGAACCTCGAGGGCGCTTAGCTGGGTGTTGGGATTCTTGTGGCCGATGCGCCGTTTGAGCGAGCGCATGGCATCTTTGGGTGGCACCGTCTTTGAGCGGATGACATCGGAGATCTCGAGGTTGAGGGCGATGTCCTCTCTACGGCAGAGTCAGTCAAGGAACACGCGGCCAGTCTAGGCAGCAACCAAAGGGACCTGGCGGGGGTAGGATGGCGGGTGAGAGAGGTTGGCTTCATACAGGCTACTACTGGTGGCCTTCTCGATCTGCTCCTCGAGCGCCGTGTTGGCGCCGGAAGACCACCAACCCATCATCGCGACGGGTCTCTGTATCGATAGTCGACGGCAAAGCAAGCAGGCTGCGGGCTCGAGAGTCGGGTCAAGGATGGATGGATCGCGATGGGTGTCGTGGAGGACGCGTTGGCAACAGGGCTGGGCGTGGGTTGTTTGAGATGGAGCCGACGGGTCATTCAGTATGACGCAAAGCTATTGCGGTCCAGTGCCCGACATCTGCTGGACTCTGGTGTGCCGCCTGCCTGGGCTGACGAATCTTGTTTCTTGTGGAGCATCAGCCACCAGGCGGGAACGTTCTGCAGGCTTGTTTCGCTGGGGTTTTCAGCCCAACTCGCCACATGGGCCCTGCACAAGGCCCATCCGCGCAACCTGCCAAGCTCCGCCCACCGAGTGCAAGCGCCAGACGACGGCGCCATCAGATGTCATCAATTGTCTGCCTGCTACCGATGTAGGCCATCTGCAGCTCCCGTGTTGGCGACCACTGCATCCCGAGCGCCCCTCCGAATCCGTACATCCAGCCGCGACCGAAGAGCCAGACCGCGCTTCCGAAGGCGGAAAGAAAGTCGAACAAAGAATGTTAGTTACGCATTCCCAGCCATCCGAATGACCCTGCGCAAAAGCCTGCGGGGGCCCTCTTTCACGACACATCACGAACCGACCTCTGGTCCCTCCCGGCTGCCCGCTGCCACGAATGCCATCGTCGCTCAACCTCGCACTCGAAAAACCCCCTCATCCGACCTCGAGCGCAATGACACAGACGCGAAACGGTCCCTGAATACCTGCAACCAACCCACCCACCTGCTTGCATACTCGCCCACTTACTGCTCCCCGCAAGGGCTGGACCGGAGCTGCATGCGAGGGGCCCGCCAGCCCCAGCTCTTCCATCCTTGCGGCTCCTTGCGGCCCCAAGCCGAACCGAAGGATCCATCGGAGAGACCCCTCGAACCTCGCCTCGTCTCCCGCCGACTGACATCCGAGCGGCCTCGCTATGGCCAGCGCAGCCGTGCCCGCCAACGGCAAGGTGCTCCTGCACTTCGACGACGTTGTCAACCCTACCCCCAAGATCAATAGTGCCTCGTCCATAGAAGCAGTGATCACCGAGGGTGAGCAATGTCTTCGCAATGCCGACGCCTTCAGGAACTTTGGCCGCCGCCCGGACTTTGCGCTGAGAGAGTATGTGGCCGCAACCATTATTGCCATCGACCTGGTTCCCAAGAACAAGGATTTCCCCAAGTTGTCGGACAGGAAGTCCCTAGCTGCGCGGCATACGGAGCTCATGAAAAAGATCCAGTCGCTACATCCGGCATTTGAGAAGATCAAGGAGGAAATCAAGCGTGACAACCAGCGGACCGGCGTGCAGCCTTTGCACGGGCGCCAGTCGCCCGTTGTATCGCCGCATGCTGGCCGGCCCTCTGTCCAGCTTCCTAACGGATCGAGGACGGCACAGGCCGACGGCTACACCAATGGGGGTGCCCATAGCCCTCGGTTAAGCCAGGATTTAGTCGATTCCTCGGTTGGAGTTACGAACCGCAGGCCGGGCGCTGCAAGCGCAGTAGGGGCGAGCAAGACTCCGGATCTTCTTGCCGAGCGCTTTGCGAAACTACGAGGGCAGAAATCCCCAGTCGATACTCAGGGGCCTCTGTTCATGAATGGCACAGATGCGCACCCAGCACCGGAGAAGCCGCGATCGACACCGGCGGAGAGGGCTGGCATCTCGCTGGCGAGCCCGCTGCCGGACCTGCCAAAAATGCCGGCGGCCATCTACAGTCCGGCGAGGGGCACCGTCTCGCACGAATCGGCCAATCTTCCCTCGAGCAATGCCAGGGGCATGTTCAGCAGGACCGGCTCCAGCACACCTTTGTCTGCCAGCCAGACTAGGTCACCTCAGCTGAAAGATGAATATTTCGCGCCCATTCAGTCTACCGGCCCGCCGGCCGCTCCCGTGCGCCCCAAAGTGGTCATCCCGGATGGTGACACGGTGACTCCTGAGGATCTTCTGAACTACATGAAAGCCTCGTCCAGCGGCTTCAGGACCCTCATTATCGATATCAGGAGCCGGGAGGATTTCGACGACGGCCACATCATGTCACAGTGCACCATATGTATTGAGCCCGAAATCCTGCAGCGAGAGAATATCTCAGCTGAGGAGGTAGCAGACAGCATGATCCTGGCGCCGCAGGCCGAGCAGCAACTGTTCCGCAGGCGCGGCGAGTGCGACCTGATAGTTTTCTACGACGAAGACTCGGAGGAAATCAACTGGAGGGGCGTCACCGCTACAGAAAGAGCTTTGTTGGGTCTCTACAACGCTCTGAAACATTTTGACTACGACTCCGAGGCTACCAAGCCTGCCAAGCTCCTCAAGGGCGGCATAGATGCCTGGGCAGGTCTCATGGGGAGAGGCGCGCTACGAACGTCATCCACAGCCACAAATGGCATTGCCCCTGGCCCGAAGAAATCCTCGGCACCCCTGCTTTCGCCGGCCAGCAAGAGACAGCCACCCAGGCCTATCCAGGATGCGGTAGAGGCTCAGCGCTGGGAGGAGACGCTGTCAAACGTGGAGAATAATCTAGTCCGCACGCAGGAGGACTTTTTGAGGCGGTATCCTTCCGTGGGTCACATCAAGGAATCCATGACGTCTCCTGCCGCCAAGCCAGAGCCTCGATATCCCGCATCAGCTGAGATCTACAGCTCGCTGCCATCTCCGCCAACGCGACCCGCCCCGGCAGTTCCGCGCCAGAGCTACAGCGGTCTTAGGGAGACAGGTCAGGAGGAGCACTACAGCCCGACGACGGTGGCAACGAAGACAAAGGAGAGAAAGGACCGGCCGCGGCCCGTTGGCCTCTCCAACCCCGGAGTGTGGTGCTACGGCAACGCGTCCATCCAAGCGCTCTTCCACTCGTACGGCTTTGCAGCAGACCTGATGGGGAGCGAATGGCAGAGCAACTGGGTGGTGCCTAAACGGAAAGACGAGAACTTGAACAACCCGCAGCTTCTCACCAAGATCATCGCAAATCTGTTCCACTGGATGAGCGACGGCAAGTTTGAGTCTATGCAATGCAAAACACTCATGGTGAGACTTCCAAACCTTCTTGTGTATCACCGGCACGCCGACTGTTTCTACACTCCAGGGCTGACATACCGCCATCCAACCAGGACTACTGTTGCTATGTGGACTCGAAGCAGAAGAACTTCTTTGGAAAGGCGAAGGGCGTGGCCAACGCGCTTGGAAGCAGGAGCAAGCAGCAAGACGCAGAAGAGTTTGTCATATTCGTCATGGAGAACATCCACGACGAGACCAACCGGCTGCGCGACGTGACCGTCGACATGAGCAAGGTGACGTGCCAGGGCGATCGCTACGAGCACGCGCTAGCCTACTGGAAGGGATACCGCAGCGCGAACGACTCCATCATCGACAAGTACTGGCGCGGGTTGACCCAGAACGTGCTCCAGTGCAAAAAATGCGGGAACACGACGTACAATCACGAACCCTGGGACAAGATCCGGGTCACGGTGCCGCCTGGCAAGAAGACGCTAGGGCTCATGGACCTGCTGCACACGTCGTACCCATACAAGGAGATACGCGAGGACTACAGGTGCGAGAAGTGCAAGCTGCTCAACACGACCACGTCGACGATCCGCCTCGCTCGCATGCCCGAGCTCCTGTGCATCTCGCTTGGGCGCTTCAACCCGATAGCTGAGGGCCATGTCACCAAGGTCAACAGCAAGGTCACATATCCGATCGAGGACCTCGATCTGACGCCCATAGCGGACCCGACGCCGCCGGAGCGGGGTCAGGGCCACGAGTGGGAGGGTTCGTTCAAGTACTACTGCTACGCCGCCATCATCCACGGCGGAGACCTGCAGAGCGGCCACTACACGGCATTCGTGAGGGATCGCGGGTCCGAGGCGGGCGACTGCTCGTGGTACTATTGCAACGACACCAGCGTCACGCCCAGGACGATCGACAGCGATGCGGCCGCCGAGGCGGCTGGCATGTACTCCAAAGACTCCACCACCTCGGCTTACATTCTGTTTTACCGTCGCCGGCCCGTTGGGATGCGATAAGGTCATGGGATGGTTAATTTCCTTTTTTTCGACGGGGCCGCAGCTCACCCAGGATAACTCTCAGGCTTGGCTGAGCCCCATGCTCTTTTTATTTTGGTATATATGTTTGATTCCTTTTGTCGCAAGTCTTGGGGCGGGTGGCTTTGCACTCGGTGCGTCGGCATATTCAAGGATGTGTAACATTTTGTCCATCTTTTCTTCATCACGTTCGAATTCTGCTGCATCGGCATGGAGCGACGGTTTCACATGGCTAACGTCAGTTACATGCTTAGAGAACCTACTTCTTTATTATAATGGATGGATTGGTGCCATCCTTTCACCTGATATCCTCATAGGACCAGTAGATGATCCCGAGTCCTTTGGCCCGCGACAATGCTCAACCTCCTGCTTGCCCTTGGCCTTTTTCCTAATGACCTCTAGCTAACGTTTCGGTGGCGGCGGTCGCCAAGCCCCGGACGGAGACGGTTGGTTAGGCCATGGCGCAGGGAGCACTCCTCTCATGACCACGAGGTTAAATCTAAGCTGAGCAGTCCTTTTTGCGCTACGCCACATGTCAGTTGATGAGACGTTAGCAGCTTTTGATTCCAACAGCACGAAGCCTGGATCTGGTATTGGATCTTTGGGTGCTATCGTTGAAACCAGTTTAAAAGCAGAACTAGATAAGGGGACATGGCAAGCTGTACAGCATCCAAAGAGCCTGATACTCCTCATGTCATATCATGGCTGCTCAACTACAGTCATACCCCATTCACACAAGGATCCTCTTGCAGCTCGCTCGGGACAGCCGCACCAGCGTCCACCAGCAGCCTCACCACATCCCGTGCTGCAGCGGCACCGCCAGACGCCTCCCAGCACCGCCCGGACTCGACCGCCACCTGCAGAGGCGTCTTCCTCTCCGCATTACGCTCCTCGGCGCGCGCGCCATACCGCAACAGCAGCGCCACGGCACCCACGAAGAGCCCGCGGGCCGCAAGGTGCAGCGGCCGATCACCCGTTCCCATGCCCGTGTCCGTATTGTCCGGCGGACAGATGTCCAGGCGGCAGACGCCGCGCGGGGAAGCTAAGATGAGCTTCAGCGCCTGAAGGCGGCTGGCGCTCATCAGGGGCCGCTGCTGCCGGTGCCGTCCCGGCTCTCTACCGCCGTCGACCTCGGCTTCCTGCTGTGCCCCAAGCGCAGACAGCAGCAGCCCTGTAATAGGATAAACGCCCCGCCGGTCAGGGACATTTGGGTCCGCGCCGTGGTCGAGCAGGAGGCGCACGAGCTTTTCGTAGCCGCCAAAGTCCGGGTGCTCGACCGCGAGGCCCAGCGCCGTCGTGCCGCGGGCGCTGCCGACCCTGTTGACCATCGTGTCCGCGTCATTCACGCACTCGAGCACGACGCGCGCGCACCGGTTATGCCGGCTGCTCGCGCCTGCCACGGCGCGGAGGAGGGCTTTGCGGCAGCTCCGCGTCAGCCCCCTGCTCACGGCTTCTTCGAGGAACTGCCGCAGCGGCCGGCTCCGCGCGTTGGCGCAGCAGTCGATGAGGCCATTGGTGATTGTGGCGTCTGGCGCGCATCTCATGAGTGGTGCCAGCCGGCCTGCGTGTTGTTTGCTGTTGCTTGTGTCGTTGGAACGGTGCGACTTCGCTGGAGCAGACGACCGCGTTGTTCTTGTGCTTGTGCTTGTGAAGGTTGCTGGCAAGTTGTTCCGGGATGCTGGGGAAGTTGCGGGTGGCGATGACGGCCGGGATGGCGGGAACTGCTCCTGGTTGCTGCTATCTGCGCCGAGATTGCCATATGGCACGGCTGTCTCGTAAAGGTCTTCTGGAGCGCAATATGCTGCTCCATCCGACGGCTCTGCTAGTGTTGAGAAGATGGTTGCTGGAGTGGACTTGAGAGAACTCGCGCCATCATGGCGGAACCATCCACCATCCGAGCTCGCGTCTGTAACCGAGCCACTGCTGTATGACCCAGCAGGACTAGAGACGACTAGTGGAGGATGATCGGAGCCAGCGTGACACTCCAATGCGCCGCCGCTTGTCTCGATAGGCGGCAGGATGGCAGGTCGGGAATGTTGAGGGAAATCCGATATTATACCGTGCTCATATACCGGCATGCCACTGAGCAAGGTCCCAGCCAACGGCCCCATGGAGCTCAGTCTTGTCGGCAGCTGAGAGAGTAGAGTGTTGCCACTGTCGGCACCAGGTGTTTCTCCGTCCTGCAGCGCCCAAGGGCGGTCAGCCACCTGAGTAGCAGATGCGCGAGCTTCCATGCCTCTCGGGGCATGCCCCAACGCCAAGGCCTCCAGGGGTATTGGATCGGCCCACAGCTGGGTGCTGCCATGACCCGATGTCTGGGACTCTCCACGACACTCTTCGCAGCAAAACTCGGACCAGTCTTCCCAGCTGAGTAATTCTTCAACCACTTCGTGCGAAGCGGGCCGGCACCGTGGGCTGCTGTGCAGGAGGCTTGAGACCAGGTTTACCAGCTTCTGGTAGCGCTTAGTGTAGCGGCTGCTGGGCTCACCTTGGTTAGCCATCCATTCCAGCAGGCTGGGCAGATGCTCGCATAGCGGAGGCCTGCGTCCGGGCTCGCTCGATAGGAAGTCTAGCCACTGCGGAAGGACACCGGGAGGGGCCCCGAGAAGCCACATGGTTATCTTCAAGAACGCGATGCCGAGGTCCCACACGTCGCTCGCCAGATCGTCTTGGTCTTGAGTGCCCAGCTCGGGTGCGGCGTACTCGGGCTCAGGAGGGTGCTGGAGCGTGGCCCCGAAGCCGCTGAGGAACAGCCTGTGCTGGGACGAAATAAAGATGTTCCGCGCCGACAGGTGCCCGATTCCGACGCCGGGTCGGTGCATATAGCTCATTGCCCCTGCGAGACAGCCAAAGAACTGCTGGGCGAAGCGCCGGTCGTTTTGGTTGAAGCTGCTCTTGAGCTTCAGGTACGTGTCCAGGCTGAGCTCCGAGACGGGCTCCATCAGGTACGCAACGCTTGTCAGGTCCGTATAGCTCCCTGCTATCCTAACGACATGCTGGTGACGCAATGCCCGGAGGCTCGCGAGCTCGACGAACAGGTCTTCTCGCTCGGCTTGAGTGGACTGGCTGCTTGAAATCTGTTTGCGTGCGAACCACCTCCGAGGGGTGGGAGTTCTAATATACACCATATCATACGTACTGGGGACGCGGTCAGTTGGCTTCGTTGCTCAAGGCAAGAAAACGGAGGGGCGAGGTGTCTAGCAGTGGAACTGACTATGGCCCTACTTGGCTGAGATCCCGTGCCATGTCGAAGCAGTCGACGCCGACATGGCCGGATATGTGCTGGTGCGTCGAGTATCTCTCCGACAGGGCGGCGACGTCGAAATAAGATGCGACGGGTTCCGACAGGTACTGATAAATCGACTGCTTTTCCATGTAGGCATAAACATCCAAGGGCTCCTCGGCCTCGTCTTCAGGCATGCGTCTAGACATTATGCAAAGGGGTACAAAACGGGCAGACGCAGTGAACTTGGCATCAGTCGCAGACATGATGAAGCAAAGCCAGCAAGGCCATCTTGGAAGACAAAAAGAACAGAGATGATGTGTTTATTTAAATGAGTAGGTCGCCAGCCACACAAAGCAGGAACCGGACATTTCTGTCCCAAGGGATATAACCACGATGTTGGTTCGAATGGGTAACAGTAAGCAAGCGGCGACATTATTTCTTCTTTGTTGTCGCACTGGTCCTGGTTTGATCTATTTCGTCTGATGATATGCCCAGGGAGACCTGCTGAATGGTGGGTAGGGCGGACCGACGTCACCAACGCCATCTCAATGACCAGCCGGAGATGGCTTCTTTGGTTCCGATGAGCAAATCGAACAAACCACATCTGCAGTGTTCCACGAGAGGCGGGTTCTTGCGCCTACATGTGTGGCGGTCCTTTGTGTGTCAAGCAGCACACTGTTTCCATGCTGTGTATAACCCCATTCAGCCCAGCCAAGAATACAATCACCTCACAAAGGTGACTAGGTTTGGTGCACTGGGCACGAGAATGCGGTCCGTGACACGGTGAATGACAAAGAGCCAAGAATATCAGAGTGTTGAGGAATGATGCCCAAGAGGCGGATGGGACGGCAGCCGCAGCACATGTGCAGCAGCCTGGGGCGAAGTACTTACGGAGCATGCATATGCGATGTTGCGATTGTTCATCTCCATGATATTCCCATCTTTCTGTGTTCCCAAGCGGCCACAAAGCATCTTCCGGGGACCCTCAACAGCAGGCAGCCGTTAGAATCATTCCAATGTTCCGTGCCGTGACGGGAGCGGCACACCACGCGTCGTGGAGTTTGCGGCTGTGACAGCACGTGGTGGAACCTTGGCCGGAAGATCCAGACATGCAGGTTACGCCATAGGGTTGAGGTCAAGGTCAAAGGGCGGCGCTGATGTCCATGTAGGACTAGCTAGGTACCTGTGGAGGCAAACCAACGTGAGTAGGACTACTTGGGAGCACCTGTTGGTTGGCCATGTTGAGAGACGGCGGTGGCGGCAGCCCATTGGGCCAAGATCAGAGAAGTGCCAGGGACATACACGACCCGACGAGGATGTGGAATAATCACAACGCACAGTCCCAGTACCTAAGCACTCTTGCAAGTTGTTGGCCCCAGGCTGGCGACGGCAAGCGGGAGAGGGTTCGTCACACGCCAGCACAGCCGTTTGCGAACCAAACACAGACAGACATACTGACGCTTATACTATATCTCATTTGTGTTCATCGTACAATATACTGGGCAGGTGAGAGCTGGCCGTAGGAGTCACGTCGCCTTGTCCTGTCAAGTTTCGAGGAGGCGACGCTGGGCTGGTCTTGGCTGGACAGGTATATGGAAAACCAAACATCACAGTTGGGGAAATTGGACGAGACATCACGGCCCCCACTCCAGGCAGGACAGCCAATTCCGCTAAAATGAGAACCGCAATGCTGCAGATCTCCGCATCCCACAGCGCGGTTGAGGGCGCTGGGCGGCTGTAAATCGAGTAAATCAAGGGTTGACAGCGAGAGGTAAATAAGAAACGGTGCCTGCTTCGGCTGCAACGCGAGGCAGGGACTCAACTCACTCGGGGAAACTGGACTTTTTGGGCACGCAACGACGGAGTTTCCTAGAGTAGTTGGGGTGAAACGGTGGGGCAGGCTGTGGGTGAGGCGCTCGGACCAGGCCCCTTCCGAGACGGAACAGGCGAGTCGGATGTGCTGCAGGGATATTGATTTGATGATGTGAGATTGGCTCAAGGCCACTGGGATCTAGGATTGGCTGTCGGCAGCGGCCAGGAATGGAACCCCTTAAAACCCATGCTGTCGACTTGGCTTCTCGCGATATCTGGGGGAGCTCATCCTCAGGGTGCCCGGTCTAGACCTGATGTGCTTTCGAAACAAAAGACCAGAGAACTGAGGATCGCTTTGATACTATCCATTACAACGCGACAGCCCCCTGCGCCAGCTTGACAGCTGTTCCGTTCCGTCACCGACGGAACCCCTCGACGAACGACCATTGCGCCGTTGACTTCTCATGAGCCTGCCCCAAGATGCGCCCTAAGTGCGCAAACCGAATCTCGAGCAGCCAAGATTAGATATGGAGCCGGACAGCGCGGCGACCGCGATAGGGGCCGCCGACAAGGCGCACGACGTGGCGGTCCGCGAAATCCCTACCCTGGCACCGCCAGCATCACCGACATCCCCGCTCGAGGCGGAGGGGGCTGCAGAGAAGGCCCAGGACGAGACCGACAGGGACCGCAGGCACGGCGACGACGGCAGCGACGGCACCATCGCCAACAAAATAATACAATTTCTTTCCACCGCCACACCAGAAACACTTGGCGCCATCGCGGTCGGGCTTGCGGCCGTCACATACTTGGTCCTCGGCCAGGTCGGCCTCCTGCTGATCGGCGTCTTTGCTGGCGCCGTCGGCGTTATATCGTGGGAGGCCCGGAACCCAGAGGTTGCTAGGAACGTCAGGGGCGAAAAGGGCGTCGATGCGCTCGCGCGGATACTAGACTACAAGGGTGCCTTGAGCGTTGCCGCAGGGGCGGACGCCAAAGACGGCGAGGATGCCGCTCCCCTCCGCGGGTTCGAGGACTTCCAGCCCGAGACGCGTGATGCCCTGAACGGGCTCGTGGATGCCGTCATCCGGGACTACGTGAACTGGTGGTATGCGCCCATCGTGCCGTCCGACAAGTCCTTCGCCCTGTCGTGCCGCAAGGTTCTCACCTCATTCCTGCTGTCCGTCTCCAACCGCCTCGGCAAGAAGCGGCCTGCCGACACGTTCCTCGACTTCATGACCAACTCATCCTCCATCATAATCGTATTCTTCTCGGAGCTGGCCACCGCGCTCGCTGACATGCCCGCCGACGGCTCACGTTCGGCCGCCGATGCCATCTACAACTACCTCGCCGCCAACCCCGAGTCGAATCTCGCCAATCTGTTGAACCAGAAGCAGCAGGCTGCCAAGCTTCGGATGGCGGCCGAAGATCTCCTGGGATTCCTGGACCGCTCGATCTACGACTGCGATCCCGCCAGGACATTCCTTCGCGAGATTCTGGCCAGCGTTGTCCTCGGGACGACCCTGACCTCGTGCTCCAAGGCGGAATGGATCAATGGCTGGATTGTATATCTCCTGGAGGCTGGAGAACCCGACTTCAACCAGGCAATCGACGTTGGCATGCAGACGGGTTCGGACTCAAGCACCTTCGCTGATCTAGACGGTAACCTCGGCAACATCGGCCTGACCAAGGGCAATCGGAACTCGCTCGAAATGGAGAAGGCCCGCCAGAAGGAGAGCGTGGCCGCCAAGAAGAAACTGGAGGAGATGGAAGCCCTCGAGGAGATGAGGAAACTTAACGAGATGATAGCCGATGAGGACGCTCGTAGGAGCAGAGAAGCTGCGACTGCAGTGCAACCGCAACCCCCCGCGCAGTCTGAGCCGGCCGGCGCGACGGAGACGTCGTCTAGGCTCGCAGACGCCCTGAAGCGGAATGTCGACACGTTGGATATACAACCGGACGCGGCCCGAGAGCTTGCCAAGACCCCAATCACAGAGCCTCCGTCGGCGATCTCGCTAGGGCAGACCTCTCCCAAGGAAACGCTCCGAGAGGACGCTTCCAGTAAGCGCAACTCAGTTCACACGCCGCCCACCCCTGGCTCTTCCGGGATATACACACCCAGCAGCCAGCACTCGTCTCCGAGGCGGGACGATTCCGGAGGCCAGTTTACCAACTTCGACCAGCTGGTGCCCCCGGCACAAGATGATGCGGACCTCAGCGACTCGGAGCAGCGTGACAAAGCACCGCCGCCCCTGACGCTGCACAACGCCGTCATTAGCATCCATGACGACGGGATGCCGGACAACAAGAACCGGAGCAAGCCCTCATGGGACTTTCTGATCCAGGTCGAGCCCGCAACCTCGCACTATCCGGGCTGGATGATTGTGCGAAAATACTCAGACTTTGAGAGCCTTCACGAGGTCGTAACCCGCATTGCGAAGATATCCGGCGCCACAGCATTCACCGAGCAGCATAATACTCTGCCGAGTTGGAAGGTGCACACAAAGAGCTCACTTAGAGGGGAGCTTGAGCGCTACTGCAGAGATGCCTGCTGGTACAAGCCGCTCGCCGAGAGCGAAGGCATGAAAAGGTTTCTCGAGAAGAACACGACGCACGCCCGCGGCGCGTCCAGGACCGGATTCGGGGCGTTCGAGAACATGGGCAAAAACGTCCTTGGCGTGCTCACAAGCGCACCCAAGGGAGTCGCCGAGGGCAGCAAGGTGGTCGTAGGCGGCGTGACGGGAGTTCTGGGTAATATTGGGCTGGGCTCAAGGAAGAATACGAGCACTTCGCTGCAGGACACTAGCGCCATGGCCACGGCCAGCGGCACGAACTCGAACCGGCAGTCGCTATCACTATCGTCGCCCAAGCTGGAGACCAGCCTCTCTGTTGGTAGTCTCCCTTTGAAGAAGCGAGACAGCATGGACAGTCAGAGGTCCTCGGTCATCTCGACGCAGCCCAGCAAAGTCGCGCCGATGGAGAAACGACCCAGCTTTGAAGCCGACGGTGGGCTCCAAGCCCTCAGGACCGACCGCTGGGACGGCTTGTCGCCGACAAGCGGCCTGAGCAGCCCCGAGAACAGTCGGGCGCCGAGCCTGGCGCCGGCGCGCTCGCCAATCCGATCTCCCTCGTCCACGAGCCTCAGCGGATTGAAACTACCCCCACGACCCGACGACATGCCGGACGACTACAGCGGCGTGGCAGGCAGCAGCAAGCCACCGCAACTGGGCGACGGCGGTGGCGGCGGCGGTGGTGGGGTGTCTCCGTCGCCAATGAACCCGCCGCCGCCGTCCGTGAACCCATCGCCCATGAACTCGTTGCCGCCCAACGGCGGCCTCTCGAGGAAGCCGAGCGCCAGGAAACCGCGGCAGTTCGCGCCCCTCTCGGAGCAGGAGACGGGCGTGGCGGTGGAGCTCGTATTCGCCATCATCACGGAGCTGTACACGCTCTCGTCGGCGTGGAACTTCCGGCGCACGCTCCTGGGGGCGGCCAAGTCGTACCTCCTCCGACCCGGCAACCCGTCGCTCGAGTCGATCCGGTCCATGATCCAAGGGTCGGTGCTCGACGGGGCATCGTCGGACGCGGGCGTCGCGGCCCAGCTGCGCAAGCTGCGCGAGAACTCGCTCCCCACGCCCGAGGAGCTCGCCGCCTGGCCCAAGGAGCCGTCGGCCGAGGAGAAGGAGAAGCTGCGGCTGAACGCGCGCCGCCTGCTCATCCGGAGCGGCGTGCCGGCCGCGCTGTCGGGCGTCATGGGTCAGTCGGCCACCAGCGACGCTCTCGGTCGCGTCTTTGACTGCCTGCAGGTCGAGGAGGTTGCCCGTGGACTGCTGTTTGGCATCGTGCTGCAGGCCGTTAGGGTAATTACTCACTGAGAGGGTCAATACTGTGCTATGATTAGATGTTTTGTTTTTCTTCTTGAAAGAAGTACGAGAGCGCGCAGTATCTGCTACATGGGATAGATATATGAGCGGTTATGGCGTCGTGGCGTGGCATGGCGCAAATAACCCAATGAAAGCATGGGAGAGCTGCATTGTTAGAAAATTCGGTTGCTGTTCCGATATCCGAGTGACATGGAGAGGGTTCGAGTGTCATCCCATGGGTCCCATTTCGAATCTATAGCTTATGTTTCCCTCCTTTCTCCTATATGTTTAGGTATATATGTTTAATACCGTCAAGCAAACTAGCATTGACAATGTTACTTCAATGTCCGTCACTTGCCTCCCACGTCTGGAAAGTTTGGAACAATAGAATATTTCGCCGCCTGCCCATGGTGTATTTTGTATATCATCGCATAAGTTATTCAGAATCAGCAAGCATTAACATTACTACTACAGTTCCCCGGTGTGTCTATGCTGTGACCGTATGGGCCACCTCAGTAGCCTTCGTTTGCGAGCATGTCTGCTATGTCGAGGTAGAAGGCCAACGCATTGAAGCTGTTTGAAGAGAGCGTTAGCCATAGACCAGCCACCATCAGCAAAGTTTCGGAACGGCCCGAGTTGACGCTCACGTTTCCTTTTGGCCCAGCATTTTCCTCACAGACCAGCCGAGGCGATTGGTCCAGTTGATAAGCCCCAGGTGCGTAACGCCCTTGATGGTGCCGCGGTACGATCCCCACCTCGCGCTGCGGACGGAGACGAGCCCGTCGTTGGGCCCCTCGCGCTCCTCGATGACGCGGTGGCAGGTCCGGAAAGGCGACATGAGCGGCGGGCGGCCGTCGGTCATGGCGCCGTACGAAAAATACGCCGTGTCCGGGTGGTCCGGGGTGGCCGGG
This sequence comes from Magnaporthiopsis rhizophila, assembly GCA_003049465.1. Lineage (NCBI taxonomy): Eukaryota > Fungi > Ascomycota > Sordariomycetes > Magnaporthales > Magnaporthaceae > Magnaporthiopsis > Magnaporthiopsis rhizophila. The sequence goes on along the minus strand of PYSS01000005.1, from coordinate 369,067 downwards.
TTGAAGACCTCGTCCATGTGGCGGGGGGTCAGCTGCTCAAAGGCACCGGTGTCGCTCCAGCCCGTGGCTGAGGCGAGCAGCCCCCTGGCGCGCTCGAAGCGGCGCGGCCCCAGGGCGCTGATGATGTGGTCGGCGTACGAGCTGCCGTGGTGCGGCGTCGACACGGTCACGAGCGACGCGACGTTGAGCCTGCGGCTGGCTGACGCGTTGCGCGACAGCAGCTCGGCCTCAAAGGCGGGCGAGGCCATCAGCCGCGCGTCGAGCCCGCCCATCGAGTGCGCCACGATGTTGACGGGCGTGCCGGCGGGCACCGCGGCGGCGATCTGCTCGGCGAGCCGCGCCGCCCGCACCTGGATCGAGGCCGAGGCCGGCACGGCGGGCGTGACGACGGTCACGCCGCGCGCCTCGAGCGCTGCCCGGATGCCGTGCCAGTACTCGATGGGCGGGAAGAGCTGCGCCAGCTCCAGGGTGGCGAAGCCGAGCAGGCCGTGGGCCAGGACGACGGGCAGCTTAGGGCTTGCTGGAGAAAAAGGTGTTAGTACATTCGTTTATATATCTGCATTTTCTTTTTTTTTTTTTCTTCTTCTTCTTCTTCTTCTGAAGCTACTCCGTCTGTCGGGAGAAGTAGTATCTGGTACCGTAATTGGACCGCAGAACCGCATAGTCGTCTGCAATCTCCCTACCCAAAGTCTCCTTAAGCCTGGGATCATCCTCTCCTGTGGGCCTGCGGCGGCCAGCTGTTTGCCCGAACCACCGACTGCCAGCGCTCTTGGAATGGAAGCCGGCAGCCGATATTGCTGGCCTGGTAAGAGACCGTTGAAACAGTATGTTGCGCATGGTTCAGAAGGGTTTGCTCAGTAACGTCAGGCTGCGTATTACTGTGACCGCAGCAGTCATATTTTCCTTTGATATCTCCGTTATCTGAACTGGGACACAAGGTCCGTACCTTAGCGTTTGTGATGGTAGACTTTTAGTACAAAAAAAGAAGCTTTTCTGCAGGGCAAGCCTTCGGAGAATTCCGATGAACGGTACGGAAAATTCAAAAAGGGATGAATAGCCCAGCGGTTCCATCACCAGGTTGACGACGTCACGACGTCAGCGATCATTCTCCTTTGGGTTTGGCGGGGTGCGCGGCTAGCGAACGGGAAGCGCACAGACGGGTTCACATTCCTTGGCGCGGGGCACGTGATGAGGACGAAGGTCGCAGAACAGAAAGAAAAGAGAAAACGGAAAGTGCTCACTGGGGATGCCAGGAAAGTGCGTGCGATCTGAGATTGAGTGTGCCTGTGTCCACAGTCTAATGGGCCGGCGGGGCAAGCCGAGCAGGCTCTGGCAGGGGCCTGACCGATGATTCACCAACTCAATTGTGATGTGACGACGCTTGCCAACTCCGCTCTCGACAAACCAACGCCTCCTCGCCGTCTTCCCACTCCTCACTTTGGGTAAGATCACCGGTCGGTTTTTTTCGCTTCTGATGCGGGAGGTGAAAGATCACAAGTCTTCCTTCGACTGCGGCACTTTCAAGCCGCTGTCGCACTCCATTGGGGAATTTGGCGCAGCCCCCGCTATGCTGCGTCTGTCGAGGGGCATTGCAGCGTATCCTCCGCGCTTAGCGGGTGCGTTCGGGGCTGTGGCTGGCTCTCGTATCGGCGGATGGAGTCCCTGAAGCGGCACTAACAAGCGCCCCGACCAGCGCTGTCTCGCGCCAAGCTTTTGCCGACGTGCCCATTCCTAGCCCTTCTTTCCTTTGCTGGTTTCCCCGAACGCTATATCAAGTCTAGCGACCCAGCGCCTACCGCATCAAATCGATTGGGCCATGCCATTCCCTCAGCGTGGTCCGGCGTGTGTTTTCCTGCAAGGTCTTTCATCGCTTGAAAGCTTGTCGGACTCTGACTGATCCCTCGATGCGACGCTCAATCCCAGCTTGACTTGCCAACAGCGACAAGCCGCATTAGCATACTGCATCGCCGCCTTGGGAGCAGAGATTGGCACCCCTCACGATGGGCGGGGACTAATGGGGAATTTGACAGGTCGGACGGATGACTGTCCCTCCCGGAGGCCCCCCAGCGCCCCAACACGCTGTGGTATCACCCGCTGTTCGCTGTTCTGTTCGGAGAGGTGTCCTCAGCCTGTCCAATCCTTGCTTACCCTTGTGCCACCACTCGTATATTGGCTGACAGGCGGGCGGCCTGCGCACACGGCGAGACCGGGGTGCGGGAGGGTGTGGTGATGTTACCTCTCTCCGTCCCTTGGCTGACCTCGCCTCTGCCTTTCCTTGGCCAGGTGTCGAGTTCGGTAGGCCACAGGCCGCTGGAGATTGATTGCCCGCGAGCAACTGTTTGTTCATTTGTCAACGACCTATCCCTACGGCGGAGTCACCTGAAGCCAGAACGTGGTGCCACACCCAACACAGCCATCACATCGACCCCGCAAGAGGGCCAAGCATGATGGTGGAAATCGGCGGAGCAGAAAGCACAGAAACCTCGGGCCAGGCCATCCAACGGGACCAGCCATGGCCAGGCTGAGGTGTGTGTGGATACCATCCATGCGCGCAATCACTCGCTCATCCGTGCCTCCCAACTCGTGGCAGGGATCACCAGCTGGGGTGGTGGGGTCTATTGTCGACGGCAGAACTACGATTCGCTGCTGGAAGAGCGCGATCGACAACCGACGACCAACAGCATAGACAAGCGAGCCAATGGCCGCTCCCAACTACCCTGGAAGCGGGGTCTAAGCGCCCGATCCGTACAACTGGTAACGAGAAGGCTGCCCAGGCAAATTGCCCGCCAGTAGCAGGCCAACCTTGCTCTTCAGCCCCCCTGCCCGTGTCTTAGGCCGCCCCCATTCGTGATGCCCACCCTCGCCTGCTCGCACGCCCAGTCAACATGGGGTCTAGGACCGGCAAGAAAAAAAAAATGACAGCCACCACGATAACGTTTCCGCTAAGCCCTGCAGGCCAGTCACCAGCACGAGTCTTCGCCGTAGGATTATGCTCCTGTCGGCCCACGTTCCGCCCAGCCTGACCGGCCTCCCTCCCACTCCGCGACGCCATCAAGAGGCCGCACCCGTTGTTGGCGTCCTCTGCGAGAATCCCTCCACCCAACCAGGCACTCCGCCGAGCTAGAAAGCCGTTCCTAGGGGATATGACCGCATGTTGTGTGGATCGTGCCAACGCAGGGACACCCATGAATCTCCTGCCAACAGGCACAACTGCCGAACGAGGGATCGCAACGCAGCGTTGGCGTCAGCCACGTCCTTCGCCTCCTGCAGTTCTGTCGGCCCGCCGGACGGTAGTTGCTTCTGGGCGGCCGAGTTGGCTCCTTGAGGAGCGTTGGACAAGACTCACTGGCCATCTCATGCAAGGACCCTCTGTCGTTTTGCAGATCTCTCGCGCAGTGCTACGTTTTGTTGGCACACTCTCACCAACCCATTCGAGCATGTGCTTTCCCATCCTCTTCCGGACGAGTCACCTGGTAAATGTCTGCTTTCGTAGGCTGTGTGCGTTATGTCGTAGCCAGGCAGGCAGGCTGCATAACCGGAATCCACCACCCACACCTCTGTCTTTCCTGGTTTCCGCCGCATCCCCCGACCCCTGTTCTGCGCAGTGGCTTCCTACCCTACTGCCTACATCGTCCAGGCTCCTCCCCTGTCCCCCCTCTCCATCCACTCCCGGACCTAAGCGCCATTAGTGCCTTCCATTTGCACAAAGTCTTTGTCTTGGAAGCCTTCGGTCCACATCCGCTCGCAGTGGCCATCCGATGTAACTTGTGTGGCCGTCCGGCTCTTATTGTTTGTTCGATTTCCTTTGGTCTCTATTGCCGGTGCCACGCTCCCCGGTGCTGCCACCGGATTGCCACCTCTCTGCCTCGACTTGCAACAGCAAGGAGAAGCAGGGGAAGCAGAGCAGCAACATCGGCAACAGAAGAGCTCCAGGTCCCATGCGAAAGCAACGGATGGGGTTGCCACGGCCACAGCCTACGCGACAAAGCGACAGCCTCCCTCCCTGAACCCGCACTTTGGCCCGCTGGCAAGCGGCGGAAGCAGAAGCAGCACTAAACGCAGATACAGCAGCAGCAGCAGCAGCAGCAGCAGCAGCAGCAGCAGCAGCAGCAGCAGCACTAGACCAGCAGAGTCCGTATCATCGCCCGTCATGTCGTCTCCCCTCACCATGGAACCCTGCGGGCCCGATTCGTGTCCCGTGCCAGGCGGCTTCTTTATTCTGCAGCCGCACCTGGCAGGCAACGCCTTCCTTCTTTCGGCCTTTGCCCTCCTAGTCCCGTTCAACCTTTACCTCGGGGTCCGCCACTGCGCGCCTCTCTATGCGCTCTTCTTCATCACCGGCCTGCTGCTCGAGGCGGCCGGGCACCTGGGCAGAATCCTGCTACGCGAAAACATGACCAGCCGCTCCTACTTCACGCTCTACATGATCTGCACCAGCGCGGGCCCAACACTGATCACGGCTGCCATCTATGTCGTGCTCCCCCACATACTGGCCCTCTATGGAGATCGTTACTTCGTCATCCCCTCGCCTTTGTGGGTTGGCATGATCTTCTTTGGGTTCGACGTCTTTACCTTGGCGTTCCAAGTTGTTGGCTGTATTTTCTCTGCTGGTGGGATATCCAGCCCAGAGGTGAGCAGGCTTATCTCCTCTCCTCTCTTCTCCTCTCCTAATATTTGATAATCTCTTAACATGATTTTGCCCTTCCAGATGGACCAGGGCGTAAACATCCTCCTTGCCGGCATGGGCATCCAAGTTCTGAGCCTCGTCTCGTTCTTTGCTGTATATTACTTCTTCATTTTCAGACTCACGAGGCACCAAGAATGGCTCGACAGCACACATGCATCCATATACTTGGCCCCCCGATTCCGCGTGTTCCTTGTTTGTAAGTCCATTCATTGGTGTGAGGGCAGGGGCATGTCGGCGAGGCTTTGTGGTGGAGAGAATGAAACGAGGGAACTAAACTAACAGTGGTTATTGCTTCCCCCAGGCCTGCAGATCTCGGCTGCTTTCCTCCTGGCCCGTACGATAACGCGCATTATCCAGCTGTCGGCGGGCTTCGACTCAATGATTTTCCAGTCTGCCACCATCAACCTTGTCCTCGACTCGGCCGCCGTCTTGCTTGCCTGCCTCCTTATGACGTTGACCTCGCCGGCTACTGCTTTTAGTAGCCATGGCTGGGGCGAGACGTCTCCGCACAAGCAGCATGGCGGCCGTCATGGCGTCTATGGTGGGCCTTATGGCGTTCGCAACTCGGGTGAATATGCGCTCGGGTCTCCCGGCTCCAACCCGGGCAGCTATTATGTGTCGCGCCGCCAACGCCCTGCCAGGACGCCCAAGCCTTACGAGCATCAGGTTCCCGGCCACCTGCAGTATCCCAACCTGTACAAGCCGGCGCCCAAGCCGATCCACGTCGCCCCTTATGACCCGAACGGATCTCCGGCCAACAGCCCACCGCTCAATTCTGGCGGGAGCCAGGGGCAGCAGCAGCAGCAGCGGCGCAGCTCAAAGAGAATGTCACCCAGGCAGTCAGACATGGTCCGCGACGAGGCTCTGTGGTAACAACAGTCAAAGAAACAAAAGGAATGAAGCCAAAAAGATTTGGTTGGCCTGAAGGGAAAGAATCTCATTTATGACAATCGAAATGCCGACTAGATAGCCGGTCCGATACTCAAAGGATCGTCGACCTTTATGTTTCTCTCTTGCGTTTCTTTTTTTTCTTTTCTTTTTTTTTTTTCCTCGACGAGATTCAATGGGATATGAACCAGTATCTGCGGAGGGGTATTTGCTTAGCGATGGACGGGAACGAGCGTTGTGATTGATGGGACGGGATGGCACTCGGATGATTTCTTATTGTTCCAGTTTGGTTTATGATTTCCTTGGGATACCACTGCTGTTCGATCTTTAGTCAACCTAGTCTCCATGTGGAGCTGGCTGTATTTCTTCGCTTCGTCTGGCACACTGTTGACCCCCTTTCCCAAGGGCTGGTGGCAGTATGCTCCTTTTCAACCATCATTTTTCTCCTCCTTTCCTACATCATCTACCTACGTATCTTATTTTTCCCTTTCTCGCCACCTTTAATTTCCTTAATGTTGGCCGTTGGGGTACACTGCTTGTGATTTTATTGCAACTTGTCTGCCATTTTCCTTGGTAAAGACGAAGGTTACATATGTCTTGTTTTGTGCTTCGGAGATGCACCTCATGTACATAGAAATTGAGTGTAAAAGTTTGTGTATGCGACCCAGGGATTGTTATGCCGACAAACTAAACTTGCCTTTACTCTCTCTCTCTCTCGCTGGGCAGACTTCTCACAAGCCGAAAGGATGCAGGATGGACACTCGGCCATCCTTCGGACCCCAATGTCGCTCCAGCTGTGACTTTCGGCGAAGCTCGTGGCACAAACCGGGGTGGGATGGTCATGGCCAACACGGTCTGGATTCTGGCGAACTTGGATTCAGCGTGGCCGCACAGATGACATATGGGGAGACGGTGTGCAATGCTCGGGGCGGTCAGACGCCGCACTAGGAGCGCCAGCAAATCTCTGGTTGCTCAGCGCCGAGAAAGTCGGGACAATGGAATTGTTTTCTTCTTTTTTTTTTTTTTGTTGTTTGCTGCTTGCTTCTTCTCTACACCAAGACAATGTGGACAGGATCTGAAGTGGGTGCAGGTGGTCCTGTAGGGACTGATACTTGACCCTTTCAATTAATTCTCTCCTCTCTTTTTATCAAATTCGCAGGTGCGTTTGGGTTTTCTCAACCACATATTTTCCCTCCAATGCTTGTGCGATCGATGTTGGGTCGCACTAGCCCAGAGCCTGCTGGGCGGCGCTTTGCCCCGATTGGCCATCGCGTGGGATGTCAGGACGCGGCAGCTGGCCGTTGCTGCGTCAACATGCTGCGGCTCGGGTAATCAACAGACAGGGGGGTGCTTTCCCCCGCAAGCACCGCAGCTGAGCAACGTAACGTCACCCACTTTGGAGACCCAAGATAGCGTTGGCCTGCCCGCCGTTGACGATTCCGTTCGTCTCCTCCACTTTAGTCCAGCCGTCGTCGAGACTTTGTTTCTCGGAGCAGCAATGGCGTAAATAATAGCATCGATTTTGATTTCTTTTTTGGCTTCCCGTGCGTACTCTATTCTCTTGCGTTGGGTCTCATCAAGCATAGCCTTTTGCACTGCATCACATTCCATCTGCATCCATTTTTCTTTATCTCGTTGCTTTTTTCCGCCTGACACCCAAGTGCATTCCCCGTCTCAGCTCGTCGGTAATCTCTTGCTCTGGCAACCATGGCGGGCCCACATAATGTCATAAATCCAGATGCTACCGACCGCAGGGAGAGACCCAAGTCGGTCCTCACGTCCTTCATCCACCGCCGCAACAACTCGGGCGGCTCGGGTCTGCCCTCCTCCATCGCGACGGAACAGCAACAGCAGCCCCAGGAAAGACGGGCCTTCAAGGACGCCGTCGTCCCACAACCCTTCTCACAGGCCAGCCCAGTCGAGATGGGAATCCCGGGTTTCCAGCGTCCTCTGGGCGAACTCCATCACAACCAGCAGCAACAACAGGAACAGCCTCCCCGCTCGCCGCAGAAGAGCTTCAACATCTCGCTCAAACCCTTCGCCGTCAAACAGTCCTCTCCGACGAAAGCCAAGAAGACCAAGTCGTCCAACAACCTGACCACGCTCCTCAGCCGCCCCAAGTCGTCCCACAATCTCAACAGCCTGCACGAGGAGGACGGCAAGCCCCTCAAGGACAAGGAGAACCGCACCCCGGAGGGCACCGTCGCCAACGGGTCAACTCAGCCCCCTCCGATATACGCTCAGTTCTGCTCCGGTGGTTCTGGGGACCAGCGGCCAGGCTCCCACAGTCCCAACGACATCTTCATCAACAGTGCCGGCAACTACGTGTCGGCCTCGTCGACCAGCCTGGCAGACTCGATCGAGGCCAGCCGGCCGTTGAATCAGAGACCAAGATCCTTCAACCCCTACCACAAGTCCAGCAAAACGGATCTGAACCAGCAGGTCCAGGCCAAGCTGGCGCAAACCGGAGCGGTCGGCGGGCCACGGGACCCTCCTCCCGGGGCCGCATTGCGGTCTCAGAAATCTCAGACGTGGAACAAGATGGAGAAGACGACACGCGGCAAGGTCATGAACGCCTTCTCGGGCCTTGCCGCCAGGACAACTAGGGGCCCGGTGTCGGGCGCCCAGAGCCCAGAGCCGGTGATGGATCCGAAGGATATCGACACCCACCTCGAGGCGATGCTGGACAGGCGCAACATCCCCGAGAACCAGAGGTACAAGATGCGCAACCTGAACGCCACCATCAAGATGGAGTTTATCCGTCAGGACTGGGCCGAGACGCAGGCAAAGGCCGAACAACAGGGGCAGCAACCGCAGCGGCAGAGCTCCGAGAGGGAAGCCGAGGCCTCCCCCCAAAAGATTGCTGCTGGTGGCTCCACCAAGGCGAAGTCGAGCAAGTCCAAAAGCGGCCGGGGCATGAGCTTCACGCTGTCCAAGGGGAACAAGGCGCTGTCATCGCCGACCAAGAAGAAGACGGAGGGCACGCTGGGGCGGCACTTCCGGTCCAAGTCGAGCGAGAGCGTCGTCAGCGACACCAGGCCCTCATCTGGCGGGTCAGCCTCGACGGGCGGTGGCTTCTTCTCTAAAGCTAAGTCGCAGCCTACCCCGGCCGACTTCGTGTCGTACCTGCGCAAGGTGCAGAAGCCGGAGCAGGTCGAGGTGGGCAAGCTGCACAAGCTGCGGCTGATCCTCCGGAACGAGACGGTTGCGTGGATCGAGGACTTTATCCGCCAGGAGGGCATGGCCGAGGTCGTCGGCCTGCTCAACCGCATCATGGAGGTCGAGTGGAGGTGAGCAGCCACATGCCAGTCCCAGACTGGACGCATCTTGTAGAAGCACAAAAAGACAGATGACTGACATGCCGAAAACATTTCAGGGAGGAGCATGAGGATGCGCTGCTGCATGAGAACCTCCTGTGCCTCAAGGCCCTCTGCACCACGGCGCTCGCGATGCAGTACCTGCACACGATCCAGGGGACGCTGTTCCCGGCGCTGCTCGGCATGATCTTCGACCCGGAAAAGAAGGGGCCGAGCGAGTTCACGACGCGCAACATTGTCACCTCGATACTCTTCGCCTACATCGAGAGCGCGCCGTGGCAGGAGCGCGTTTCCCGCGCGGCCACCGTGCTGTCGTATCTTCGGGACCAAGAAGGAAAGGAGGACGAGAGGCCGGTCAGCTTCGTGCTGGAGATGCGCAAGGAGCGGCCGTACAGAGTGTGGTGTAAGGAGGCAGTCAGCGTGACTAAGGAGGTCTTCTGGATCTTCCTGCACCAGCTCAACGTGGTGTCGCTGCCGGCCGACAAGTGCACCAAGGGCGGCCTGCCGCTCGACGGCGCGGCGGCGGCGGCATCAACAACATCAGCAGTAGCGTCATCGGCGTCAGCTTCCATCACGCCCGACACGACGCCTCCCGCAGCGACCCAGGACCCGCAGGTGGCCTACATGATGCGCCATTTCCCGCAGGAGAGGCCGCCGGTGCCTGCGGCCCCCTACGTGGGCGGGGTGGAGTGGGACGCGACCAACTACCTGGCGTCGCACCTCGAGCTCATGAACGCCATCCTGGCGTGCACCCCCGGGCGCACGCGCCGCAACGAGCTGCGCGAGCAGTTCAAAGTGTCGGGCTGGGAGCGGTGCCTGGGCGGCAGCCTCAGGCTGTGCAAGGAGAAGTTCTACGGCGCCGTGCACGACGGCCTGCGCACCTGGGTCGCGGCCGCCCACGAGGACGGCTGGGACGTCCGCGACGTCCGCTACGGGCCCCCTCCGCCCGAACAGCCCCGGAGCCCGCCCAAGTCCTCCAGGGGCCTCACGCCCGAGGCCCGCAAGAAGCTCGAGGAGCCGGCGCCCAAGCTGGACATGCCGAAGCTGGACCTGGGGCTCCCAGGAGCTGCTCCTGTTGGCGGCGGGGTGCCTCTGCTTTCTCCCACCCCGGCTGCTGCTGTAGTCGGTGCGGCCTCGGACCGTCCGCGGGACGACGCCAAGGCCCGTGACTTTTGGCTGTCTTGAATAGAGGCGGCCTGAAGAGTTGTCACTGCCATTTCATTCCTGTTTGCTTCGTCTTGTCTGGGTGGCTTTGACCTCGCGGCTTGATCTCGTACAAGGACAGTTGGGCGCACACCTCCGTTGCCAGGAACATCTAGCTTCCGACAGTGGCAACAGATCCTCCTCACGAGAGAGTCAGGCATTTCGTCTAGCTTTTATCTGAGTCGGCTGATGGGTGTGGGGAAGGTTGGGCATTCGCTTCGTCTGCGCAGCACATAAAACCACTCATCACGGGGCATTGCGGCATAAAAATGGGTTCCACGTCTTTCTGTTGCTTTTACCAGATTGCACATCACCATCCTGTACGGTTTTTCTTTTGCCCGAGTGCCAATCAGGAGGGATGAAAAAAGGTGGTGGGAGAGAATGAGAGACGGAGGAGAGCTGAAGAAGAAAGGAGTGTTGTGTGTGAGCGAGGGAACACCATACTCCCCTGTTCTGGATTTTTACCTTGCTGTTTTTTTGTTCCAAGGGTTTGGTCACTTGTTCAGGAGTTTTGTGTCTTTTTTTCTTCTCTTCTACTGCTTATTTTGTCTCTACTCCTTTCTTACTTTTTTTTTTTCCCTTATTCTTTTTTCCTGATCCGACTTGGGTTCCGAGCATGGATCTCAGCATCTCCCACAAACCAGACAGACATGTAGCTCATGATCACATGCGTAATGAATCCATGATTTTCATGAACATTACGTTTTACCTGCCTAGTTATGCACGGTCCGGGGACTTCCTTTCGTATCTTCACCTACCAGTGCCTGCTACTACTTCCTTCCAGCCTGTTTAGTTTTCTGGTCAGCAGCCTCCTGGATCGATCCACTTCCTTGATTTCGACCCAACGTTGACGCCCAACCGGCTCGCTCTCTCTCCCGCTCAGACCCCAGTCTTGACCCCCCCTAGTCGGTTTTGCGGACCTCGGTGAGATGGGCCCTGGAATGATGGGGTTGTGACGCAGCGCTGGTGGTGATGGTGGTGAGCTCAACTGCCTGTTGGTGAGCCTTCTGTTGATGCCGTCCGGCGAACCGGTGTGTCAAGTCCATTCAAGCCATGGTGGAAACCGATTTCCTGCCCGCGGGGAGCGAGAAGACCTGAAGCAGAAGGTGAGACCTAGAGGATTGGCGAGGGACGGACGATCGGCTAGGTAAACGCCTCTTTGCACAACTTTGTTTATTTTGTGTCAAAAGCATTTTCGTTTATTTCATTTGTTAACCCTCACATGACATCTCACCCCCGCCGAGAAGACCGGCGTGCCACCGGGTGTGGTTCCCTGGCTTCCCCGGCATTTTCGCACGAACCCCTTGCCCAAGGACCAAACTTTGGCATTTTACTGGCTCCAGTGCCGAGGTGGGTGTTCCAGGGGGGGGGGCAGGTAAAAGGACCGGGGAGGGAGCAGTGAAGCACGGTAGCGCCGAGTTGCAATCATAGCGAACCTACCTATGGTACCTTGTAGAGGTACCTAGGTATGTAGGTACATCCAGTACATACCTAGGTAGATTCCAGGTCGGACCGTCTGCTTCCCGGCGAATGTCCACCGCATCTCGTTGAAGACGGCACTCTTTGGAGCGCCTGTCGATCGGCAGCACACTAACACCACCCCTTCGGCCGCCCACCACTCTGCGTGGCGAAACAACAACCGGCAGCACCCGTCGCGCCAGCTCAGCTCAGTTCACCCATCCAGTTCGAGAGTGCCGGGAGCGAAAGAAGAAGGAACGAAAAGAAAAAAAAAAAAAAAAGAAAGGAAAGGAAAGGAAAGGAAAAAAAAAAAAAAAAAAAAAGATTTACGGAATCGATGTCGTGGTTCGACATAATAAATATGCATGCGGTATAAAGGGGTGAGGTCAAGTGATGGCTGTCTGTTGGTTGGAGGGACTGAGGAGGAGGAGGACTGATAAGCCTCCTTTTCTTTTCCTGTGTCTGCCACTGCCACATCATCACCGCCTGCCTCTGAAGAGCGGCAACACGCATTCCCCTCGACGCACCCGCCATCCGTCCAAGCAGCAGCTTACAAATGGAGCTCGGCCCTGATGCCAAGGTGCCAGCGCGCCGGAAGCGAGGGCGCAAGCTCTTAGCACTCGCTTTCGTCGTTTTTTTTTTCAAGCCCGCCCTGGTAAAGCATGTGGGCCATGTTAAGTGAGGGTGGGCTTCGTGTGGACGAGCCAGAGCCAGCTGTCAAGCAATATCGAGCGTACGCGTGTAACATGCTGATGGCCGGAAGATCCGAAAGGAAGGTTCTCCCGGGAGCAACCGTGCCCAGTTGCCCCGTGCCAGGTGCCAGGTGCCAGGTGTCAGCACAATGTTTTGTGTTTATTGTTTATTTTAGTCACCCCCTATTTGGTTTTTGTCACTCGTCCCTCTTCTTTCCTTCCCACTTACCATTGCGTGGATTCAAGCTTCCGAGAGAGGAGACCAAAAAAAAAGAAACGAGCACGGGACGTATGGGTACGTACGCTAGGGCTCGTGTTTAGCGGTCAGCACGCAGGGGCTGCCTGAGAGGGAAGCATCCGCTGCCCTGACCCGACCTGACAGGCCGTCTTCCGTGTTTGCCACTCCAACCTGGCTCCCTTGTTATCCACCCATCCATCCAGCGGGCACTCCTTGGTCCGAGTCGGTAGCGGGGCCAGTCATGGCGGCCTTGATGCTGTCCTGCGGCCTCTGTCGCGCGGCAGAAGACAGACAACAGACCTCTGAGCGGGGAAGCCCTGGAAAGGGAAACCCGGCAAGGGGGAGGGTTTGTTGTGTAGGTAGGTATTCCCTGTCCTTTCCCCACGCCAGCGAGTTGCTTTTTGTTTCTCGACTGATATGCTTTCCACTCCCCTTTCCCACGTTCCCGCTCTGCCGTTTGCGGGAAGACGAAGTTGACGGTGGACCTGGCTAGATTCCCGCAAGAAAGTGCGCGAGGGTGAGTTGGCCATGTGTCGCGGCCCGCCTCCAAGTGTCGAGCAACGCATGCGGTGGGATGGGGCGCTGTTTTTCCCCGCCTTGTGAAACGCGAGGCTTTAGGGGTGGGTGGTGCTAGTAGTGGCAGCGGCTGTGGTAGTGCGCTGCTCTTGTAGCTGTTGCGTGTCGCCGACGACGCCAGATCCTGCTGGTGTCGTTGGCATCCCGCCGTCCTGCCGGACACGTATGTACGCAGCCGTCGACACTAGTAGGGACGCCATGGCCCGTTAGACACCTGTGATCCTCTGGTCCCGAGCGGCCGCTGGCAATCTCCACGCCTTTTCTATGCGCGATTTCCAGACTCGCTGGCCCGGGGGTCCCTATATCCCGACCAGTTGCTGCTCGTCCGGCTCGGCGGGTTATGCAGGGTGGTAGATGCAACACCCCCTTCTCTATTCCTTAGACCACGTCTCTGCTCTTCCGGAGGGAGCGTTGGCCCCTCCGCGGTGTTCTTACCCCTGCCCGCAGGCGACACAGCTCGCCTCGGGGCTCTTGTCCGGCTCCGGGCGGGTTGAGCGCCGAGAGGTGGCCCTGATAATCCCGTCTGTGAACGTTGCCAGGGTTTCAGTCGGGCTGGCAAGCCAGGCAACAGCCTCATTATTCGATACTTTCTTTCTTTTCCTCCCTCTGTATCTTTCTTTTTTTGGTTTTGATATCGACGGAAGGCGGAGAGGTGTGATAAAAAGCCTGTTATCCACCAGTAAGATTCTTCCTTGGATCCACACGAGCACATAAAACGGAGACAAAGAAGCAACTCCCATGGGGCTTGCATACATAGTAACAAACGGCTGGGAGGCAGCCATTGCGGATACACCACATGGGTGACGAGGGTGAGACCAACAAGATGCTCGCATCCGGCAGATATGTCACTTATCACACTGCTGATTGCTACGTCGGCAACCACGCGCAGCCGCTCTAGCCCTGTTGGAGAGTCTGGCGTCTGGTCGCACATGAGGACTGCGACATCACAGTCCTTCAACCATGCCCACGGCCCGAGCTAGGAGGAAAGCGGCGAGGTTCCGGTGTAGGGTTTTACTGCACCCGTAACCAACTAGGTCCCAACCAGGCGACTATTGTGGGGAAGAAACACCAAGAGAGGCTTAGGTCTTGAACCTGCAAGGACCTTAACTACCAAGCGGCGATGGTGATCAGCAGGAATGCGGCGCAGCCACAACGTGCAGCGCCAGAGAAGGCCTTGGCTTTCTCGGCCAGCTCTGGTAGGTAGGCGTATCGGCGAAGGCCCACAACGGTCTCGGAGTAAAGGGGTTAGCTGAACATCGCCTCGCGCATGTGCGAGAATGATGGCCCGCCAGCCGGGGCCGGAGCGAACCTGGTGGGATGGACACGCGCTCTTTTTTTTTTTTTTTTTTTTTTTTTTTTTTTTTCTTCCCATTCCTCTCCCGACCCTGGCCAGCATCTCTCATGCTCTGGGTATGTCGTCCATGATGGTCAGGCGCGCGACCAAAAAAGGCGACAGGACATAACTGGAGAAGCCTAGATTGTTCCTGAAATGTCACGACGGCCGAGGCGACTTTGTTATCACGGGGCCTCGTCCAAGCCGTAACGACACCTCTTTGAGCCGGCTTAAAGGGCGTCGGTATAGGCCCCAGATTCGTGGGAGGCAGTATGTAGCGTAGCATGCAGGTTCAGCCACTTCATCTAGCATTCGGGCCTCTCGGCGTGTTCTTGTTCGCTCACCGGCCTCATCGGACAATTGCGGTGGGGAGGGGGTGGACGAGGCATGCTTCCGCAGCGCCCTGGACGCATCGATAAATGCAAGCCCAGACAGGTACCTGGTACCTACAGATGGGGACGGCCAGCCAAGAGATGCTGCATGCTGCAGATTAGGTTTCAGCGACGGAGAGTACCTGGCGGGTGCGCGGCCCTCGATCCATTCAAGCCCTGGCAAGTGAGGCGGCAACGAGACGAGAGACTCGCATCGCGGTATCGGACTGGCTGGAGAAGCAGACATGGTGTAGCGGCCGTAGCATATCGCCGATGGCGGGATCGCAATGCTAAGTGGCGCCGTCTTACGCAGCAGCACAGCGAGCTGGGCCGACCAGAGGCCCGGCTCCTGGGCTCCCAGCTGGGCGAGACGAATTGGGCCCAGTGTCAGCGAGGCAGGCAACTGAACGGCTGCGGCAGCTGGAGACTCGGAGGTTAGCAAAGTGCCATGGTCGGTCGTACGAGGTTGTGC
The DNA here is from genome assembly GCA_003049465.1 of Magnaporthiopsis rhizophila. Taxonomy (NCBI): domain Eukaryota; kingdom Fungi; phylum Ascomycota; class Sordariomycetes; order Magnaporthales; family Magnaporthaceae; genus Magnaporthiopsis; species Magnaporthiopsis rhizophila. The sequence goes on along the minus strand of PYSS01000005.1, from coordinate 353,832 downwards.
TATACCCGGAGATTTGCATGGGGTGATGTACCAGTGGTACGTCGTGGTTGGCCGTTTGGCAAAAGTAAGAGAGGACCTACCTACCCAGCCTAGCCTGCTCTGGAGAGGAGGTGCAGTCAAAGGGGAAAGCCGAGCCAGATCCACCGTGTGCCCGTGAGTTGCGACACGGTATAAGCGGTGCCGGCGTCAAGGCTGCGCTTTCCTGACTGGGAGGCTCTGTGTTCCCCCGCTTTTCTGGAAAAAGGCGGACCGCGGGTGATGGCTGGCCAGACTCGAATTCGACTGGGGGAAAAAAAAAGAAAAAAAAAATTAAAAAAGTTGACCCGGTGAGCCTTCGGCTTCCCTGATATCGTCAAGATTGATAACCACGGCTGTCAAATGATTCGCTGAGCTGGGTGCCAAATCTGGTTGGGAGGGTCGCCAGGAAGCAGACCGTCCGGGCCAGAAACCTATCGGGTTGGAGGTATCCCTCACCTTCAACGCCATGCACCGAGGTGTGCCTATCAAAAGGCCTGGTGTTTGGAGGTGTCACTCGCGGCCGACTGCAGCTTATGGACGAGCTCAACAAGACGAGCAACCATCCGCCGCGGGTATAGCATGGTATTCCCTGGCAGGCATGGCAGATCATCCCCGTTTGGAGAAACCAGGCAGCATCAAAATACATACCAGGTAGGCCTGTACTTTGCCAGGCGGCGCCTGCAAATGCGTTATACTACTGGCTGCAGCGAGCTATAGCGCCAGCCGTTATCGGGTTCGATCGATTGCAGGAGGTGGAGACGGCCGTTCACCTGCTGGTAGGTACCACGTACCCGACCGTTGTTGGTAAAATAGTACACTACCTCACGACCCTCTCCATCCGTCACCCCCACACTGATGACGAGAAAAGAACACGAACAACAGGCCCCGGAGTACGTCCCGACTGGCGACAGCGCAGTGGCAAAGCAAGTCAAAAACAAGAAGAATAAGTAAAGAAGCAAAAAAAGAAAAGGTCCCAGAACACACCTCGGTGCCAAGCATGTGGCAGAGACAAATTACAGCTGCAAGATCACGCTGTCCTCACCTAGTGGGGACTGCCTGTGGGCCTGCAGTTCTAGGCCACACACCATCGTCCCAAGTCTCGAGTGCGGGCCAGTTCCCCGTACTGGCCCGCCCCGTGGAGCTCGTTAACTAAAGTCATTCGCTGCCGTTGCTCCCTGGGTCCACCCTGCTCGCCGCCCGCCCACCTTGACACGCCTGATTCTGCCCACCAACCGGGCTCCTCGACGACCCGAGCCTGCTGCTGGAACCATCCCGCGCCATAACTCTCCCTTGGGCGTGTGCCGCTGCTAGCTTTGTCGATACTACCCTGCCTCCAGATCTCCATCGTCCTGCTGCCCGCTCAGTAGCCGTGTTTGCGTGCCGCGCAACGCGAGGCGCTCCCGCCTGCTTCCTCGACTGGGAGAACAGCGCCAGCAGACGAATAGAGACGGCCAAAACGGAGCGAGACCACGGAAAGATACCCGGCTACCTGCCTGTCTGCTCGTCTGCCTCCTGCCTGCCTGCGTATCTACCTACCTAGGTAGGTACCTTTTCCTACCTGCTTGCTGTCTGCCTCCATCCGCATGGGCGTAACTAAGAGGGGGGGTCCAGCCATCAGAACCCGCCCGCTTAGCCCTGCCCTACCTTAATCCACTCCATCCAAGACTAATCTGGAGGCCCAGGTATCTCCATCCAGCCTACACCATACACCACCCACCCGGCACTCTCTCCGCTGGGTAGGTACCTTTTTTGCTCCGCAAACTCGACGACCTTACTTCCCGCCGCTTGCGTACCGGGCCAGCCTACCTTTTTTTTTCTTTTGCTCCGTCAACAAACATGTCATTGAAGTATGTCGACGACCCTTCTTCATCCTTCTTCTCCCCCTCCCCTTTCGTTATTCCATGTCCGTCCTCTCCTCCCCAGCAGAGCACTCACTGCTTAGCTGCTGTCCCTCCCATCCCCTAGAGGCAAAAGACACGCCGCCGCCGTTCGGGTGCTTCGACTTTTGCCTGTCCTCTTTTTTTTTTTTTTTTCCTTTGCCAAACCTTCTTTATCCGCCTCCAGACCATACTCCACTCTTGTACCCACCGACGCCCGTCCTCTCCCAAGCCCTTCCTGGCCAGAGCTGTTGTCGATCCGCACGCCGTTGGCTATGGACTATGTCGGGCATACCCCTTACTACGCCTCGGACTTCTTCTATTTTGTTGATGAAGACCCTGCCTCTGACGAGACCGATAGCTGGGTGATGCTGGACCGGGATGGCGGCATCGTTCCGTTATCCAAAGAGAGGATTCTGTACAAGCAGCAGTCCCGGATATCCCTCACCCTGTCGACGCCTACCGAGCTGAAGAATGCTCCTGCGTTTTGCGTCAAAAGTGACGCAGGCACCGTCTATATCACCACATTCAGGGTATGCCATTTACTCACGTCTTTCTGGCTGCTTTCGCGGTCTGCCTTCTTCAACCGGTTTTTTTGTAAACAATCAGAAGGGTGAAGATGGAGGCCTAGAACCGGGCAAAAAAAAAAAAAAAAAAAAAAAGAGCTAGCAAGAAGGAAGGAGGAATTTTTTTTTATTTGACGACCGTCTCCCAGCTAACCTGCAATTCCTACCCCAAAAAGGTCATCTACCTACCCGCAAGGCCAACGGAACAGTTCAAGTCCTTTGCCGCGCCAGTGCTCGACTTCAAGGATACGCATAGTCCCAGCGGTGTCCTTGATCTCTTCAGCGCCTACTCCTGGATCGGGCTGGTCCAGCCTGTGCCCGGCGGCAATGTGCCTCCGGGGATCCCCCGGCTGGAAATCAAGTTGAAATTCAACGACGGTGGCTTCTCGGCCTTCCTCCAGAGTTTCACCACCATCAAGGAGCGCCTCCAGCACGCACAGGACATCAGGGCAGAAACGGGACAAAACATACCTCTTGATGAGCCCCTGCCGCAGTACGAGCCAGCGGGCGCCAGCGCATCGGCTGCTGGGCCGTCGACGTCCACTGAGATAGCAGCAACTCAGCGACAGCAGCAACAGGAGCAACAGCCTTCAGTGGCCCAAACATCAGATGCATCGCACACCCCACAACCACAGCCGAGCGAGGCGCCGCCGGGCTACGAAGAGGCTCAGGCCCAGGCCATCGAGGAGAGAATGGAACAGACGCTCCGCGACGAAGCCGAAAGGCAGTGAGTGAGAGAAAGACCTATCAAGCATCATTACACGGGACACCCCGGATCCCATTTCTACACTCAGAACTCAAAATGTAGCCGAGGAAACAGAAAACCGCACTCCGAATGGTTGCTTGGGTATTACGGTCGCACCGAACGGGAGGGGGCTTGGCATCCCCTCCGGATCATATTTTCCCTTTAGCCTTTCCAGATTGCCCAGCTGATATGCCCCCTTTCTTTTGGGTTTTTTTTTTTTTTTTTTTTTTTGAACGTTTGGATTTGCCAGTTTGGATGCTGGGTAATATAGGTTGCATTTCCGTCCGTTTCGTTCCATTTCCGATTGGGATTGAGTTTGCAGAACATGATCGGGAGGTTTGGTGATGGAGCAAGCCGGCAGACAGCAGCAATGGTAATTAGATGCACAACGCACGTGGGCGGGGATCACTCTCGTGTGAATAAACTAACACTTTCAAATCCCGGCTTCCTGGTTCTCGTCCGCCATTGGATGTTTTAAAGCGCCATCCTTTTTGGCTGGAGTTAGGTTGCGGCTGGCAAGGTCAAGCCTGGCCTGCACTGGCCACCACCGTGGTCACAGCCATCATGTGACGGCGGCACCCCTGCTGAATTTGTGGTGGCGACGCGTGTTGACGGACCGTGGGAAAAGCGCGGCAGCGCGTTCACGCCCCACACTTTAATTGGCGTTCCTCCTCAAATCACCACCCTCGCCCAAGCCGTCCCAGTCCAAGTATATCATCCCGTTCACCGGCACCACCCAAAAAGCCAAATGTGTTTTTTGAGATTTACCGAAAGCCAAGCTCTCTCTCACTTTGTATAACAGACCTCTAATCCTCGAGCAACCATTCTTCCCAATCCTCCCGTTTTCCTTGCCGGAAACCCAGCGTCCCCTGAAGTTATGTTCTCCGTAATGCCCCTCCCCGTCTACAAAGACTACCACTTGCCGGCGCACCACAACCACAACCACCACGCGACGGCAGTCCCCTCGCCGCTGTCATCATCGCCGATCCGGGCCTCGTCGCCGCCGCAGCCGTTGAGCCCGCGCGACCACGACGAGAGACGCCGCCAAATCCAGTCGTCGCCCATCAAGCCGTCTAGGTTCGCGTCGCGGCCCGCGCGGCCGAACCCCGTCGTCCGCGGCCGCGAGGGTTTCCAGGAGGCCAGGAGAAATCTGTTCCTCAAGAAGGTGCAGCAGCGGTCCGACGATCGGCGGTGGGAGCGTCGGGGCGTCGAGAGCAAGGTATGGATGTCCGAGCCGAGCCACCCCTGTTTATCTCCGAACTTGCACCAGCTTTTTTTTTTTTTTTTTGTTTCTCGACAAAACTAACTGTGTTATGACATTACAGCTCCAGAGCGCCGAGTGGTTCGAGATGGACCGCGCACGCCGCCAGGCAAAGATGCTCGACAGGGACGGCCTGATCACCGAGTCCGACATTGCCGACGCCGAGAACCTGTTCGACGAGAAGGAGAGGGAGTTCGACCTGGAACAACAACCAGACGACGACATGATGGTCGACGCCATGCTGCACGACGAGGAGGCCGAGTTCAAGGCCCTGATCTCGTCTTCCAGCGCCGGCCCCAGGAGACCGGCGTCACCGCACTGGGCGGACGACGACGACGACGACTACGACGCCCTGTTCATGGACCTGATCTCGACACAGGAAAACCAACTACCTGTTTGTTCTGGCGACGTCGACATGTCATAACACACAGTCACACACACACACACACACACACCAGTCGCACCCTGTTCATTCACACATCTTGTTTAGCTCATGTAATACCCCGGCTTTTGTTTCTTTGTCTTGTTATCAGCGTTACCGGCGGCTAGGTCAGTCGGAGTTCTCGGATATGTGCATCGAAATGCCCTCAGATTAAGGCAGGGGCTAGCATCACTTGCTCTTTTTGGCGTTGTATGGTCGGGAAAGGTCTGGGTAAAGGGGGATCTAGGGTAGGGACTGCCATGTACAAACATAGCAGACAATGCTGGACTAGGCAACAAAGGCACAAAAGTAGGTTTCTATATACAAACTAAACTGTCTTGCCGAAGCAGCTGCCTGCCACGTACCAGGCAAATATCTGGCTCACTGCGGGTTGCACGCCTCATCGTCCGGTCCTCCCAATGCCTCCTGTGCAGACGGCATGTCGCCCACAAGATCAGACGGCGGCGACCCCTCGGCTTGCATCTAATCCAAAACACATGGTTAGTGGTGAGCACACCATCCCTGCAAAGGTTCATCATAGTTCCCCGGTGGTATCGCCCAACATACCTTTTGCATCCTGTCGACAATGTACTCGCGATCGGCGGCGTTCGAATCCGCATACGATTTCTCCTCAAACTTTGCGACAATTTCCCCGGCCAGGCGATGCTGCTCCTTGTACCTAGCCAGGTCCTCAGCCGAGACGGTCGCCTTGTTCTTCTCGAGCCATTCCGGGTACTTTTCGTTGAGCTCCTTCATGGGCTCGTACAGAATCTCCTTGTTGGTCAGCTGCTCCATCATGCCGAGCAGCATCTTGGAGAAGTCCTCCTCGCTGCCCTCGCCCAGCCCGCCGCCGCCGCTGTTCATGGATTTGAGCATCTCGGCCAGCAGGTCGTCGGCGGCCTGGCTGTCTGCCGTTGCGGCCGCCGTCGCCGACTCCCCGGAGGCCTGCATCCGCTCCATCGTTCGGCGGATGTTGTCCTGGAACGAGGAGCTAGCCCCTTTTGGCCCTTGACTTGACGCACCGCCACCAGCGCCGGAAGCCTGCGACCCGGCGGCCACGTCGGCTGCCCCCAGCTCCTTGAATATGTTTTCAAACTGCTCAAACTGGGCTTTCATTTCCGGCTGTTGTGGCAACACTATCAGAGAGGCGTCCAGGGTCGTCGCGTTGAGTAACGGTCATGACTTACCGAAGTTTCCATCTCTCCTAGCAGGTCAGCCATACCAGCCTGGAGCTGCTTGGCAAACTCCTCATCTGAGAAGCCGTCCTCTGCTGCCGTTGTTGCTGCCACCGGAGCGGATTTTGGTATGCTTGGGCCGGGAGCAGCAGCTGTCGGGCCCTTGGTCCCGGGGCCGAGCTTCGCGGCCGAGAACTCCTCCAGCATATCTAGTCACATGTTATTATTTAGTCTGGAGGACAGAGAGAATCGAGCAGCTAGATACACACCATCTAAATCGTCCAAGTCATCTTCGTCAGGATCAGGGATGTCCTCGATGTACTCATCGGGCTCTGGGTCTTCAGCAGCCCCAGCGGCAGGTGCCGTTTCTTGAGGTTTCGTTTCTCCTGCTGCAACACTGACAGGCGCAGCCTCCGTGGTCTCTTGAGGTTTTGGGTCTTTGGCTGCGGCAACGACTGGAGTTGGATCCTCTGCTTTAGGACCTCCGCTCGCAGCAGTGATGGGCGCAGCCTCTGCGGTCTCATTAGGCTTTGTATCTTCGGCCGCGGTAACAACTAGAGCGGGCTCCTCTGTTGTAGCATCTCCGCTCGCATCGGAGACGGGCGCAGCTTCTGCGGTCTCTTGAACCATGGGACCTTCAGCAGCGGCGGATAAAGACGCGACCTCAGCAGGGGCAGTTGTGGCTTCAGATGCAAGGACCTTCTCAGGAGCGACGGCAGAGTCCGGTTGGTCCGCCATGGTCATCACTGATCTAGTAATCCTGCCACACTTTCCCAAGATAAGGATAGGACGAGGGGAGGCCCGGCGCACGGCGAGAGGTGACTTCCAAGATGCGCAAACACGTCCTGCAGGGAGTTATGCAGCATGCGCCAAGAACAGTGCTGCTTGTGGGGGTTTCCTGCAGCTATCGCCAGTCAAGCCGGTGAGTTTGCGTCTCTGCGTCCGAGAAAGTTCCGTCGACAGGGAGTAAAAATTGTCTTGGATGAGGGTATTGGATGACGATCTGGGAAATGACGAGCCCGGCCGACGGCGGGGCGCTCGTGATCCGGGGGTGGGCGTAGGGTGTTCGAGCTTCTGTTGCCGCAATGGTGGCAGCTGCCAACCAAAGCAAGAGCACAGGAGTGGCCGTACCTTGACGTGAATACGTTGCTGAAAAAATACAGCCTTAACGGTAGGCATCAAAAAAGGAAACAAGCTGGCTACCTATAGCGGTGAGCCATAAGTGAGCGCGTCTAATCTAAGGTCAGTGTCTGTCTTCTATTCTGGCCCCGATGGTACTTTGTCCCTCGGTTCTTGGTCATGGTCATTTATTACAGCATGCGCCCTCTTCATCTTTGCCCCGCACACCCCGTCTTCGGTCCATGACGGACATTCCAGCCGCTCAATCAAGCAGCCGGGGCCCACATATTTTTTTCCAGGCACCCGTCCAAACCTCATTGGCTGAGGAAACTTGCTGAGCGCGCTGACAAGTGCACACGCTTCTGCACAAACCCACATCGCCAGTTGTTCATGTCATACGCCTGGTAGGCACCCAGCGTCTATCTGCGCACGACGATCCTTCACACATCACCGCCCGCCGTCGAGTTGACTGGAAATCTCTGTGTTTCTAGTCATTCGATTACTCGAAATCCCAACGCCATTATTGCGATCAACTTCCGTTCCACTCTCGGCCGGACTCCCGCTCCGATCCCCCATCGCGACAGCCTCTTTGTGCAGCCTTAGCCTTATAAGGAAGGCTCTCTGCCCCGCGCCCCGACTAGGCTTCACCCGGACCTCCGTCTCGAGCCTCAATCGTCCAACCACCTTATACCAAGATCTGCGCCAAAATCGGCAGCCATGTCTCTCTGCCAGAACCGACTACAGGAGGAGCGGTCAGTGGCCTCCCCTGACGGTTCACTGCCGTGCCCCAGCTGGTCTACAGCCTGTTAATATGCGGTTTTGGCGTTATATTAGGAAACAGTGGCGAAAGGACCACCCGTTCGGCTTCTATGCGCGGCCGCAACGCACCCCGACTGGGGTGTTGGACCTCAAACTGTGGGAGTGCGGAATCCCTGGCAAGGAGAAGACCATCTGGGAGGGCGGTCTTTTCAAGCTGACAATGGCATTCCCGGAAGGTGTGTGCTTTAACCACCTCTTTCTTGTGCGCTGTAGGAACATGACTGCTGACTATTAGACTACCAATGCCGTCACATTACCTTCAGAATACCCTACAAAGCCCCCAAAGTGTAAGTTACTCCCGCCATTTGTGTCCTCCAGTCCGGCTGGGCCGCACTTATTTCTTGACCGTGGCGCTGACAGAATCGAATATTCCAGGCAAATTCGTCCCGCCGCTATTCCACCCGAACGTGTACCCATCAGGAACCGTCTGCCTTTCGATTCTCAACGAGGAGGAGGCCTGGAAGCCTTCTATTACCATCAAACAGATCCTCCTCGGTGTCCAGGATCTGCTGAACGATCCTAACCCCGAGTCGCCAGCCCAGGCCGAGGCATACAACCTCTTTAAGAAAGACCGCGTCGAGTACGAGAAAAGGGTCAAGAGGGTTGTGCACGAGAACCCCGCCCCCTAAGCGAACGGACCGGGACCGCCCATCATGCGGGCCGTTTGAGGAATGCTGGATGCCTCAGCGTACTTATCATCGACTCGACGACTTAAGACTGGGCAACAGAAAGACAGGAGCTGCCCAGGCTGATCATGGAATTCTCGGCGTTCTCGGAATACCACATGCGGCGTTTACTACTCTGGCGTTTGGGAGGGCAATACACAGTTCTGCTTACTCTTTTCGGTCTTGGACCTGCTGCGCGCTACTGGATCACCCCTCGCGATATTACCTCGAACACATCATCCATCTCCCAGCTTTCTTCCACAAGCTTCTCATAGACTAGTTAGTCATATTACGAGACCAGCGTGGTACCACTTGATGCGATATCGTCGAGAGTCGATCCCCGTGAGGCATGGGCTGCGGGTGTTATTGCGAGCCCGAAGCGTGGCCCACTTGTTGGCTTGCTATGGGGCCAGCCTTGAATAGTACAGATACCAGACATGGAAAGAACAATCCCCTAATGGAAAAAGAATATGTTTCTCCCATTATCGTAATCTCAATGGTGGGATGGTACATACAGAGTGCGGGAAGATGTGACTTTGTTTGCGTCATTAGTGGATCTATAGGTTCCCAGAAAGCGTCGCAACAGATAGAATTCCTATAAAATAGTAGGGAAAAGCCTCTTCCACTCGGGCCGGCCCGGTAGCATGCAGCCTATATGTTGGCCATCTTCTGCTTATCTGTATCCTGGGAACAACACAGGCTGGCGGTGAAAGTGAGCATTCCATCGGTTATCTGGAGATTGAGGCTGCTGCGTCTCCATATCCCGAGAATGAGGCTTATCAGTCCGCCGTGGGGGGTGGGTTGTATGTGACCGATTTAGGTAATAACGCAGAGACCCGTCCGAGCCCAGCTGTCTGGGCCAATCGATGCGGGGACCGACATCGGCCAGGGGCCATTGAAGGCCGTAATCTCGGCGGTTGGCAAGCGGAGGCGTAAAAAAAAAAACCGCTGCCGTCTTGGGACAGCTCGGCCTAAATATGTATCAGAAGCCGATGACTCTTCCCAGAGGACAACCGACTCGTTTTTGCTTGCTTGCTCATCTTCCATTCCAATTCTAATCCATACATCTCTCGCCATTGCTCTCGCTCTGAGCTTCCAATTCATTGATGTCATTCCGTTGATAGCTTTCTCGTGTCTACGCTTCTTCTTGGTCACCTATAAGTCGTCAGCACAATGTGTGGCATCTTCGCCTGTCACTGGTGAGTATTCCCGACCCGCGCCTGGTCTTTCGACCTGCTCTTTCGTTTGTGCACCTCCCTTCTTAACTTGAGGCATCAAGTGCGCCTCGGAAACCCCTATCAACCCATCATGCAGCTCGCTGAAGGGGCTCACTTACAGCCGAAGCCCGTCTCTTGCCAGACAGGCCCGAGCCCCCTTTCCTCTTGCCCCGCTAACACAGACGAACCCCACGGCGGCGAGCACATGTCACTTGAATTGGTCAATTGGCGTGCCGAGATCACTAACACGCTTCTCACAGTCATCCTGACGTGCAAAAATTCAAGCCGACCGCGCTTCGGCTCTCAAAAGCGTTCGTCCTCTCGCACACCCCCGCTCCCAGCAACGGGCTGAGTGACACAAGGAGAGGGGGAGAGCAAGAGATGGCCGGACTGACCAATTGAGCTGTTATCTCTGCAGTATCCGACATCGGGGCCCTGATTGGAGTGAGCGCGCTATGAATCTGAGTCAATCGAGATAATGCGCCAAAGATATCCCTGCTTGCTGACACTCACGACCTCTTGCTTCCATAGGCGGAAGCGTTACGTCCAACAAGACGAGTAAGGACCCGGGATACGCAAGACTCGAGAGTGCAGGGAAGCCCTGGCTGTACGTACCTACGCGCATACTAACTTATCGCGCGCCTTTCGACAGTCCTATGCCATGAGCGCCTCAGCATTGTCGGTGTTGGTATGTCAAGCTAAATATAGTCCAGGGCGTTATGCTGGTAGCAAAACGTGTGTCCATTCACTTACACGAAAGCAGAGAGCGGAGCCCAGCCGCTCACCAACGCCGACGACAGCATCATCCTTGCCGTCAATGGCGAGATCTACAACCACCGTCTTATCCGCAAGGGCCTGAAGACCCCCTACCACTTCAAGACAACCTCCGATTGCGAAGTGATCATCCCTTTGGTGAGTATGGCCAAGGTGGCATTGCATTCTGCGGCCGGCTGTGCCGCGCAGGAGGAGACGTGGTGTCGAACGAGCGCTCACCCCATGACGGCGCTAGTACATGGAATATGGCATCGATGCGCCCAAGTACCTCGACGGCATGTTCTCGTTCGTGCTGTACGACAAGAAGCTCGACCGCACCATCGCCGCACGCGATCCCATCGGGATCACGACCTTCTATCAGGGCTGGTCTTCCAAGGAGCCGGGGACGACGTACTTCGGCTCGGAGCTGAAGTGTCTGCATCCGGTCTGCGACAAGATCGAGTCCTTCCCGCCAGGGCACATTTTCGACAGCCAGACCAACGAGAGGACACGCTACTTCCAGCCGTCATGGTGGGATGGCGCCAAGGTCCCCTCCGCGCCCCTGGATCTAAAGCTGCTGCGCGAATCGCTTGAGCGATCCGTTAGGAAACGGCTCATGGCCGAGGTTCCATACGGCGTGCTCCTATCTGGTGGCCTCGACTCCAGCCTGGTCGCGTCGATCGCGCAGCGCGAAATGGTGCGCCAGAGGAAACTGGCTCTCGAGCTCAACGGCGGTGTCGAGCCCGCCGGGACCCCCGAGGACCAGGACAAGGGAGAAGGTCTCGTGGGCATCGATGACGAAAACAAGCTGAGCACTGTGACCTACCTGCCGCAGCTCAACTCCTTCTCCATCGGGCTCCCCGGCTCGCCCGACAACGTTGCCGCCCTCGAGGTTGCCAAGTTCCTGGGCACCAAGCACCACGTCATGACCTTCACCATCGAGGATGGCCTCAACGCGCTCTCGGATGTCATCTACCACCTCGAGTCGTATGATGTCACCACAATCCGGGCGTCGACCCCAATGTACCTCCTCTCGCGCAAGATCAAGGCCATGGGCATCAAGATGGTGCTGAGTGGTGAGGGAAGCGACGAGATCTTTGGCGGCTATCTCTACTTCCACAACGCGCCGAGCAGGGACGAGTTCCATGCAGAGACGGTCCGCCGTGTCAAGAACCTGCACTATGCCGACTGCCTGCGCGCCAACAAGTCGACGTCAGCCTGGGGTCTGGAGGCCCGCGTTCCCTTCCTGGACAAGCAGGTAGGAGATGCCTACAAATTCCGCCCGAGATCTGCTAGAACCCCACTAACCCGAATCGATTTGATAGTTCCTCGAGGTGGCCATGAACATCGATCCCCAGGAGAAGATGATCACCAAGGAGAAGCTGGAGAAGTACATCCTGCGCAAGGCGTTCGACACGTCGGACGACCCCAGCGCGCAGCCATACCTGCCAGAGAAGATCCTCTGGAGGCAGAAGGAGCAGTTCTCGGACGGTGTCGGATACGGGTGGATCGATGCGCTCAAGGACAACGCCGAGCTCCACGTCACCGACGAGATGATGAAGAACCCCAAGCCGGAGTGGGGCGACGACATCCCGGACACCAAGGAAGCGTAAGTGCTGAACCTCTGACGATGCCTCTGATGGGGTTCCTGCTGACCCGCGGAATGTTGTAGTTACTGGTACCGGTGCTTGTTTGACGAGCACTTCCCACCATCCTGCGCCTCAACGGTGATGCGGTGGACACCAACGTGGTCCAAGCAGACGGACCCCAGTGGCAGAGCCATCGCAGTTCATGCCGACAAATATGACCATGTTACAGAGTAAAGGGGCTGACTTGAATTGCCGACGCACATTTTTGTATCTGGGATAGAGGGATGGCTGCAAATGCATGACCATGGTATAATAAAAGGGAAATCTGATGATGACTGTCCAAGTGAGCCTACCCAATGTTGCCATGGGTTGAAGAGTACGGCACGTAAATATGGTGCGCATTGCTGCATGAGGGGTGAGATGGTTTGAGGGAAATTGCTAGTGCGACGGCTGGATCGAACGACCGCATTAGTTGAAATCCTTATTTCTTCCCCTCGTTTTTCTTTCCTGTTCGCTTTTCCTCTTTCCAAGGGTCCTTTGGCTGCATTTTTCGTCTATTCGTTTGAGTCCGCGGGGAAATTAAGCACGGCGAGGATGGCATGGGCCACCCCGGTGAGGAAGCCGGGTTTGGCCGAGCAGTGGCCAATCAGGAGCTCTGAAAAATTTCCCCAAGTCAATTCAGGTCGTCTCTGCTGTGACCCTCACACCCAGGCAAGGTATCCCATCCACACCTCCTCGGCCAGCCGAGACCCGACGACTAGACGACCGCCACGGCACGCCGCGACTCCATCCGGCATCGTCTCCATCAAGCCAACTCAACAATTTTAGACAGAGGTCCCGCATCGCGCAGCTGTCTTTTCTTTCCTTTTCACACTCGCATACCAAAAACCTCCCCGCCGTTGTCTCCCACGCCATCCCTCAGCCCACAGAGTCTGCAAGATGTCGGTTCCTGCGTTCGCGGATATCGCCAAGTCGGCAAACGACGTGAGTACCTAGGGCCGCAGGGTAGAGATTTTGCAGTGCTCCGAGAGCTCCCAAGTTCTGCCCGACGCCGGGGCCTGGCTGCGGGCGCAAACCCGGTCGCGAGCCCCTCTCTTGAGATGCAGGATCCAAGCTCACCAACCGCCTCTGTTTACGCTCCCCATGTCTAGCTGCTCAACAAGGACTTCTACCACCTGTCCTCGGGCACCATTGAGGTCAAGAACAAGACGCCCAACAATGTCGACTTCAAAGTCACCGGCAAGAGCACTCACGACCGTGCGACCAGCGGAGCGGTAAGTTTACAAAAATCAGGCCCCACCAGCCCTGCCGATAACGGATGGGCTGGCATCGCGAAAGAAGTCTGGTAGGACGGATGGACATCAGAACAGCGACGCTAACCTGGTCAATGGTTGGGTGCCTCAACAGCTGGAGGGCAAATACTCGGACAAGTCTCTCGGTACACAGAACAATCACCACCACCATGCAAATCAGAATCAAAGCCAGATCCAGAACCATCGGCGGCACAGCCGACGGATAAAGACGAACTCGGCACCAAACCCCTTCTGGCGCCAGCTCACCATCTCTAGGATTGGCGGCCGCCAGAGTGGCTTGCCTGTCGAGTTCGCGCTGGTGCTTTGCCCACAATTGGCACCTTTGCTAATAATGTCGTACCACCGGACAGGCCTGACCGTTACCCAGACGTGGAACACCGCGAACGCCCTCGAGTCCAAGCTCGAGCTCGCCGACGCCCTGGCCAAGGGCCTGAAGACCGAGGGCGTCTTCTCCTTCCTGCCCGCCTCCCAGGCCACCGGTGCCAAGTTCAACGTGCACTTCAAGCAGTCCAACTTCCACGGCCGCGCTTTTTTCGACCTGCTCAAGGGCCCCACCGCCAACATCGACGCCGTCATCGGCCACGAGGGCTTCCTCGCGGGTGCCGCCGCTGGCTACGACGTCCAGAAGGCCGCCATCACCACCTACAGCGCCGCCGTCGGATTCACTGCTCCCAAGTACACTGCCGCCGTCACCGGCACCGACAACCTCAGCGTCTTCGCTGCCAGCTACTACCACAAGGTCAACTCGCAGGTCGAGGCCGGTGCCAAGGCCACGTGGAACTCCAAGGCTGGCACCAGCGTCGGCCTTGAGGTCGCCAGCAAGTACCGCCTGGACCCCGTCTCGTTCGTCAAGGTACGTTGTCTCGCCGGCATGTCGCAAGCCCCGCATGTCGGCACTTGGTCTCTTCTCTTCTCCTGTTTTTTTTTTTTTTTTTTTTTTTTTTTTTTTTTTTTTTTTTTTTTTTTTTTTTTTNTTTTTTTTTTTTTTTTTTTTTTTTTTTTTTTTTTTTTTTTTTTTTTTTTTTTATTCTTCTTCATGCTACCCACCTCTCCACTTCTCGGCATCATGCCTCAATGCGTGATGGGGCTTCTGTGGTGGTAGCGGCTATACTGACCCATTGAACAGGGCAAGATCAACGACCGCGGTGTCGCCGCTGTCGCCTACAACGTCCTCCTCCGCCCCGGCGTCACCCTTGGTGTCGGTGCGTCCTTTGATACCCAGAAGCTGGACCAGGCCACTCACAAGGTCGGCACCAGCTTTACCTTCGAGTCTTGATGAAAAGAAAAGAGAAAAAAAAATCCCGTTTCGGGGACACGACGAATCGCGTTTCGCGGACCTCCCTTGAAGCTCCTAGTTGGACTACGGAGACCTTTTCCTATCTAGACTAGCTATGACTCCTCAGTCGGTAGGGAAAAGCGCTTTTTTACCAAAGCTGTTGTTTTCAACTGGGAACATCTCCGGTGCGTATGCATAGGGAACGGCTATGGTGTGTATAGTAAGTAGGTAGACTAGACCGACATTTTATTCCCGCGACCCGAGGCTCGCCAGTGGCGCCTGATGTTGTAGGCTGTCGCATCCGATTAGATGGTAGGCTATCTGCCTTGTCTACGATGTGGTTGCAGACTATGCCTTCCGGTCTTGCTGCCCGCGCTTTGTCTTTTCGTCCCATCTTGCAAAGACGACGACGGGTGTCAGGAGGGCGACAAACAGGGCGGCAGAAACGATGAAGAAGCTGGCCATGACACCCGGCTCCGAGGCGAGGCTAGGCCGGAACCCATCCGGGCCGACGGCCCGCCGTCTGCGCTCCATGCGCCGGTGTGTGCGCTCATGCGCATCTGCGTCGAAATGCGGCACCTCCTGGTTCCAGTAGCCATGAGACGGGCCCATGCCTCCCGTGCCCCCGCCCATGCCGCCGCCGCCTCCGGTGCTCTCCTCGTGGGCAGCGGAGCGCTTGGCATGATGCGTGCCCCAGCCACCGTTGCGGTAGAAGGAAGGCGGCGGGCCGGTAAATGTGCTCCGGCGGCGGCTCAGACCCGAGGCCGGGCGGCCACCCGCCGGGCCCGTGGAGCTGTAAGAGGCGCCCCTGTGGTGGGGCGCGCGGTGGTGGTGGTGGTGCCTGAGATGCATGACGTCGCGGTCGTAGGAGGCGCGCCTGTCGGGCGACGAGAGCACCGTATAAGCGGCCGAGATGCGCATGAAGCGCTCGGACGCGGCCGCCGGGTCTGAGGGGTTGTGGTCTGGGTGGTGGGCCTTTGAGAGGGCGTAGAAGGACCTGGGCGCGGAGGGGGCATTCGCGTTAGCTGATTGGCAGTGAGAAATAGGAACCTGCAAGTTTGACGTACCTTTTGATTTCGGCCGCGGAGGCGTCCGGGCGGACGTTTAGGATCTCATAGTGGTCGCGGCCGCCGCCATCATCGGTGCTCCTGCACGCACGCGAGCTGTGAAACGGGCGGCGCTGTGGCGGGGGCAGGCAGAGGCGGGAGGCTACCCCGGCTGGGCGGGCTAGGGGACATGCCGCGAGACGTGGGACATGACGGAGGGGCATTCCTCATCCCGAATTGATGCCCAGACTTCATGGATTTCGCCTAGGTCTTTTTGTCTGGTGTGTCGTCTCAACAGGAAAGACTGGAAGGCTACCAGAGGCGGCGGCCAATTCCGGTCCTCGGGCTTGCCGCGCGGACCCTGGCCAGTGACGAAATCGAATTAAGCCAAGGAGGGATGCGTGGCTGAGCGGGTGTGGCTGCAAGCGTCTGACTCTCGTGCCGCATGCTGTGCCGCCACAATATGTCATTTTCTGCGCCCTTTGGCGCTCCAAAATTGGCAAGGCCGAAGGCGGGGTTTAAAAACCGTCGCGGAAGAAGTCGCTCTGGAATATCCTTACGCGACCCACTGTAGGAAGCGTATATCAATTTTCACCAAAATGGCCGACCAAGCGCCAACCGAGGAGCTGGCAAAGCTCAAGGGTAAGTCGGGCTGATCTTGCGTCTGTCTACATGCTTGGACCTGCTTGTCTAATGGACGCCGTGTTCTGCCAGTCAAGGACGCAGCCAAGAGCAACGCTGAGGCTGCGCCGACCAAACCATCCGCCAATGGAGAGGGGAACGACAGCGACGGCTCGGACGATGATGGCGAGGCGGACGACGGCGGTGCTGCCGCCCCCGCTGCGGGAGCGGCCAAAAAGAAGAAGAGAAAGCCGCGCAAGAAGAAGAAGAAGGGCGCATCGAGCCAGACGGAGCCGCCAAGCGTCCCCATCTCCCAGCTGTTCGCTGGCAAGGAGTATCCAAAGGGCCAGGAGGTGGAGTACGTGAACGAGAACACATACCGGACCACGAGCGAGGAGAAGCGGCACCTGGACAACCTGAACAGCGAGCTGCTCAGCGATTACCGGCAGGGCGCCGAGGCGCACCGGCAGGCCCGGAAGTGGGCGCAGAAGTGCATCAAGCCGGGGCAGACGCTGACCGAGATCGCCAACAACATCGAGGACGCGGTCCGGGCGCTGGTCGGGCACCAGGGGCTAGAGGAGGGCGATGCCATGGTCGCGGGTATGGGCTTCCCCACGGGCCTGAGCATCAACAACTGCGCGGCGCACTACACGCCCAACGCGGGCAACAAGATGGTGCTGCAGCAGGATGACGTGCTCAAGGTTGACTTTGGCGTGCACGTGGGCGGGCGCATCGTCGACAGCGCCTTCACGCTGGCCTGGAACCCGCGGTACGACCAGCTGCTCGCGGCCGTCAAGGACGCGACCAACACGGGTGTGCGCGAGGCCGGCATCGACGCGCGGCTGGGCGAGATCGGCGAGGCGATCCAGGAGACGATGGAGAGCTACGAGGTCGAGATCGACGGCGAGACCTTCCCCGTCAAGTCGATCCGGAACCTCAACGGCCACACCATCGAGCGCTTCAGCATCCACGGCGGCAAGAGCGTGCCCATCGTCAAGACGGCCGACCAGACAAAGATGGAGGAGGGCGAGATCTACGCCATCGAGACGTTCGGCAGCACCGGCAACGGCTACGTGCGCGACGAGGGCGAGGTTTCGCACTACGCCAAGCGCGCCGACGCGCCCAACGTCGCTCTGCGCCTGACCTCGGCCAAGAACATGCTGAACCTCATCAACAAGAACTTTGGGACACTCCCCTTTTGCCGTCGCTACATTGACCGCTTGGGCCAGGACAAGTACCTGCTCGGTGTAAGTGGCTGATTCCTAGATTTCTGACCAAAATGACCGGCGTGCGTCATTGTGCTGGTTTATGTCTGACTTCCGGAATGTATTCGTCATGTTTCCCTAGCTCAACAACCTTGTTTCGAACGGCATCGTCGAGGCATACCCACCACTCGTGGACAAGAAGGGGTCTTACACGGCCCAATATGAACATGTGAGTTCCACAAGTGGGTGAAAGAGGGGTCGAGACGGTGGTCCTAGAAGCGCGCTACTTACTGACAACTCACACCCGCAACCACTAGACCATTCTTCTCAGGCCAACGGTCAAGGAGGTCATCAGCAGAGGAGATGACTATTGAGTAAGGGCGGGGAACTATTCAATATAGGCACGGCTCTTGGATCGTATCATTCACCGCCTCGGAAAAAGGATGGGTTAAGGTATATGCAAAGGAGCCTAATGCATGGCCATCGTTATAGCTGGGCTTATTAGTTGGGGCATCTCAGGTTCATAGGACCGCAACCGTGGTAGTCCCGGCGTGAAAGTAGGCGCTTCCAGGCTTTTGTGACTTGGTGTTCATGCGGCGGTGGTTGGTCGGGATTCGGACCCCTCACTTGTATCCCTCTCGGCACGCTTGACTTGTTAAAGTTGAAAGTGGTAATGAATAGCAACAAAAGTCCAGCCTCTGGGGGAATGGGTTCGTTTCAGCCTGTCGCTTCCATGATTTTGGGTGAATGCGTCAAAAACATCTGTGCTCGGTGGATTCAACCCCTCACTGCTTTCGTGGTCGTGGCGTCAAAAAATGAAGAAGCAATCAAATGCAGGGCGGACAATTCGTCACCGCCTTGGCCAGGATCACAATTGCCTGCCTGCATTGGCCAAGGGGCTGCATGTCATAAACTGCAAGCGTGGCGGGGTGTGCTGTCCACTGGTCCACTGGGCTAGGCGGGCAGATGGAGCTAAGTTTGCCACAGAGAAACAGACGCTTCCCGAGGTATTTTCTTGCCGACTCGGCGCTAGTCCGGGTTTGGCGATAATCAGCAGCCAACGACTTGCGCAGAATTTGAAGATGCCGACTCGCCGTCCAACCACAGTCCATTCCGTGGGTCTCCGATAAGCCGTCCGGTCCAGGGGCTTAAGAGCACTGACTTTCTGCTTATCCGTGGGGCCGGACAGGGCAGAAAATTTAAACCCAGCCCGAAGGAACTCTCCTCGGTCGCATTGGAGAAGTCGTCCAGGAAATATCCTTCATTTATAGCACCAAGCAAGCGTTGCGCAGTTGGTGCCTTGTGTGGTTGTTTGTTTCACTCGAGATTTCTCGTTTCTTCCATTGTTTGGCTGTTCTGCCCTGCCGTTCCGGCGCTCTCTTTTTTCTCCTTCACTTTTTTTGATTCTGCTTGCGAGGTGGCGAAAAGCGCCCATCACCCTCACTCAGCGATCCACAACTCCCGCAACGAGGTCCGATAACCTACGTACCCGGACGCTTTCAATTAGCAAAGCGTGCCCTCCACCTTTCCGACCCGAGAGGCCGACAAACCCTCTTGGTCACCACATTCTCCTTGCCTGCTGCGAGCGATCGATTCCGCACGAATCTTGCAAACCACACACGAAAACGCGCCCCGGCGCCGAAAATGAAAGTCTTCTCCAACACCGAGACGTTCAACTACTCCTGGGAGGAGGTGTCGACAGCCAACTGGCTCAAGTACTGCCCATGGAACGACAAGTCGACGCACGTCATCGCCGTTGACACGCTGTCGCGGAGCATCGACGAGGCCTCGGGCATGCTGCGGACGGAGCGGCTAATCACATGTCGACAAAACGCCCCGGAGTGGGTCAGAAAGCTCCTGGGCGCCTCCAACAGCGAGTCTCACGTCTTCGAGGTCTCGTACGTCGACCCGGCCCGCCGCACCGTCACCATGGTGTCGCACAACCTGACGTGGTCCAACCTGATCAATGTCCAGGAGACGGTCGTCTACAAGCCCCTGAACGACCACCAGACCCAGTTCGTCCAGGACGCCAAGATCACGGCCCTCTGCGGCGGCTGGCAGCGCATCCGCAACTCCATCGAGGACGCCCTCGTCACGCGCTTCCGCGAGAACGCCGTCAAGGGCCGCGAGGGTTTCGAGGCCGTCCTGGCCATGAGCAGACGCGTCTTCGCCGAGGAGAGGGCCCGCCAGATCACCATGCCCATGCCCCAATAACCGGCCGCCACCTGGTGGCATGCAACCCCTCCTCGTTGGGCTGCAACGGCCGGGGCTTCACGATGGACGATTGACTTTTCCTACGTCTCCGCATCTCACGACCAAACTCTCCCCCACGTACTCTCGACTTCTTCTGCAAGCATTTACCGGCGCGTCTGTTTTTACAGTATCCTTGCGGGGAAGGAAAAAAAGAAAGGACAAAAGGTTACCTAAAAGTTATTGGGTCTCATCTATTCTGCGCGCTTGGCTTCTCTCCCTGCATCTTCTCCGACAGGGTTCTCTTATCCTGTCCACCCTCAAGACGGCAAGCAGACCTTGTCGCTTCACCTCCGTCGGGAGCTGTAATTGTTTTTAAGTTTTCTGGATTTTGCTGGCGTTTTCGGAATACCCCGGTTAGAAAGTTGCGGTTACTTTTCTATCAATTCCGCCAATATCGGCGTCTCAGCGGCGTTCTCAGTTTGGCCTCCCACCCCTCCTGTGAGCTGTTTTTTTTTCTCTCTCCGACTCGTGTCTGCACGGTTGAGGGATCAAGACACAACCCCACCGCCTGCACTGCTTTTTTTTTTTTCTTTTTCTCTCGATAGAACGATAGACTTATTAGATGAGATCTCTTTTCTTCCCTCCAGTGTTGGATGGGAACATTAGAGAATACAGGTTCAACTCTCCTCCTTGACTACCTGCCGCGCTATTTTTTTTCATATCGTGGTGCGCTAGTTTACGTTTCACTCGCCGCCCTCCATTGTGCTGCTACTTAGCCCAAGTGGTGGTGGCCTCCGCTCGACCGAAAATGCCGCAAAAAAAAAAAAAAAAAAAAAAAAAAAAAAAAAAAAA